>SJYT01014388.1:6052-51986 GCA_006410635.1 Cephalophus harveyi
TAAACTCCAAAAGATTTTATTTTATTATTTATTTCTACAGATTCTATAAGAAGAGGAATAAAGAACAAGCAAAAACTTTATTAAAGCTTAATACAGTTTTATTCAAAGAGGAAAAGTGTATTGACCTTTGTTGTCACTTCATGGTTTTAGAAAATTAAAAATACAATTTCAATAAAATATCCCAATACTATATTCATTTCAAAATGCAAGATACATTTTAAAAGATTTTTTAACAGAGATTGTAGTGGCTAAAAAGTGTTTTTACAGCCATCTTGCCATTTTTGCTTTGTATAACACAGAGGACATAGTTTACTTAGAAGAACATTCGGAGAAAGAGAGAGTTAAAACCAATACAATATTGTAAAGTAATTAATCTCCAATTAAAATAAACAAATTTATATTAAAAAAAAAAGAGTAGGACCCATTTTAAGCATATAACTGTCCCTGCTTCACACCGAGCACCCATTCCTGGTATGTCAGTGACACTCAGTTAACGCTCTCCAGGAGGCTTGCACACGTGCGCCGGCCGCCAGCTCAGAGCGGAGACAATGCTGCGGGCGCCCACGTGATGATTTCCCCCACAAAACAACAAAGAGACAAGGAGAGCCGTTCCGGGTGTAACAGGAAGGAAGTCATTCCTTCTACCCGGGTTTATTTTCCACTAATTCTCCGAGGTTAGGAGAGCAGTGCCTCTTCCCTGTCATCTGTACTCTGCCTGCCTTCAGGGCATGCTTGGCCCCAGCTGCAGGTATGTGCATTGTGTCCATAAAAATCCAGCGGACTCTGAAGTGTGACCCGTTACTGGATAAGCAGAGCTTAGCCCTCTGTCAGGGAGCTAGGATCAACATGGCAGAAAGCTGTACTCAACATGCTAGTCCATTTAAAGAGAATTATGGTTATTTGTGACTGGTCTATTTAAGCTTAAAGTTGAAATATTTTCTCTTTAAATTCTGGTTCTGTAATTAGCAAAATTCAGCTAGATTTTTTAATAAGTAGATTTACCTGCTCCTAATGACTATTAAGGGCTCAAGCTTCCCTGGGGGCTTAGACAGTAAAGAATCTGCCAGTAGTGCTGGAGACCCAGGTTCAATGCCTGGATGGGGAAGACCCCCTGGAGTAGGAAATGGCAACCCATTCCAGTATTCTTGGGCTTTCCTTGTGGCTCAGCTGGTAAAGAACCCTCCTGTAATGAGGGAGAACTGAAGAGGGGAAAGGCTACCGACTCCAGTATTCTGGCCTGGAGAATTCCATGGAGTTGCTCAGTCATGTGGGACTCTGCGATTCCATGGACTGTAGCCCGCCAGGCTCCTCCGTCCATGGAATTTTCCAGGCAAGAGTACTGGAGTGGGTTGCCATTTCCTTCTCCAGGGGATCTTCCTGACCCAGGGATTGAACTTGGGTCTCCCACAT
Organism: Cephalophus harveyi; assembly: GCA_006410635.1. Classification (NCBI taxonomy): domain Eukaryota; kingdom Metazoa; phylum Chordata; class Mammalia; order Artiodactyla; family Bovidae; genus Cephalophus; species Cephalophus harveyi. The sequence goes on from SJYT01014388.1 coordinate 7,463, forward strand.
TTCAGGCAGAGGCTTTACTCTCTGAGCCACCAGGGAAACCCAATGGACTCTAATTCCACGGACTAGATAGTCATGTCCTCAAATAGTTGGACACAACTGAGTGACTTTCACCAATATGCTTGCCTGGAGAATTCTATGGATGGAAGAGCCAGGCAGGCTGCAGGCCATGGGGTTACAAAGAGCAGGGCACAACTAAGCAACTAAGACTTCTTTTTCTTATCTTTCCCTGATAGCTTAGTGATAAAGAACTCATGTGCCAATTCAGAAGACGGGGATTCAATCCCTGGGTAGGGAAGAGACTCCAGAGAAGGAAATGGCAATCTATTTCCAGTACTCTGGCCTGGGAAATCCCATGGAGGATTCTGCATAATAGGAGCCTGGTGGGCTATGTATAGTCCATGGGGTAGCAAAGAGTCGGACATAACTTAGCGACTAAACAACATTTATTGTGAAAAATATTCTAATTTTTCTACTTTTCTATTTTTCTTGGTCACTTAATATGGGGGAGATAGACATTTTACATATTTGCCATTGTATATTTGAAACATTTTATTGCAATTTTAAATAAGGAAAATCATTTAGAAACAAAAAAATTATGAAACATTTTCTTAATTAGTTTCTATTTTTTAACCCGTGTTAATAAGACATATGTCACCTTTTAAACCGAAGTGAATGTTAGCAAAAATTGGTTTGCCTAAATTCTTTTTCTTGTTTACTTACAAAAGAAGTACAATCTCATATAGAAACCATATTGACATTTCCAAGCTTCTTCACCCATGGTATTTACACTTTTTGGTTAACTGAGCTTTATTAAAAATAATCTTTTGATCTTTTCTTTAGCATCTTAAAGTTATTGGTCTGAAAAATATGTAACCTTCACATTCTATAATTAGCTGTTACAAGATTTTGATACCCAATGGAGCAGAGTGTATTGGAAAAGAGATTTATTAAGGTTTAATGAATGATTTATAAATGCATTCTCTATTGGAAAAAGAAAGTTTTGCAGCCCCCAAGCTTGAGAATATAATCTTTTTTCTCTGAGCTAAGGTATAATGATATTTATATGGAAGTAGAGAAAAAATACAATGAAAATATTGGAGGTTTTGGACATATTCTCTAGCTATGAAACTTGAAGTCATTTACAAATATTAGTTATAATTTCAATGAACCATTGTCAGTGTTTTATTTCTAATCATCCCAAGTTGTATCATCCAAAGAAGTCAAATGGCATCAAACTGCTTGCTTTTTGAACTAATAGAGGGAGAAATTAAATTAATATGAAAAACCAACAATAATTAAAAATCATAATTTACTTCTAAATTCACTCTTTTTTTAGGAAAAGCAAAATCTTTCTTACAGAGACACAGTCAGATATGCTGTAATTGAACTTCAGAAATGAATGTGTTCCTAAATGTACAAACATACTTTACTATCTATGTGCCTAGTAAGGCTATCAGATTTATCAAAAAAAAAAAAAAAAAGATACCCAGTTAAATCTGAGTTTCAGAAAAATAGCAAAGTTTTTAATATAAGATGATAGCTAATTTTATGTTTCAACTTAATTGGATCATGGGATGGCCAGGTATCTGGTTGAGCAGAATTTCTAGGTGGTTCTAGAAGAGATTAGCATTTGGGTTGGCATATGAGGTAACCCAGCTTTCCCTGATGACTGAGCAGTGAAGAATCCGCCTGCAGTGGGGGAGATGTGGCTTCCATCCCTGGATCAGGAAGATCCCATGGAGGAGGAAATCACCTGGAGAAGGAAATGGCTACCCACTCCAGTATTCCTGCCTGAAAAATCCCATGGACAGAGCAACCTGGTGGACTACGATCCAAAGAGTCACAAAGATTCAGACACAGCTGAGCATACCCGCAGGTATGAAGCAACACAGATTGACCTCCACAATGTGGGAGGACACCATCCACTCTGTTGAGGGCCTGGACAGAATAAAAAGTGGAGAAAGGAAGGATTCATGTTCTCTGTTTGACTGTTTGTGCTGAGCCGTCAGTCGTGCCCTTGGTGTTTCTGGTTCTGGGCCTTTGGATCTGGACCGGAATCTACACTGACTCCCTGATTCTCAAGCCTTTATATTGACATCACTCGCTTAGCTGGGTGTCCACCTTGAAGACAGCACATCACGGAACTTCTCACACTAGATAATCACATGAACAAATGCCGCATAATAAATCTTATACGTGTTTACAAATCTATCTTCAATTGGCTCTATTTCTCTGGAGAACCCTGGATAATATATAGTTTTCAATTATCTCCAATATTTATTGCACATGACATGCTTATGCTAAAAATTATTCTTTGTTTACCTGAAATCTGAAATATGCATCTTGTATTTAATCCCCTAACCTTAGGAAGACATTTTAATGTGTCTCCATCTCACTGGTCCTCACCAATCTTTTAGATTTTTAGGAGAGGTAGAATGAAGAAAAAAAAGATAAGGTGTAAAGATAACATTCAAGAAAGGTAAATATCTCCATGACGACACTTGCTGGTGTCAGAGAACTTTTCGTTGACCCTTTCTGGCCTCTTCAGAGCAAAATCTTGATCATTCCATACACAAACTGAGAAATACTTCCCTCCTTTAGAGAATTCCCTGAGATAATACACAGCAGCACAAAACCAAACAAACAAAACAAAAAATCTTGCTTTTCAGATGTCGCCTCTGTCCCTGTGTGGTGGACTCTTCAGAGAATTAAAATCACCTTAAGCTTCACTTTAACACTGATGACTGGATGAACCAGGACAATTCTGTTCATGTGGTAATGCCCATTCCTAATCATAAGATTAAAGGCCTAGTCTTTGACTGATATTAGGGGAACTTACATTATTTGAACTTAAATGATTTGATCCTAATTTTAGTTTCCAGCCGCTGGTTATAGAATCGTTACAAGAGGTAGGCATCTCAGCTCATTATAGTGCTGTAGGCCCACTATAGCGCCATGTATTATAAATGTTGCATTAATCAGAGGCATAGAGAGCAAAAGCGGATGACAGCTCTGGGAAGGCGAGAGGTAGTACGGGTCATTGTTAAATTTAACAACTTAACTTATTGGGAACTATTTCTAAAGCACTTTTTAGCCTCTATCTACTTTTTAAATTAAAATTTAACATGCAAGATTGTTCTCTCTCTCTCTCTTTTTTTCCTCTACAGATGTAGTATGAGTCTTTTCCCCCTCACTCTACAGTATTTGATGTCTATATTTTGCTGGTTGTATTAATGGAGGAGGGCCCAGAAGAAAACAGATATCAATTTCTATTTTTTTTATCTTATGACTTGAAAGCTGTAAAAAGATAAGAGTACTCCATAGTTGTTGTTGGTTTTTTTTTATGTTATTGAAATATATCTTACCTTCCTGCTACTAACCCAGTTCTTTTTCTGGCATTCTAAGATCCATCCATATCAATCACTGCAGTCATAGACATCCTTTTGGCTTTGTAGGGCTTACATAGTTTTGGAATATATCTTACCTTCCTTCTATTCACCCAGTTCTTTTTCTGGCATTCTAAGATCCATCCATATCAATCACTGCAGTCATAGAAATCCTTTTGGCTTTGTAGGACTTACATAGTTTTTGAACGAGTATTAAGTAATCACCATAGACCAACTGTAATCAAATCTAAACTTGAGGGTATTTGTAATTCTTATTTCCTAAATTAAAAACCCAGCTCTTCTAAAAAGAAATGACACAAATGAACTTATTTACAAAGCAGAAGCAGACCTACAGACTCAGAGAACCAACTTATGGTTACCCAGAGAGGAAAGATGGGAAGAAATGATAGTTAGGGAGTCTGGGATGGACATATGCACCCAGCTCTATTTAAAGTAGGAAATCAACGATGACCTGCTGTACAGTATGGAGAACTCTGCTCCGTGCTATGCGGCAGGCTGGTTGGGAGCTGAGTTTGGGGGAGAACGGATGCGTGTTTATGTATGCTTGAGTCCCTTCGCTGCTCATCTAAAACTATCATGACATTGTTAATCGGCTCTAATCCAATATACAATTTAAAAAAGACCTTAATTATTGTTGAGAGTGAACAGGTATAATAATTTATACTGTTAACAGTTGTATTCCTAAGATTTTGGTCACGGAACTATTTGTTCAAATGGAATCCTAACGTTGAAGCCTAAACAAACAATGTCTGTAAAAGCAGAGCTCCTTTGTTTGGAGTCCTGGGCGCTCCACCTATATTCCCTCTGTGGGGTTTGCTGGACGGTTTCAGGAACCCTCTGGAACCCCCTGGGACACATTTTGAAGTGCAGTACTCTGCTGTGCTTAGTCGCTCAGTCCTGTCTCACTTTTTGCACCCCCATGGACTGCAGCCCACCAGGCTCCGCTGTGCATGGGCTTCTCCAGGCAAGCATACTGCAGTGGGTTGCCATTTCCTCCTCCAGGGGATCTTCCTGACACAGGGATTAAATTCCTGTTTTGTTGTCTCCTGCATTGTAGACAGATTTTTTTTTTTTTTTTTTTTCACTGAGCCACTGGGAAACCCAAATTAGAGAATACAGAATTCTTATTTCAGGGGGAAATATAGAATTAGGTTGTGAGTGCCTGATGATAACATTTTCATTAACAAATTAATACCTACCCTTGTTTTATGTGTGTTTTATAGATAAGACACCTTATTTAATACATATTGTTGATTCATGAACATTGAACTCAGGCATGGCCAATAGCCATGAATAAACAGGCTGAATAAAGTCTACCCAATATACCTATTTTCTTTGTAAGGCACATCACAGTCCTATTTACCTAGAGACAGTAACCAGCACTTTAGTATTATGTTTAGGATCCATTTATGAATAGAGAAATAACCAACAAAACACAAAAATGCAGAAAAAAAATGTAGCACAGAATGAACTGTGGAAAAGATACTTGTTTACTATTACGAGTTGAAATAAGAAAAAAGAACACCACCTTCCTTGACTTCACTAGGAAGACAATCAAAAATTTTCTCTGCTCTATGCATTCACATGCCTGTGAATGACTTTGAACATGCCACAAATACTGATTTCGGAGTTATAACTAACTTTTAGCAAATTAGGTGAAGTTACATAGATTAAATCATGAGTAATGAAGGTGAATATAAAGTATTGCATTGTTTCTTATGACACTAAATATATGAAATGGTGGACTTCTTTATTTATCAGTGCTGTTAATTACTAGGCTCTGTAAGTTGTCAAACAAGCTTTGCAACTATTAAGTCAAGTAACATGTTTAAAGGGAATTAAAACATATTAAAATAAGAAAGCTAAAATACTTGAAAGTGCTTTGTTTTAAAAGGTCCCAAGTGGAACCAAAAGTTATTCAAAAGTTCCTTTAAAATGACGTCCAAAATCAGCTAGAATCACTAGTAGAGCAGGATTTACAAATTGGACTTAAAAGCTTGATAAGGAGCTAAAAGCTTGAAATGAACTTAATAAATCAAACATTAATTTTTGAAACAAAAAAGAAACATCTACATAGCCTTTTCTGCTTTTAAAAGGCACCCTGACATTTGCCAAAAATGAGGAAGAAAAATCGAGAAGGAAAGGGTGGTAAGAACTCTATCAATGGGCAGACTGTCACGTAAGCACATTACTCCCAGCCTGGCATGGAGAGGCAGTGGGCAAAGGTTGTGTAGAATTGGGGAGAGAGATTTGATGAGGTCCAGGGAAGGACAACCTATGTGGCATCCACGGATCTGATTGGGACAGAACCAATAACCTTGATCTGACTGAAAAATAAGTGTTGTATGGCACTGAACTTACTTGAAAGCCTATAGATTATAAAAGTTCTACCACCATTGGAAATAGGAATCGAGAGTAAAGAATAAGAAAAGTTCTGTTTTTGAATTTTGGACTTCTATAAGTTATAGACAGTGAAACCGTTTTTTACGATACATATAAATGTTTCTCAAATTTTCTTTTTTGGCTGTGGTGCACTGCGAGTGGGATCTGAGTTCCCTGACCAGGAACGGAGCCTGTGCTCTCTGCAGTGGAGCGTGGAGTCCTCACCCCTGGACTGCGAGAGAATCCCTGGCAAGTGAGACTGTCAGAAAGGTCACAGTGTTAGAGGAAGAGGCCGCACTTCACATTAGCAGTCTTGACCGAGACACCAGCCACTGTGCACAATAAACGTGGACATCCTAGAAGAGACGGGACTAGCTAACAGTTAGAAATGTCAGGATTCCTGGGAACTGGAAGACAGCCTAACGCTGCACAGAAGAGTGAGATTTTAGAGACAGTGAGATGTTTTTCCTCGGCTTAAGCTATTCTTTGAGTTCTCCTGAAGTTAGGATGCACAAAGAAATGATGCCTGACTCTCACCTGAGAGATCCAGATTGCAAGATATTCGGGCAGGTGGGCAACCTTGCTGGAAGGGTGAGGAAGAGCTGTGGGTGCCCTGGAACTGGCTTCCTCTGCCCAGGTGTATCTGGCAACAAGGATGCATGGCTCTTTCCCTTGGATCAGAGTTGAGACACAGGCGACGTGAGTGAGCTGGCCTTTCATCATCTTAGGGTCAACTTCTTCCTAGGAAGACTTCTGGGAGCCCAGTGGAGAGTTTATATGACACAGAACTCTGAGATAAACAGGGCTGTGTGTAGGGGCAATGGAGAAACAGAATTCATCTCCCATGGAACAAGTGTTGTGGTTGGAGGGACCCCACATGCAATCCAAGGACCTCAAGGACATGGTCACAAGAGAGAGTCAGCTATTGAACATTTGGCCAGCTCAGGGACTGCAGAGCCATCTTACAAGTAATAAAACCCAGTCAAGAAAAAATGCAATCAGATGATGTTAAAGTTATTAACTTGCTAGAACAAGCAAACTGTTATACCATGAACTGTGGAGCCAGTCAGATAAGGGACTGAGAATGTGTTTGTGACCGGGTTTGGGTTTGTATGAGTGGCTCTGGGAAGCTTTAAGAAAGTAAGGGCTTGTTCTGTATTAGAAGTTATCAGAAAGCAAGGCATAGTTATGCGTTGAGCCTCTGAGTAGCTTTTACAAAGGAGGTGTGTTAGACGCTCAGTTGTGTCCGACTCTCTGTGACCCCATGGACTGTAGTCCGCCAGGCTCCTCTGTCCATGGAATTTTCCAGGCAAGAATACTGGTGTGGGTAGCCATTCCTTTCTCCAGGGGATCTTCCTGACGTGGGGATTGAACAAGGGTCTCTTGCATTGCATACAGATTCTTAACCATTTGAGCCACCAGGGAAGGCCCTTGCAAAGGAGGCAGGGGTAATAAAATTAGAGTTGTCTTTGATAGAGAAAGCAATCATGTTAGCCAAGAAACAAAGGTGTTTGACCTTTTCTGTGGTTGCCTGTGTCTCCTTCCATTGTAGGTACAGGGTACTCTTTTCTGAAATTGATGTTATGTGAAATGATTTAGGATCAGCACCAGTCAGTTGCCAGGCCAGCTACCTGAGAGTTCTCAACTAACAGGAGGATTTTATTCTTGTTTTTGTTTGGCTTCATTTTGATTCACTGATGAGACTCAAATAAACTTGCACTGCACCTTCTTCCTCATTTTCCCCACAGGATCCCACCAGGGAGGGATCAGTTATAACATTTAGGTGTGTGTTGAATGGTAAATGGGGAAGAAAGTGAATGTGGATAAAAAGAAGTCAGTGAGAATCCCTTCCCTGAAGGTGGATGAGAAGCTCTGATGGGCAGGAGGCAAATCTACAGATGGCTGCAATCTGAAACTTTGCCTCTGGATTAAAATTGAAGCATTGGCTTGTGTATCACACTGGGTATTACAAATTTTTATTACACTTTTCAACTTAGAGTGATCATAAAATGTTATGCTAGGATAATTAGAAAAATCATAGGCCTCCCTGAATTTCTATCTGTAGGCAATAAAACTTAGCATGGAAGACAACTTGAAAGAAGAGAGAGAGACCAAAGGGATTTTCATTCTGAAAGCATCCTGAGAGTCGGGAATGGTCCATAGTTCAGTTCCATCTTCTTTTCTCTGGCTTTTCTTCCTCTGTCTCATCCTTCACAGGCACAGGTATCCAAGCAGGACTCTGTCAAGAGATAGCCTGCTAGCCCAATATGACTAAGTCATGAGTCTTTATAGTGTCTTGTTTCCTTTCTAATTATGTAGATTTTTATACCCCTACTACATTCAGAAACTCAATATGTATCAAATGAATGAAATTGTTGAAGCACAAAGAGATGGTGTAATTAAATAGTACTGTGCCAACATCATATTCAAATTGCAGTTAAAAAGAGTTTTATATGCCTTTTTTTCTAACTGTGATTCATAGAAGGATGCTTTTGTTGTACTTTTTAAATGTCAGGTTTATGGTTTATTAAAATCCATCTATTTGAAGTATGTAGTCCAATGCATTTTGACAAATATGTACAGATATAGCCGTTGTCAAAATCCATCCCCTTCAAGATTTCCCTGTGCCTTTTTGTCAGAAAACCCCTGCCTCAACACCCAGGCCCCGGCAATCACACATCTGAGTTTCATCACTGTAGTTTTGTCTTTTCTAAATGATACACAAAGGGAATCATTCAGTCGTTAGCCTTTTACTGAAGGCAATGCTTTGAGAGGCATCCTTTTTGTCCCATATCTCAGTAGCTTTTCCTTCTTTGCTGAGTAGTTTTCCACTGGACAGAGATCTGACAATTATATATCCACTCACCACTTGATGGGCATTGTGGTCATTTCCAGTGTTTGGCAGTTATTAGCAGAGCTGTTGTAAATGTTCAGCCTTGTGTGGATATATGTTTTAATTTCTCTTGCGTGAATTTGTAGCAGGGGCTTTGCTAGGTCAGCTCTGGGTAAGTGTGTGTTTAATACTACCATAAAAATTACCAAATGGTCTTCTCAAGTGGATGCATCATTTTGCTTTCCCATTGGTGAACTGGGGTGATGGGTTGGGCTGTTACTGACTAGGGAACGTGAAGGTCGGTGCACGAGCTCAAAGGTGATTTAATTAAATGTGCACAGACACTAAACTCGAGACCACCCCTGAGAGGAGTGTTAAGGATTGCACAGCAGTGCAGAGATGATCTTCTAACAGCTAAGACCCTGGAAAGTGCAAAATATATATATATATATATGTTTAGAAACATATTCAAGCTTCAGCCATGTATGTACAACTGTCGTAGACCGTGTGTGTGTGTTCGCTGCTCAGTCGTGTCCAGCTCTTTGCCACCCTGTGGGCTGTAGCCCACCAGGCTCCTGTGTCCATGGCATTCTACAGGCAAGAATACCAGAGTGGGTTGCCATTCCCTTCTCCAGGGGCTGAATACCTTAGAGAACTGTCAAATATGAACATTTTTTGAAAACTCTTGGTAGGACTGGAGCTATCTTCATGCATTATATATTTCTCAAACATGAAAAACAAGTATATTATTAATGGTATTACTAATATTAAAATCATATAACAATGGATAATGCTTTTGTTTCAGATACTGTTAATTGCTTTATTATTTAATTAGTAATAACATGTAATAATTCAATAATAATTTGGTGACATTGATGCTAGCTAACATTTAATGAGGCTATTACATGCCCCATATCCTGTTAAGTCCTTTATATACTTTAGCTCATTTAGTCTTCATACCAACTCTATTATATAGGCACTGTTGATATTGGTATTTTATAAGTGAAACATCTATAGAAAGATGATTTACTCTAAGATAGAAAACTAATTAGGAATAAAGTGGGAGTTTAAACCAAAACAGTCTTTATATACTAATACAAGGGGACAGGTTGAGATCTCTAGGGAATATGGCTGAAATCCTAAAGGTGAAGGTATTTTTTGAGTCAGATTATGTGGCTTGTATGGGGCCTAAATTGAATGGCGGGAGGGGAATGAGCTGTCCCTTAAGGGAGACCTTATTTCTACAGTGTCACTGTCTGTGTGCTTCATTACATGGGCAGCTTACATAAGCTCACTGAATCTTGCTTCTCTTATTTGTAAAATGTTAATCATATGCCTGATTAAAACAAAAATATTAGAAATGCTAGCTCCATATATTTTACAGTTTCCAGTTTCTGTATATGGGATAGCTTTCCAGCTCAGAACCCACTGAGGAGCTGGTGCTGGAGAAGTATCCAGAAGGATCCTTGAACTTGCAACACAACGGCAAGTGAACACGGTTTCTCAGTCCTTCCCCAAGGACAGCTGTTAACGCCTGCACTGGCCCACTGCGGGAGGGACACGCAGAGTCACTTCGGGACTGCTGGATCTGGGTCAGAGTTGTCGCCGACCCCTGAGGACCCAAGCATCGTCCCGGCAGCCCTGCTGGAGTAAAGCGGCGGGGCCTCAAGCGAAGGGTGAAGGCCGGCTCTGGGCACGATCGCAGCAGCTTTGCGAGACAGAAGCCGCCAGTCCAGGGAGCGTCAGAGGACGGAGGGGGACGCTTGCACAGGGGCTCGGGAGGAAGGCCGCGGCCGGGCTTGGAACCGAGTGAAAACTGTGCCAGACGAGAGTCACGAAGAGGAGGAGCGGGCAGGGCGGGGAGCGGAGCCCTGCGCGCGGGCCTCGCGTCCCGGCTGAGTTTTGCAGCCCGCGGCCTCACCGAGGGTTTCTGAGCGGGAGGGATGCGCCCTTCCCGCAGGTCAGAAAGATCATCCCCGACAGACCGGGACAAAGCAGGGGAGAGGGAGCGAACTCAGATGGCCAATACCCAATACTGGCAAAAAAAAAAAAAAAAGGAGAACTTGAACGACGGGGCACAGACAGAAGTCAGGAGGTTCCGAGAATGTGAAGAAAGTAGAGGCAACGGTGTTTGGTGACTCATAAGCCTCGGACACGACTGAGCGACTGGACTGAACTGAACTGAACCCACAGAGGAGAGAAGGAAAGTGAGAGAGGGCTTCCAGGTGCTTGGATTTGTTGCTGCTGTTCCGTCACTAAGTCGTGTTTGGCTCTGCGACCCCATGGCCTGCAGCCCGCCCGGCCTCCCTGTCCTCCACCATCTCCCAGAGCTTTCTCAAACTCATGTCCGTTGAGTAGGTGATGCCATCCAGCCACCTCATCCCCCGTCGCCCCCTTCTCCTGGCTTGGCTTATGCAATTGATAAACAGGGGTGCCACTTACTAAAAACCAAAGCAGAGAGGAGAAAGCCTGGCAGGGGCTGAAGGAGCTCAGGTTTGAACACACTGATTTGCACATGTTCAGGAGGCACGCAGGCGACACCACTCATTAGGGAGTTGGATATATAAAGTTTCTGAAATTTGTGCAGAAAATTAGGTACGTGCAGATTTGGGAGTCACCAGGAAATAGATGGAAGTAGAGGATTAGCACCAGTTAAGCTCACCTGGGTCACATCTACTGTGTAAGGGAAAGGGGCTGAGATGGAACCTTGGGAAGCCCGGTGTGTAGAGGGAGAGAAGGTGTGGTCAGAATTCCACCCAGGGCACCAGGAAGGAGCTGTCGCAAGGCGGGCTGGTGAGCAAGGGAGTGAGCGGTCCCCAGCAGCAGGTATTGCAGAGCGGTGAGCTGAAATAAAAGTTGAGGTGTGTGCAGAGGCACACCCTGTGGAAAGCTGAGGTCTCCCCCGGAATGTCCCCCCTTCTTTTTGTTCAATATGCACTGAACTTTCTTCGCTGGTCTCCTTTCTGCCTCACGGCTTTTGCACCTAAACTTCCCTTGTGGCTCAGATGGTAAAGAATTTGCCTACAATGAGGGAGACCTGGGTTCAATCCCTGGGTTGGGAAGATCTCCTGGGGAAGTAAATGGCAACTCACTCCAGTATTCTTTCCTGGAAAATCCCATGGGTGGAGGAACCTGATAGGCTATAGTTCATGGGGTCACAAAGAGTCAGACACAGCTGAGTGACTTCTCTTTCACTTTTTCCCTCTTTCTAGAAGACTCTCTCCCCAGCTTTCTTTTGCCTACCTTCTTATCATCACTTGGTTCTCAGACCAATGGTCAGAAGCTTAGGATCTTCTTAACCTGGGTGCTCTCAAGATACATCATACTTCGGTATATGCACTTTCCACAAGAGTTATGAAATTATTTGTCAAATTGTAACTTGTCTTTTTTCCCTCCCATTTGACTGTTGGTCAAAGGGAACAGGGATTTTATATCCCTTGTTCAACTTTGTAGTTCCAGTATCTGGCAGAGTGCCTGCAACACCATAAGCATTCAATAAAGATAATTGAGCTTCTTTATTTTATTCATTAATAAAATTTATATGCTGCTTACTATGTGCCAAGCATTGTTTTAAGTACTTTATAAATATTAGCTCATTTAATTATTGAATAAGAAAACAGTAAACAAGGAGGAGACTGGGAAATTAAAAACCAGCTGTCAAGAACTTCTTTCTGAGAATGCTGTTCAGAATAGGGAGAAATGAGACTTTCAAGAAAGTATATCTCAGCGGAGGGTGACAGAGCTTAAAGTCTGAATATCTGGAATCAGATGCCACCTCTGCCCCTAAATGACTGTGTGAGCTGGGTGACCATTTTATCTTCCTGATAACTTATCATATCGCTTTTCCTCATCTGTGTCATGAGAATAATAACATGGGCTATTATGGGCTTTCTGTGTAAAGAACTCGGAATAGAGTTTAGCATGAAATAGACTTTATGAATCATGTTATTGTATTTTGTGCACGTGTGTGCATGCTAAGTCACTTCAGTTGTGTCTGACTCTTTGGGACTCTACACTGCAGCCTGCTAAGCTCCTCGGTCCATGAGATTGTCCAGGCAAGGATACTGGAGTGGGCTGCCATGCCCTGCTCCAGGGGAATCTTCCTAATCCAGGGATTGAACCCAGGTACCCTGCATTGCATGTGGATTCTTTACCTCTGAGTCACTGGGGAAACCCCCATTATATTTTGTATAATATATCATTTTTCTTCTCCTCACCTTCCCTTACTTATTTCTCATATCTATCTGTCTTGGAAACAAGTCATTGGCTTTTGGTCATTAGAAACAGCCTAAAAATTAATTCTACCTCTGAGCTTATCTCCAGTCACATGTCTCATTTATCTTCTAGTGACCTGAATAAGTTTCAAACCCTCCGGTTTGTATCCGTCCATTTGTGCCACTCTAATTGAAATTATACTGGCAACTGCTTATAAGCGAAATGTAATTACTTCAGCTGACATTTGGACATGACTATAGGCTACCCCAGTAAAAATTACATGACCCTTTCAATGACTACATCCACCTTTTTTTTTTGACATTGGCAATGAAGAGCAGATTAAAACCACTCTTCCCAACACACAACAAGAAATGGCACTATCTGTGTCGTCTTTTATAACATGACATCTGTCATTTGTCTCAGTTTAAGTTTTTGCTATATTATGATATGGAAACTTTAAAAAGTGGCTTTGCAAACAAATTTAATGAACTATTTAAGTCATAGTAGAACTTCAAGAAAATATAGATGACAACATAATTTGGGTAGAGAAAGTTTTATATGTGCAATAAAACCCAAAAATCTTAATGAAAAAGATTAATATTGTTGGGAAAAAAATTAAAATTGACATTAAAAAACAAAAACAAGGAATGAAAAGATATATTTTAGCTATGTGTCAAAAAGCTATCCCAAGTATAGGCAGAACTCATAAAATCAAGGAAAAGATTAATAGCCTAATAAAAACAGAAATATACAAGAACAGGCAATTAATGCACACATGAAAGAATTCAATGACCAATAAATCTGAACATATCCCGTTGCCAATTCAAGCAAAATAAAATTTGCTTCCTTTTTTGTGTAATTTCTTATATGTATTAAAAATAATTTCTAGAAGAATCCTAAATGTTCATAAATAAGGAACTGTTAAATAATGTACATCCTTACCATGAAATACTTCATAGCATAAAAAAAGATTAAAATGCTGAGTGACATTTAAAAGTCATTCAAAGAATGAGGTAGATTCACATGCTGATATATATATAGAGGCAAAACTATTATTAACTGAGAGGAAAGTTCAGAATAGGAGGTAACACGCTCTCCTCTGTAAAAGAAACAGACATGCGCGCAGACATATGTAATAGTGAATATGTTTGTGTGGACCCTTATGTCCAAACATATATGCACATATGCATACACACATACACATGTGCAAATTCACATCTACATACTATAAATAAATGCATCATTTACATGGAAAATTATTGGATAAACGCTTCAGTTCAGTAGAGTTGCTCAGTTGTGTCTGACTCTCTGTGACCCCATGGACTGCAGCACGCCAGGCTTCCCTGTCCATCACCAACTCCCGGTATTCACTCAAACTCATGTCCATCGAGTCAGTGATGCCATCCAACCGTCTCATCCCCTGTCGTCCCCTTCTCCTCTCTTCAATCTTTCCCAGAATCAGGGTCTTTTCAAATAAGTCAGTTCTTCGCATCAGGTGGCCGAAGTATTGGAGTTTCAGCTTCAGCATCAGTCCTTCCAATGAATATTCAGGACTGATTTCCTTTAGGATGGACTGGTTGGATCTCCTTGCAGTCCAAGGGACTCTCAAGAGTCTTCTGCAACACCACAGTTCAAAACCATCAATTCTTTGGCACTCAGCTTTCTTTATAGTCTAACTTTCACATCCATACATGACTATTGGAAAAACTATATCTTTAACTAGATGGACCTTTGTCGGCAAAGTAATTTTAATATGCTGTCTAAGTTGGTCGTAACTTTTCTTCCAAGGAGTAAGCGTCTTTTAATTTCATGGCTTAAGAAAAATTCTAAATGCTTATGAAAGTTCTAATGGTGGTTGCAGACTGTGATTATGAAATAGGTGAAAGGCCCACTAAATTCATATTTTCTTTTAAGTCAAGCTAAGGTATATTTATGTAGAAATGCTTTTAAGGATTTTTAAAATGCAGATTAAAAAGCATGGTCAAGCTTTCCTTCCTGCTATGCAGAGCAAGTGTTCTGTTGAGTGATTTGCTAACACGAATCTAAAGCCTCACTCTTTGAGCTAACAAAACCCTGTCTGGATACTTATTTTGAGACTATATTAGCAACAAAGTATCTGTTGTTATAAGGGGTCTCATTTTAATATTTTTCTATTCATCTATTTATTTTTACAGTAGGTAATTGTTGGCTGCCTATTTTTTAAAAAAGCAGTGTTTGCATGCCAATCCCAAACTCCCAATCTCTACCTCCCCTCTGTCCTTCCCCCCATAACCATAAATTTATGGTCTAAGTCTGTGAGCCTGTTTCTGTTTTGTTAATAATTTAATTTGTATCATTTTTAAAAAATTCAACATAAAAGCAATATCATTTGGCATTTGTCTTTCTTTTCCTGACCGATTTCACTTACTATGATAATCAGGTTCATCCATGTGGCTGCAAATGACATTATTTCATTCTTTTTGATGGCTAAGTAACGTGTCATTGTATAAATGTACCAAATTGTCTTTACTCATTCTGTAGATAGATATTCAGGTTGCTTCCATGTCTTGGCTGTTGCAAACAGTGCTGCAGTGAACATTGGGGCACATGTTTCTAGCCTTTTTAATATTTTTTATGGTAGTGAAAACCTGGAAGCAATGCAAATATCTAACCTTAGAATGGCAACCCACTCCAGTGTTCTTGCCTGGAGAATCCCAGGGACGGGGGGGCCTGGTGGGCTGCCGTCTATGGGGTCGCACAGAGTCGGACACGACTGGAGCGACTTAGCAGCAGAGTTACTTAAGGATGTGTAAAATGATGTAAAAATACTATGTAGCCCGTAAAACTCATGTTTTCAATAAGTCTTATATTATGGGACATTATTTGAGACAAATGTTTATAAAGTAGATATAATCTGGGATAATGTATTATTTCACTATGTTTATATATATATTTAACAGTAGAAAGATTGGAGGTATGTGTATGACACATTATGTTTATTCTGGGTAGTTACATTAGGGATGATTTTTAATTTTACTCCATGTCTTTTTCAGGATACTTCAAATCTGCTCTAAAAAAATTGCGTTTTATCTTTAAAATACTTGCATTTAATCACATACAAAAACATGCTAATTTTGGAAATATTAAAAATACAGATAATCAATCAGATGTAATTACTGTTTAAGGGCTTCCCAGGTGGAGCTAGTGGTAAAAAATTCACCTGGCAATGCAGAAGACCCAAGAGATGCAGATTCAATCCCTAGGTCGCTACTCCAACATTCTTGCCTGTAAAATCCCAAAGACAGAGGAGCCTGGCTGCCCTGGTTTATGGGGTCACAAAGATTCAGACAGGACTGAACACAATTACCATTTAATAATTCTGTGTATGTTCTTATATATATTTTTGTTGCCATGTACTTGGAAGCAAAAAGATTATATGGTATAGTTTTATAGGTGGCATTTTTATACTAATCAACATATCAAAACATATATTTATAACAATATTTTCACTTATATAAAAATTATATTTAATTATATGGATTATATAGCTTATTTGCAATCAAGATATGATGTTGGTTACTTCAGTTGCTTACAAATATTTACTGTGATAATAATGCCACTCTAGCATTAGCTAAGCCCATTCACAAATCACTGAATGTCAGCTTTGTTCTTTACCAAATGGGTCTTACATTTTGTCAGCATGAAAAACATAATGTTGTACTTTCCAGTGCTCAATCCATCCTTAAACTGACTACCTATGGAAAGCCTTTCTCTATCATAATACATTTTATATCTCTAATGTTTATTTGTAAAATACATGGTTACACAAAACCTGTAACTGGAATTTCAAAGATAAGTTTTAACATCACCTCTCCTTAAAAAAGGCTATTGCAAGGGGACAGGTACATGACAGTTTTGTGGGTTTTGTTTGTTTTCAGGGTATACAATGTCAGAGTGTGATAAAACATTTTATTTATTTCATTTTTTCAGGATCATAATGAAACCTATTCAAGTAAGTATTTCTGATTTTAACTTGCTTATTTATCAAACAAATGAAAGAACAAAGTAGTACATATGTTGGCTCATGTGCTCATCTATTAAAATATCAATGTATTAAGGCATATCAGTATACACGTATAACACACAGACATGCATTCAGATATCACATAAAGCCTCAAGATGCCACAAGCTTGTTTTTCTCACTTTCTACTGTGATATCTGTTGTTGTATGAATGTCTGTTATCACTTGGTCAGTTATGTTTGTTGAAAATCACCATTTATTTAACCAATGGTTATTGTGTATTTCCTATGTACAAGGCATTTAGAATACAAATAAAAATAAAATGTGCTTCCTGGGACTTCCCTGGTGATCAGGTGGTTAAGATTTTGCTTTCCAATGCAGGGAGTGCGAGCTCCACCTCTGGTCAGGAGCTAAGATCTGACCTGTCTCTAGGCCAGAAAACCAGAACCTAAAGCAAAAGTAATGCAGTAACAAATTCGTTAAGACTTTCAAAATGGTCCACATCAAAATATCTATTTTTTAAAATATAAATTTATTTATTTTAATTGGAGGTTAATTACTTTACAATATTGTATTGGTTTTGCCATACATCAACATGAATATGCCACAGGTATACATGTGTTCCCCATCCTGAACCCCCCTGCCTCCTCCCTCCCTGTATCACCCCTCTGGGTCGTCCCAGGAAAAATGATAAATAAAATGTGCTTCTTATATTCCAGGACCCAAGGAGACAATGGCTAGAAGCTTATTTACATATGTGATGCATTAATCAACACATGATGCATTAATATAATATTAAAACTGATCAGTAGATTATATTCACTTAGTCATCATCCAAGCAACTTATTTATTGAGCGCTTATATATGCCAAGCTCTGTGCTCAATACAATAGTAAATAAGCAAACTATACATGTTGCCATCATGGAGGAAAAGATAAGAATATCAATGTAAGCAATTGCATATTGTCTTTTTATTAATATGGTTTGGAAAGAATTCGCAGTAGACTTAAGGAATATAATTTAATCTGTTTATTTGTTTCTAATATGGGTACTCAGTGTCTGCCCTGTTGTGATGGTATTTCAAATTGGAATATGAAAATGTAGATAAATGAGCTTTAAAATGTTACTATAAAGAAAATGGCAGAAGTGGTATTGTCAGGGTTATTTTTTACTTTCTTAATCTGGTGATAAAGAGGGAATTAGTATTTATTCCCTAGCTATAAAAATTTAAAAATAACATTGAAATCGTACAACTGGTTACAAGTTCTTAAAAGTATGCCACACCATTTTGGCTATCATCTGTTTTTTTTTTCTGAGTTGAAAAGATAGAGGGAGAGAGAATGTAACAGAGAGAGAGAGAGAGGCATCAAAAGAATGGATTGTTACATGAGACACAGTTTTGGCAATAATCCAAGACAGATGATAGTGCAAATTTCCCACGGAGCTATGTGTGTCTATAAATTGACCCCAGATATCAAGGAGAACATTAGAGAACATGTTTTAATGACATTATGGTATAAGTGTCTATTACTGTTTTGTACTACTTATGATATTTTAAATCTTACAACTATTTATTTTCTAAATATATGTCACTCAGTCTCCTCCAGGTAGCTCCATTATAAGGCATTTATTTTAAAACATGATACTCAGAAAATCTTTATCTTTCTTCATAAACTGTGATGAAATTTACCAAATTCTAATTTATTAGATATTCTTTACTGGACTTTGTAAATTGCTACAGTACTTTACATGAGTGTGATTTTAAAAAGTGGATTGACATGTTATTCAATTTGCAAAACCTAACTAGAATTAATCAGATTTATTCTTCATACTCCAATAACAGGAATTAATTGATGAGACAAGTTCAGTGATGAAATGAGAAAGAATATTGAGCAGCCATTAGATCAAATGGAAAAAATATTCTTGATAATTAACTGGTCAATGACCTTAATTAAATAGTCACATTACTATCTACAATGTTTCAAAGCATTGCTCTAGGAATTTTAGTTTTTTTTTTTTAAACCATTGCATCTTGGGATGGTATTGGAGAAGAATATTGAAAACATGATTTAGTGTCTGCCTCATTTGAGGGCGTGTTAATGATGTTGGGAGGCAAGATCACTAAGAATTATAAGGGATGTATTTCTGCCTCTGGTGGAATTATTAAAGGCTATTTTATTTATAGTGCTCCTCTCATAAAAATTAGTTCCTGCAGTTAAAAAATATGAGCATCATTTACACTTTTTCATATTTTGTCCACAATACTTACTACTTCACAAGACATGGAAGAAGTGGGAGAGAGAAGAAAATGGCACACATCGATGAGCTTGTTGCAAAATTTTAAAATCTTTCGGGAATGCGATGAGTGGTATCACATTTTCAGTCTGTTTTGACTTTCATATCTCTTGAAGTCAGCATAAACAAAAGAGGCTTCTCAGCAAGATTTTGAACAGTAGCTGATCCAATAGGAACAGAGCAGGACCTGGCTCCAGGGAACGGGCTTTGGCATGGACGAGGCAGGACTTGAGCTAAGCTGGCCAAAGTCTTCAGAGGTGTTACATTTTTACAAGGGAACCCAACTGCCGACCAAAATCGAAGCTGAAGTGCTCTTCAATGCTCGGGGAAAAGGGCAGGTGGCGGGGAAATCTGAGGTGGTGGACGAGCGCCCTTGGGGCCATGGCTTGCTCCCCGTGTTCTAGCTGCAAGACCCACCAAGCCCAACTCTGGAAGGGATGGGAACGTCCCTTCCTGAAGGACCTTGCTTCATGCAGGACCTGACTGCCAAATTCAGGTCCTGAACACATGAAGAAACGATAAAGATACAACACACACGCACGTGCGTATACACGCACATACATGTACCTACCTGTTCCGCGCTCAGGCGCTCAGTTGTATCCAAGTCTGTGCGACCCTATGGGCTTTAACCTCAAAGAGTCAGACACGCTGGAACATGAGCACGCGTGTGTGTATATTGTTCAGTCACTAAGTTGTGTCCAACTCTTTTTGACCCCATGGACTGTAGCCCACCAGGTTTTCCTAGGCAAGAATACTGGAGCGGGGTGTCATTTCCTTCTGGAGGGGATCTTCCTGACCCAGGGATCAAATCCACGTCTTTTGAGCCACCAGGGAAGCTGTGTATGTACCCCCTTTTTTTTTTGAGATCTTTTAAACAGTAATATTTAATTTTTGAAAATGCATAGAGAAAAATTTTACCAAAGACAACTTTATTAGACGTAGTCTGGATATGTAATAGTCTGCAAAGAATTTTATGGGTTAAAGTTCAGCCAACAGAGCTATGTAAGGAATAAATGCTCTGTATAATTTAAAAAAAAGTCAAGTGACCTCAACTGTGGAAAACATGTGCTTGTCTTAGTAAAAAAATACTCTGAGAATGCTGCTTTGGTAATCTGGTACTAATTTTAAAAACATAATCATGAAATCAACTGAACTAATATTGTTCAGTAATGAAGATGCTAGTCTTAGTGGAAGACGTCACCATATCAAAAATAGTGACCTGACTATATGAACAATCAGTAGGCCTACAGGATGGTCAAAATCATAAAACTGTCCACAAAGCTTCTACTAAATGAAATAAATAAGCTTTGCACATTTCATAATACATAAATGATTAAAATTTCCTGGAAATACCACAATGTTTCAAAAATATTTGCATCTTGACCAAATCAGTAAATTTCAAGAAATAGTTAATCTAATCTTCAGAATTTAGAATCCTTTTGGTTTTTTGATTATCTGATTTGTTGGGTTTTGGTTTATGTACTGCCTTCCCATATACTCTTTTGAGTGGTGGTTTGCTAAAGGTCAGTGCAAAAGTTCCATCCACTCAACTTGGGAAAGTGTCAGGAGATCTAAGCCAAGAATTGAACAAAACTTCCCTTCTAGCTCAGTTGGTAAAGAATCTGCCTGCAACGCAGGAGACCTGGGTTCAGTTCCTTGGTCAGGAAAATCCCCTGGAGAAGAAAATGGCAACCCACTCTCGTATTCCTGCCTGGAGAATCCCATGGTCAGAGGAGCCTAGAAGTCTGCAGTCCATGGGGTCACAAGAGTCGGACATGACTTAGCAGCTAAACCACCACAGTTCATTTCCATTAATTAAGATCAACGTGCCACTGATTGCTGCCAAATTCTTGAAATTTGTTCTGTACTTTTATTATTTATTAAATTTTAAATTGAAATTTGTTTTACCCTCAACCAAACAGGGAAGTTTTTGGGGAAAAGTAGGTTTGCTAAATTATGCTGCAGTAAAAAATCTAAGTTCTAATTAAGCTTTAAATCTTGCATATGAGCTGGGTTTCTGTGGGACAGATGCTGCTCTATCCCATCAAACCCCTTCACTGTGGAATCAGGGCTGGAAAAGAACCTATCTGGGTCATGACATTCTCGTGGCAGAGGGATGTGTGTGCTTAGCCGCTCAGTCGTGTCCGACTCTTTGTGACCCCATGGACTGTAGCCCACCAGCCTCCTCTCTCTATGGGAGTCTCCAGGCAAGAATACTGGAGTGGGTTGCCTTGCCCTCCTCCGTGATCATATGCATTCACATAATTTTCATGAGTTTTCCTGTCTTGCTACTGGCAGCCACAGTCTATCTCATGCTTTTAAAGAAAAAAAAAATCAATGAAGTTTGATAGTAATGGAGGCAGTCTTGGAAGCTTTGCTGAGGGCCTAAAGTAAGGTAGGACCAGGTGGTGAGGAAAATGTAGCAGAAGACAAATGTCATGAACATTTCAGAAGTAGAATTAAGGCATGGCATATTTAGATAGGAGCCTTTATTCCAGTGCTTTAAAAACCCATTTTATGCTGAATATTCCCATTTTACTTCATCGACTCTGACTTCTTGGTTAAGGATTGGACTGCTAAAATTTGAATTTAGCTGCTGGATATGCATCTCACATTTGTTATATACAGAACAGAGTCCTTAATTCCTTGTTATGGCCTCTAGCTTAATTCTGTGTCTTTAGTCAATAGAAAGACAGCACCATTTATTCAGTTGCTCAAGCCAAGAACCCAGACATCGCTTATTCCTTTTTTTCCTCCCTCCCTTCCTTCCTTCCTTTCTCTCCCTTTCATTTTGATCCTTCTTACAATTCTGACTGTTCAAGCTTCAAAACGTATCTTATGTCCTTACAGTTCCCTCTAGCGTCATTATCACCATTCCAGGGCCGACAAGCCTGGAAAAGGTGGCTAGAATACAATAGGTCCTCCCCAGGTTCATTTATTGAATGAATGAATGTTGTTGTATTTGGATTTGCCCCTCCCCTTTTTCATCTTCTGTGATCCATTCTCCACCTTTCTGAAAAGGTAGATCAGATCATGTTACTGCTCTGCTAAAAATATTTACTTGCTTCCTATTTAGCTCTGGGGAAACAATATTCTCAAGACTGTGACTTACGTAGCTCTGAATACTTCACTTCGAGTTATCTTTCCAAATTCACGTCATCTCATGCCATCTTTCTTACTTTCTTCTCTCTAAATACATAGATTTCTTCCTTCCCTCAATGATTGTCTCTTTTTAAAAAAATTTTATTTATTTTAATTGGAGGTTAATTACTTTACAATATTGTATTGGTTTTGCCATACATCAACATGAATCCGCCACAGGTGTACACGTGTTCCCCATCCTGAACCCTCCTCCCTCCTCCCTCCCTGCACCATCCCTCTGGGTCATCCCAGTGCACCAGCCCCAAGCATCCAGTATCATGTCTCTTTCTTATTTTTGGTCAGAATTTAGCAACAAAAGTTTGCTCCTTTAGTTACTTTACATCATGAAAAAATATTTTTAGAAATTATAATATTTGAAAGTACTTTATATATTTTTGTGACTTCATTCTCCATTAGACAAAAGACCTATTAAAGCAAGGATCTGGTCTCTCTGTAACCACAGCACCTAAATACATGTTGAGGGGTGCCTGAATGGTGACCCCCTCAGCTGAATGAGGGTTGTGATAAGTAGTTTGGGATAGAGAATGGCCCACAAGATGGTGGATGGTAATACCTTGATCTAGAGAGGAAATATCAGATGAAGCATAAATTGTGGAACAAAAAAGATGTTTGTTATTTTAGAACCTGGTGAGTTTGAGGTGTCTGCAGGACATTCAAGTAGAGATTGTATATATATTTGTGAAACTCACTAGGGCAGAGAAGATGGAGATACAGATGTGGGGTCATTGATATTAATATAAGGAAATAAAGTCATGTTGATGTATGCCAAAACCAATACAATATTATAAAGTAAAATAAAAAAAAAATAAAAAATAAACACACACACACAAAGTAAAGTCAGGGAGTACACATCTCAAGTCAAGCAGAGCTATTACATTTCTATTGCTGCCGTAACAGGTCGCCACCATATTAGTGACTCAAAACAACACAGATTTATTACCTTATAGCACCAAAGATCAGAAGTCTGGATGGGTTCTGGCTTGTGCAAGGTGGAAATTGCTTTGTTGATACTCTGGGTTTTTATTGAGAGAGAGATTCTGGAAAGAATCCATTTGTCACCTCACTCATCGTTAGTAGAATCCAGTTCCTCACCATTGTAAGAGTGAGGTCTCTCTCTTTTTGTCTGAGAGTCACGGGATTCTCTAACTCCTAAAGGTCCTGGACCCCTGGATCTCAAGGCAAGAGATGACATGTGGAATTTTGGTCGGGATCTGTCTGACTTCCCCTGAAGCACTGCATCTCCCTTGCATCATGCCTCTCTAAATAAATCTTCCATCTTCCTCCTCCATTTTTAAGAGTTCATGCAATTATATCAGTCACACCCAGATAGTCCAGGGGAATCTAGTTTATTATATTAGTGACCTTACATCAATAACTCTCTTTACAGCAATATGTAGAATAATATTTGATTGAATTATCAGAAGACAGGAATTGGAGGACATCTTTAAAATTCTGCCTTTTATGGGGCAAGTGATAAAATTTCTATGAAGTATGTACATCAAAGGACCTTTTGAAAGAAGTAGAACCAATAGAAATGCAGAAAGACCGGTGGGGTTGGTTGAAATACACTGTAGAAGACAGTAATGTTTTAAAGTTAGTGAAAGACTAAGAGAACCATCGTAAAATGCTACTGAGGGAAATCACGGCATTTAAAGTTTACAAAATCATTCATGCCTTTTGAAACGGTAGCTCAATAGAGTAGGGTGGCCCCAAGCCCAGTTTCAGTAGGTTAAGGAATAACTGAGGTAGTGTGAGTCGAACAGGAGAGTTTAGAGAACTATTTCCAGAGGATCGATGGGGAAATGAAAGAAAAAGATGACACTGTTTTCCCAATGGGGATAATTGATAGGAAAGCACATTTTTCTTTAAACCACAGGCTTGTGCCTTTGAAGAAGCATCTTCTAAAATAAAACTAAGTTCAGGTCTTATTATTTTCTTGAGTGATTCACAAAGACCTAGACCTACATTTAAAGGTGTGTTTTCTAAATTAAATCACCCCAACCTTTGAAGACAACTTTTATGAAGCAAATCAGATCTCCGTATTGATATGCAAAGAGATTAGAGAACTTAGTGTACACCATTCTCACTGTACACTAAAAGCCATCCAGTGAAAATGAAAGGCAGACAACAGCAATCTTGAGATTGGAGACAAGCCGCTTGATCTAAACTCTTCAAGCCTTTGTGAAGATCTCATGCTGTTGTTTCCAACTGGGCATTTTCTTTCAATGCTAAGCTCAGTGTTCTTTTTCTACATTTCTTCTTTTTTTCACTTTTTCCAAATTAGCAACTCACGGTCAGATTCCACTGATCCTTCAAAACTTTCAAGGAGGCCAACAAGATTGAAGCAAAAGCACACACGTTTGCTTGTATGTGTTTGCAAAAAGCAAATGGGTGCCATCTGTGAGAAGATTTCATTTGCTACCTAATTAATTCTCCCATGTTCCCTAGTACACCAATGCAAAGCTCACAGATACAACTGGAAAAGGGAGCAGATGGTGTCTTTCAGTCACCTACTGACTACTGTGATCTTCTTGCTAATTAATCTAAATAAAGCACCCATTATGTAACCTTAAACACAATTTCAACTGGATAAGGTTTGGGGGATGTCATTAAGAAAATGTTTTCCTTCGTTTGCATAAATCATCTTGGTGTTTACTCTGAGTTTTAATGACTCAACCAAGTTGCAGAAACATCAACATCATTCAGAAAGCTTTCAAAGTAAGTTAAGTGGATACTGAAACTTTTAATATGAAAACTCTAAATCAGTGACAGCTGTCATAAATTGAGTCCTAACTGTCATGAATTGAGTCTGCATGTTTTAAATTAACAAAAGGAATCAAAAAAGACAATAAACTATGTACTCTTCATGAGAAATCAAAGCGGTATTTTGTCAGTTCAACCTATGATCAAGTACCCAGAAGCTGACTATTTGAGATATCAGTTCTTAATTTGCTTTTAAAATACTAAATGTTAGTGATTCCTTTAAAGTTACTAAATTTATGGATTCTAAAAATATCCTTAACTGATTTTTATCTTTAAGTTTCTTTTTTTTCTTTCAGTATTGCTTCAATAACACTGCCAAGGCTTCTCTTATTTCTTACTATTCTTAATTTTAGAAATTTGGAAATTACAGCCCTTGAATTTTGGAAGAAGTCTTTCCACTTGAAAACAGTTTTACAGCATCTTTAGCAAGTTATTAAAGAGACAATCCAATAGAGAGTGCTTAAGAATCACATGCAAGTTAGTTTCATTTCGGGTAGCTGGAAAAATAGTAACTAATAATTATGAATTATTACAGAAAACAAACTCAATTTAACCTCAAGTAGTTTTGATTTCTTTTACTCTAATCAAGTCACTACGGTAATGGGAAGGTGATTCTATAAAAGCATCGTAACAATAAACAGTTTGGGCTTCCAGCAATATAAGATGGTTTTATAGTCCCTGGCCTTAGAACTTCTTCAGGAAGTCAGGTAATTTAAATATCTATTTTGAGTAACATTTTTTCTTAAGAAATAGCTCATTGGTGAGGAATTGGTTCCTTAGAAGTCCCATTTTTCTTTATAGTTCAATTACAGCACTTATCATGCTGTGTTGCTATGCTGTTCTTTTTTTTTTTTTTTTTTTAACATGACTAACTCACCAGTCTGAGAGGTTGGTTCTGGAAGTCAGAGACCATGTCCGATTTATCTTTTTATCCCCACCATCTAGAGGTGTGCTTGGCACATTGTCGGAGAGCAACAAACATCGTCCCAATGAATGAATGATCAAATTTCACCTTAAAGAGTGATGATCAAATGCAAGAAAATCTCAAAGTACCTGGCACTCAGGAAAAGAACAATGAAGCAGATTATTTGATGAGCATGAGGAAATCTATAATATTTCTATTAAACAAAAAGAAAGAAAAACAAATATTCATTCATTTTCAGGTCAAAATATTTCACTCCTTTCGTCTCTGATTTGTACTTCAGGGTAAAACAAACTCTAAGGCAGTTCTCTGTAGTGTCTTAGGTTGGTGTGCCTGCTGTTGTTTCCTTGGGGCAGTGAGTGCAGTTGACATAAACTAGATCATTAGCTTCCCGGTCTTGAGCCGTCCTGACCTTGACCTGGGGCTGTCATCTCCTTTTTTCACTACGTGCATCCCAGCTTGGACAAAGGTCAAGCTCCCTACTACTTCCAACTTAAAATGTTTTCTTCTTATTTCTGATCACAACTTAATATGTATCTGGAGATCTAGGTCTTGTTCTACCAGATTCTCTACTGACTGGTTTTCCATAATGAGCATATTTGAAACAACAAAATATCTGAGAAAGCAGGGGCCTTAGCTGTTGCTGTTGCTGTGCAGTCGCTCAGTCGTGTCCGACTCTTTGCGACCCCATGGACTGCAGCATACCAGGCTTCCCTGTCCTTCACCATCTCCTGAAGCCTGCTCAAACTCATGTTCATTGAATCAGTGATGCCATCCAACCATGTCATCCTGTCGTCCCCTCCTCCTCCTGCCCCCAATCTTTCCCAGTATCAGGGTCTTTTCTAATGAGTCAGCTCTTCGCATCAGGTGACCAAAGTGTTGAAGCTTCAGCATCAGTCCTTCCAGTGAATATTCAGGACTGATTTCTTTTAGGATTGACTTGTCTGATAGCCTTGCAGTCCAAGGGACTCTCAATAGTCTTCTCTAGCACCACAATCTGAAAGCATCAATTCTTCAGCACTCAGCCTTCTTTGTGGCCCAACTCTCACATCCATATATGATTACTGAAAAAATCATTGCTTTGACTATGTAGACCTTTTTGGGCAAAGTAATGTCTCTGCTTTTAATATGATATCTAGCTTTGTCACCGGAGAAGGCAACGGCACCCCACTCTAGTACTCTTGCCTGGAAAATCCCATGGACTGATGAGCCTGGAAGGCTGCAGTCCATGGGGTTGCTAAGAGTCGGTCACGACTGAGGAACTTCACTTTCACGCACTGGAGAAGGAAATGACAACCCACTCCAGTGTTCTTGCCTGGAGAATCCCATGGACAGAGGAGCCTGGTGGGCTGCCGTCTATGGGGTCACATAGCGTCAGACACGACTGAAGTGACTTAGCAGCAGCAGCAGCAGCTTTGTCACAGCTTTCCTTCCAAGGAGCAAGTGTCTTAATTTTATGGCTGGAGTCACCATCTGCAGGATTTTGGAGCCCAGGAAAATAAAGTCTGCTGCTGCTTCCACTTTTTCCCATTCTACCTGCCATGAAGTGACGGGACCGGATGCCGCCGCACATGCAAACAACTCTAGCGCACTATATAATCGTATTAAGAGAAGAGTTTCTAGAGTGAGCTGGGGGACACAGGGATGCTGCATTTGGCCAGGAGATGTCCAATGTCAATTGTTGTTGCTGTTCAGTCGCCCGGGCGTGTCTGACTCTTTGCGACCCCATGGACTGCAGCGCGCCAGGACTCCCTGCCCCTCACCATCTCCTGGAGTTTGCCTAAGTTCATGTTCATTGCACTGGACATGCTGTCCAGTCTTCTCATCCTCTGACGCCCTTTTCTCCTCCTGCTCTCAACCTTTCCCAGCACCAGGGGCTTTTCCAATGAGTCGTATGTGCGCATCAGAAGACCAAAGTACTGGAGCGGCAGGTTCAGCATCAGTCCTTCCAGTGAATATTCAAGGTTGATCTCCTTTAGGATGGACTGGTTGGATCTCCTTGCAGTCCAAGGGACTCTCAAGAGTCTTCCCCAACACCACAGTTCAAAAGCATCAGTTCTTCGGCGCTCAGCCTTCTTTATGGTCCTTCGCTCAGGCTTAGCTACAGCTGTTGTCCATTTAATCATTCTCTCAAATTTACCTTCAGTACTCCTGATGAACAATACTCCAAGCCCTACTTAAACCTATTGATTAAAAGGAACTTTACCATCTTAAAAAAATCTATTCTAGTTAAATTTAGCATCTTATGCCATTTTCCTAATATTAAGCCAAATCTTATCTTTTGACTTGTTTGTGAAATATTCTCAAAAAGAACATATTATAGATCCATTGATCAGCAGTTCACATCTGAGTAAGACTTCCTGCTATCTCAAGTTATACCCAAGGAGAGCGAAGTAGCATGTCTTCAAAAGGATATTTGATACAGAGGGGAAATAAAGAGCACTTAAAAGGCAAGAAGAATAGGTAGGAGGGGGAACCCTGCAAACCTTAGATTTCAGCTACACTGCAGTTAAGGTATCTGTTAAGTAGTACTGTACTTACGACATGTAAATATCTATGCAATTTTAATTTTCTTGAATGCAAGCAACATTGCAATGCAAACATTGCATAAACAAAGTTTGGTAGTAAATATAAAAGGCTAAGCATCAGACCACAAACTGAAAATTAGGAAATTCCTTTATAACATTAAAGAATAAATAAAAGCATTACTGGAGAGGAAAAAGTCACACAATCTAATGATATTTAAATGGATATATGAATGGATGAGTAAATTAATTATGTGTGATTTGTGTATAAGTGAGTGATTGTGCATAATAATGGATGGAGGAATGGAGACAGAAGTAAGAGAATTTCAGGCAGAGGCAAAAATCAAAAACAGGTTAACGACTTATGAAATCTCTAATTATGCTGTAAACTAATCATTTGAATATCACTTAGTATTTGTGCAAGGGTGGGTTTTTTGATAAATTGTATTAAATTATAAATTGGACGCTTAATTTACATACTCTCATTATCTCTGTGTGAATATAGAGAAATTTGTGACAACTTAATTCTTGCAATCAGCTAAAGAAAATTACTCTCCTTTTGGCTGAGTTGTTTTTAATTAGAGCTCTTTTTGGACAGCAACTTACCGACAAGACGTTTGGTAGAAAGAAATCAATCAGCTAAAACCCAACAATAAAAATAGTAACTGCGTGTGGCTTATTTACCAGGCATGCGCCGCGCATCAGTCTTGGGAAACACTCTGCGTCCTCTTCTCTTCATCTTCTACGGTCTTTAACAATGACTCTGGAAAAAGTGTTGCCTAGTATTCTGTGTAAAAACTGAGACGCCAAGATGCTGAGCCATGGAGTAACTTGCTATGGGGTCGCAGCCGGTAAATCATAGAGCTGTAGTTCCAACCACAGCCGCCGGACTGGAGAGAAGTAACTTACAAGTGCCTCATCATGGTGGAGTCTCAGCTTGGTGAGGGAATCAGGCCCATCCTTTTGACAGGTGCCTATCATTTACTTTCTGTTTCTTTCTTCTTTTCACACTTAATATAGGTTTACTAAGAACCAAGAGAATATCGATGATAACAGGTGGTGGGTAAGGAAAGATAAGTACCAATGTATCTGAGCAGATGCTTTAAGCAGCACTTCCAAGGCTGTTGGTTGCCTCCTGTCTGAGGCAGCAGAGGACACCACAAAGCCCAGGACTCGGAGCTGTAGATGAGCAGTCCTCTGAACCTAATGTGCGGGAGCCTTCCTTTATCCAGCTCCAGGAGCGGCTCTCAGCTGTGCAGTGAGACCTGCGCTTGTCACTGCAGCCTCAGAGTGACTGCTGTCTGGCTGAGCTTGGAGCACATTTTGGAAAACCACTGGGGTAAATCACTGAAGAATCCAGTGTGCCTGTGTGCTAAGTCACTTGAGTCGTGTCTGACTCTTTGTGATCCTATAGATGGCAGCCCGCCAGTCTCTTCTGCCCATGAGATTCTCCAGGCAGAAGTATTGGAGTGGGTTGCCATGCCCTCCTCCAGGGAATCTTGCTGACCCAGGGGCTGAACCCCATCTCTTATGTCTCTCAGGTCTCATGCGTCCACAGGTGTGCTCTGTACCACCAGTGACCCCTGGGAAACTCTAGCGAGTCCAGAATGACTATCAAAAACCGAGGGTCAAAGAGGTCTACCATCGAATGGGTCAGTGCATGCTAATTCTAGAGAATGTTCTTTTTCTTAAAAACACACACACACACACAGAAATACACCAAATCTGGTCCCATGAGAGGTTATTTATTTTTAATCTAAAAAAAAAAAAACCCAAAAAAACAAACAAACAGCAACCAAAACCCCAAATTCCTAGGCATCCCAATATTCCAATTGCAGAGAAGAAAATTCTCAATCAAGAGCAAATCTGGTCCAGTGTCTGGCAGGTGGAAAGGGCTCACTAAATATTACTGCTATTGACTGTAAAGGAGAAATGTCTCAACTTGGTCCTGAGGTTGTAGAGTGATGTCTGAGAGAATAAACTGAGAGAATTTTTATCTTTCCAGATTTCATACTTCTCCAATTCTGAGATATTATCAACTGAAAATACAATTGATTTAACACACTTTGATGAAAAACTTATCATAATTATAGTTAATTCAGTGTTGAAATATGAAAATATATGCATCGTAGAACTGAGCAAACAGGGAAAATCATCTCTGAAATCATCTCTGAACATTCAATTAAATTCCCTGACCTTTGGTTAAGGCACTATGGTTGGACCAGTGAAGGATGGAAAGATAAATAATATTGCAGCCCTTTAATATTATAAACCCTTGAGTAATTGAAAATGCATCCATGCAATGATGGTGACTGTTCCACCTGGTTCTTAAAAAAAATCAATTTGTAAAGAAAGTAAGAATTTGCATTTGCCTGAAGCCCAATTAAAATGACAGATCTATATTTTCAGTTGCAAAAGACATACAAAGGGATATATAAACTGTTATCCCCAAATTGTAAAATCTGCCTCCCATTTAGGTACACGGCTTACTAAACTTGTGGGTGATTAAGTCAAGAAAAAATTAGAAGCGACAATTTGCTCTTGTTTCTGTAGCGAATCCATAATAACACGTTTATAGCCTGACTGAAGCAATGGCTTAAACCCTAGTTTATCTCAGCATTTTAGTTTCCTTGTCTGTCCATTTATTTACTCTAGTAAATATCCATCTTCACCACTACTTAAGATAAACTACTTGCATTCCCATCTTGCTCTGAGGAAATCTCTACAGATATTGTTACACACACACACACACACACACACAAAAGGCAGTTAAATATGATAATAGTGTGTTAGGTATTATACATTGTATTTCTAAACCATTAACAAGAAAATGGAATATAAACAAATCAATAACAGAACCTATAAAAGCATAAAAAGGCAGGGCCTTAGAGTTTAAAGAGTGTTCTTGTCATACATTACTGGAATTTACTAAAAATATGCACCATAGGGATGTCAGTTTACTTTTATTGTTGTTGTTATGGTTGACAACTCTGGGTGAAATATTCAGAAGAGGCTAAAGGAGAGTGCTATTTGGAGTAAAGTCTCCAGTCATTTGGTGAAGATTATTACAAGGTGACATGCAAAACTCATAGCAATTGCCATGCAAGATGCCACAGCATTTCAGGAAACCCAGAGGAATATTCAGAAATTTTGACACATAAGGTTTTTATTCATCTGAAGACTTCTAAGCATTTCCCGAAGATGTATGTCATGTATCTTAGCTCTCAGTGCAATGGGAGTGGAATCTATGGTTAAACATTATTAACACAATAAGACCATTAAGATAAAGTGAGTTTTTTCAAAGACTCACCAGAGTTTATAGGATAACAAGGAAATAATATAAGATACAATTCTTATTCCTGCAGCCTATGATTGGCTTCCTTCATCTTCAGCTTTTTTTCTTTTCTTTCTTTCTTTTTTTCCTTCTCTTATTCTTGATGAGGTATTCAGCTGTTGGGAGACTTACCTAGCTGGGAAATCCACATGTTCTCTCAATTCATAGTGGTCCTGTCTAGGTGGTAACAATTTTCACTGAGTTTTAATAAGGGCTTTATTATAACAAGAGTTCATGCCTGTTCTTTCCATACTCCTACTTCCTTTTCAAAGTGGCAAGGTGATCTGCCTTTGATACTCAAGGTATATTAATTACCTTGGACTGTCAAACAGAGTATCACAGGTTGGGTGGCTTAACAGTTATGGAAGCTTGGAGTACAAGATCAAGGTGCCATCAAAGTTAGTTTCTGGCACAAAATCCCACAGACTGGGCATGAACTGTTACAAACAATAGAAATTTGTTTCTCACAGTTCTGGAGGATGGAAGTCTGAGATCAAGGTACCAGCATGGCCGGTTGAGGGATCTCTTCCGATCAGAGACTCCTTATATTTCCACATAGCTGGGAGAGGCTAGGGAACTCTGTGGGGTCTCTTTCATAAGTACACTAATCCCATTCATGAGGGTTCCACCATCATTTCCCTAAGGCTCACACCTCCCAATACCGTTACATCAGGAGTCAAGATCCCTGGTGGATTATGAAAGAACACAAGCTTTCAGATCATAGCAGCAGATTTCCCTCACGGTCCTTGTGGGCAGTTGACAGTCAGTGCAGCTAGAGGGATGCCAGAATAACCAGTTTCCAATCTGGCAGAATCTTCAACACGCTACACAGGTAAAAGCATTCCTCACGTGTGTGCAAACATTTCTCCGTGAACAGAGATGCGTTGGGAAAGACAGCCTCACGGGCACAGTCTTTCTAGCCCCATTCAGCCATACAGGGATGCACCTTGGGCCTGAAACACTTCCTTCTCAAGAGGTGAATGCTGCCAAACTCGTTTGGCTACTTGTTGCTCAAGTATCTAATACTGAGAGACAAATATTGGCCAAAAGGAAACACAGCCTTATTGAGGAAACTGGCAATCCTGGGGAGAGGGTGGACTTAGGTCCCAAAGAACCAACTCCGCTTTGCTGATCCGAGGGTAAAACTTTTAAAGGGTTTCAGGGATATATAGGCAGAGGCAGGGGGCTACGTGCGGCGATCATTTTGAAATGGGTCTTGTGGTGGTCTGATCAGTATCATACGGATTGTTCTAAGTACAATTCATCTTTAGTTCCAGAGTCTGTTTGTTTCCATTTTCTCTGAAGCCAGTTCTCAGAATTGTGGGAGCCTAAACCAAGGCTGTGGCCCCCCACTCCAGTGCTCTTGCCTGGAGAACCCCATGGGCGGAGGAGCCTGGTGGGCTGCAGTCCATGGGGTCGCTAAGAGTCAGACATGACTGAGCAACTTCACTTTCACTTTTCACTTTCATGCATTGGAGAAGGAAATGGCAACCCCCTCCAGTGTTCTTGTCTGGAGAATCCCAGGGACAGGGGAGCCTGGTGGACTGCCGTCTATGGGGTTGCACAGAGTCAGACGCAACAGAAGTGGCTTAGCAGCAGCAGCAGCAAACCAAGGCTACATTCTGATCATGATGTTAACTTTTCCACCAAGTGGGGATTTCAGTATCTACACAACAGCTCCAAGGAACATGGCTCAGAAAATTATCTACGACTCTTGAAGGGAAAACAAAGGCCTTTGATTTTATTTAGTGACTGAAGTATTATTTTCTCTTGTTTGAGTTCTTGTTCTTTCTCACTTCTTTGATTAAACAGTAAACAACAGATATTGTATTTTCAGCCCATTAGTAATTAATCAAGGGCTTCCCTGATGGCTCAGATAGTTCGGAATCTGCCTGCCATGCAGGAGACCTGGGTTTGATCCCTGGATCAAGAAGATCCCTTGGAGAAGGGAATGGCTACTCACTCCAGTATTCTTGCCTGGAGAATTCCATGGACAGAGGAGCCTGACAGGCTACAGTCCATGGGTCTCAAAGAGTTGGACACAATTGAGTGACTAACACTTTCACTTTCAGTTTTTAGTAGTTATAATTGGTAATTGTGGAAAAGTATTAAATACTGTTGTTTTTTTTTAATTTTTACTATTATTTTAATAGTTACTAAGATGTTAGACTTGTAAGGTTGTTTGTACCTAACTATTTAATAAGTGTAACTGTTAGGTATTTCCTTTGGTCATGAAAATGGACTGGTATACTAAAAGCATCACAGACTGAGAATATTGGGGTCTGTTCTATAGTTTTTCTCCCTTTATTCCCTTTTCTTAAGTCAGAGATATCCCATAACTGTGGTCCTTTAGTTTTGGAGTATTTTTGTATTGCTTTTGAATCTCCTGGGCAGAGGGTTAGAATATACCTTCCTAGGTTCAACCCCGATGGATACTAAGGCAACACTTCTGCTGTGGGACTCAGGAGTCTGTATTTTTGCAAACTAGCAATTCAGATCCCAGGGGCCCGTGTACCACCCTTTGAGAAACAATTTCTACATGTTGATATGTCTAGAACATTTTTTTAAATTAATTAATTTATTTTTGGCTGTGTTGGGTCTAAGCTGTGGCATGGCATGCCAGCCCCACAGCATGTGGGATCTTATTTCCCCTACAGGGGATCAAAACCACGTTCCCCGCATTGGAAGGTGGATCCTTAACCACAGGACGACCAGGGAAGTTTTTCCCTTTCTAGAGCTTTAAAACTGCTTAACCCCAGTTCTGTTTTTTAAGATGTACTCTCTTTCCTGCCCGTCTTGGGTTGCCCTGCAGGCATGGCTTGGTTTCATTGAGTTAGATAAGGCTGTGGTCCTAGTGTGATTAGATTGACTAGTTTTCTGTGAGTATGGTTTCAGTATGTCTGCCCTCTGATGCCCTCTTGTAACACCTACCATCTTACTTGGGTTTCTCTTACCTTGGGTGTGGGTATCTCTTCACGGCTGCTTCAGCAAAGCACAGCCGCTGTTCCTTACCTTGGACGAGGGGTATCTCCTTACCATCACCGTTCCTGACCTCCAACGTGGGATAGCTCCTCTAGGCCCTCCTGTGCCTGTGCAGCCAACGATCCTTGGGTCATGGTGGAGAGGGCTGACAGAACGTGGTCCACTGGAGAAGGGAATGGCAAGCCACTTCAGTATTCTTGCCTTGAGAACCCCATGAACAGTATGAACAGGCAAAATGATAAGATACCAAAAGAGAAACTCCCCAGGTCATTAGGTGCCCAATATGCCACTGGAGATCAGTGGAGAAATAAGTCCAGAAAGAATGAAGGGATGGAGCCAAAGCAAAAACAATACCCAGTTGTGGATGTGACTGGTGGTAGAAGCAAGAAAGAGCAATACTGCATAGGAACCTGGAATGTCAGGTCCATGAGTCAAGGCAAATTGGAAGTGGTCAAACAGGAGATGACAAGGGTGAACGTCGACATTCTAGGAATCAGCAAACTAAAATGGACTGGAATGGGTGAATTTAACTCAGATGACCATTATATCTACTACTGTGGGCAGGAATCCCTCAGAAGAAATGGAGTAGCCATCATGGTCAACAAAAGAGTCCGAAATGCAGTACTTGGATGCAATCTCAAAAATGACAGAATGATCTCTGTTCCTCTCCAAGGCAAACCATTCAATATCACAGTTATCCAAGTCTATGCCCCAACCAGTAAAGATGGGGAAACAGTGGAAACAGTGCCAGACTTTATTTTTTGGGGCTCCCAAATCACTGCAGATGGTGACTGCAGCCATGAAATTAGAAGACGCTTACTCCTTGGAAGAAAAGTTATGACCAACCTAGATAGCATTTAAAAGCAGAGACATTACTTTGCCGACTAAGGTCCATCTAGTCAAGGCTATGGTTTTTCCTGTGGTCATGTATGGATGTGAGAGTTGGACTTTGAAGAAGGCTGAGCGCCAAAGAATTGATGCTTTTGAAGTGTGGTGTTGGAGAAGACTCTTGAGAGTCTCTTGGACTGCAAGGAGATCCAACCAGTCCATTCTGAAGGAGATCAGCCCTGGGATTTCTTTGGAAGGAATGATGCTAAAGCTGAAACTCCAGTACTTTGGCCACCTCATGTGAAGAGTTGACTCATTGGAAAAGACTCTGATGCTGGGAGGGATTGGGGGCAAGAGGAGAAGGGGACGACTGAGGATGAGATGGCTGGATGGCATCACGGACTCGATGGATGTGAGTCTGAGTGAACTCCGGGAGTTGGTGATGGACAGGGAGGTCTGGCGTGCTGTGATTCATGGGGTCACAAAGAGTCGGACACAACTGAGTGACTGAACTGAACTGAACTCTTTCCTGTTCTTTTATTTTTCCTATTATCCCATAAGGTGGGGAACATCAAACCTTGTTGATCTGAATATACTGTGTGAAAAAATCCCGTGTGTTTGCCTTCCAGTCATGGTAGTGAAAACCATTTCTATCATTTCTGTTCCCCAGTTTAAGAGCCCAGCCCCCTGATACTGCCCTGCCACCCCCGTCAGAGACCACGTGTCTAGCAGATCACCGCATGACTGTTGGTGTTGGCTCCATGTATTGGTCACTCCCTGTAACTCACAGCATGGTCTTCCTTTTTGCTTCCCTTCAGGTAAACAGTGTGACTAAATTGGAGAGGCATGCACGGAATGATGAGAGAGAAGCCTGTTGATCAAGCTGCCTGCCTCCTGGAGCGGTAGGGCTGGTGGCCCCCGGCTCTCTAGGGCTGTTCTTTCTTTTCTGACAGCCTTCTGGCTGCACAGCACAACATTTATCTTACAGAATTACTCCTGCTTGTGTCAAAACAAACAAGCAACAAGGAAGGATCCAGCACAGAAGAAAATGAAGGGGACAGATCCCATCCAGAGCAAACACAGGAAGCTGCATTTCTGATCACATTTCTAGAGACAGCCTTTGGAAGCATCGAGAGATACTTGGCATTAACGGAGGCAGTGTGTGGCCTCCTCCTTTTGGCTCTGTTCCTTGCTCCTTTAGCACCCTCTCCAGTTGCAAGCATGTTCACTGTTTTCCTTATTATTTTTTCCTTTGCAAAACCAGTGTCTGAATATGTTATAATCCAATAATCCAGTCAAAAATTCCAAGTGGCGGCTAGTGGTAAATAACACTCCTCCCAGTGCAACAGACACAAGAGACCCAGGTTTGATCCCTGGGTTGGGAAGATCCCCTGGAAAAGGAAATGGCAACCCACTCGAGTATTCTTGCCATGGACAAAGGAGCCTGGCAGGCTGCAGTCCACGGGGCTGCAGAGTCAGACATGACTGAACACTTGTCAGCAGCCATTCAATCATTCACCATTCTTGGATTTTCCTGAGTATGGCCCTCTGTATGCCAGGCACTGTGTTCCTTGTTGAAAAACAATAGTAAACAAAGCAGACAAAAATGTTTCCAAATATGGAGCTAACCAGACATAGACTATGCACTGGTCCTCTGTTTAGTGTTTTAAAATGTATTTTCATTAGAAAGAGTACATTTGAATCAGTTCTAATGAGGTGGATGAAACTGGAGCCGATTATACAGAGTGAAGTAAGCCAGAAAGAAAAACACCAATGCAGTATACTAACGCAAATATATGGAATTTAGAAAGATGGTAACGATAACCCTGTATGCGAGACAGCAAAAGAGACACAGAGGTATAGAACAGTCTTTTGGACTCTGTGGGAGAGGGAGAGGGTGGGATGATTTGGGAGAATGCCATTGTAACATGTATAATATCATATAATAAATGAATCCCCAGTCTAGGTTCAATGCAGGATACAGGATGCTTGGGGCTGGTGCACTGGGATGACCCAGAGGGATGGTATGAGGAGAGAGGTAGAAGGGGGGTTCAGGATTGGGAACACGTGTACACCCATGGTGGCTTCATGTTGATGTACGGCAAAACCAATACAATATTGTAAAGTTAACAAAACTAATAATAAATAATAAAAAAAATAAATAAAATGCAGACAATAATAAAAATAAAAGCAAATAAAAAATGTATTTTCTTATGTTAGTTATCAACCATCTAAGACATAGATTCTAACATTACCTCCAATTCCCAGTTCAGGAAACTGAGGCTACAGGACTGGCTGTGATCATGTAGCCAAATGGGAGAGCTCGAGTGGGGGCAAGGTGACTCCAATCTACAGGACAAATTATGATCAACTAGATTCTGAAAGGGGCTTCTCAGGTGGCTCAGTGGTAAAGAACCAGCCTGCCAATGCAGGAGACTTAAGAGACACAGGTTTCATCCCTGAGTCAGGAAGATCCCCTGGAGGAGGGCATGACAACCCACTCCAGTAATCTTGGCTGGAGAATCCCATAGACAGAGGAGCCTGGCAGACTATAGTCCATTGGGTCACACAGAGTAGGACACGCCTGAAGCGACCTAGCACACACACATGCATGCAGATTCTAAAAAAATGAATTATAAATAACATCTAAATAACCACCTCCTCCTAACTTATTTATTCTCTAACAGGTAGGAAATCCTCTGTCAAAGGAATGGATTTCAGCTGGTTAATTTTAGACACCAGCACCTGAGAAAGTGGGTTTGGGGCAGAATAGAAAGGAGAGTGATGGATGAGAATTGCATACTCGACGCCTCTGAAAGGACCCTACTCAAGCCCATTGCGTTTAGCTGTATCTCAGTCCTTCACGGCTCCCACAGAGGCATCCCCCACAGAGCATGCCTGGGCCCCCCCTTCCTGTGGGACCAGAGTGATGACAGTCCCATTCCTATCTTTCTCCCATGCAGGGAAGCGGAGGGGAGCAGGTTTGGTGGGGTGACCACTGTGTTGGGAACAGTATCAAGGAAACATCTGGGGCTGTGACCGAAGCCTCAGAGGAAGGTCTAGATAGGAGATAAGCATGCATGGATCAGGTGGTGAATAAGGCCCTGGAGTGCCCTTGGCGGTGCTGAGGATAAGGAGCACAGACGTCAGAGAGTCAGGGGATGAGTTTGGATCGGCTCTTCTCCACTTTGTGAGGCGCTGTCAACTGTTTAAGAGGCTCTGCTCAAAATGCGTTGTAAATTATGCAGTGCTATGCAAATGTTGTTTAGTTTTTAATGATAAATGATATAAAAGGCACGCTTGCATTGCATGATTGCAGGAGGATTTAATGGAGAGACTTAGTGAAGATAAAGCAGGTGACATGGGGGCTGTTTCTCTAGTCGATGAACCTCGGGAGAGTGGGCTCGCCACGGTCCTCGGGGAGGGGCAGCTGTCCTGAGACATGGACCTTGGGCTGACATACTCCTCTCGTCAGTTGTGTTCATAAAGCCCCCAGGAAGCTCACGGATAGTATAGTTTAGTGTTTTATTTATCTGCTTATTGAGCAAATATTTATTGATTGCTGATGACTGCCCATTATTCTCTTAAACACTTATGACAAGAAGTCCCATCCCTTCTTGTAGAAATTTATAACCTAGTGAAGATGAAATGTCCTTTTTTATTTAAGCAAGGCAGAGTGGTGTGTCCTTCTGGGTGGGGAGGAAGGGGAAGCGTGCTGGCGAGGGTGTCCCAGAGAGCCAGCAGAGGACATGGGTTGGGGGGAACAGTGGTAGGCGGGCTCTGGGAAGCTGTCAGAAGGCAATTTTCAGAAAGAGGAAACAGGAGTGACCCAAATCTGCAAGGGGGCAATGGTGGGAGCTGAAATCAGAGAGGGTAATGAGGGTTCAGAACCGTAGGGCTCTGCAGAAAATTTGGACTTTGTATTAGTTTCCCATCATCATGAAACAAGTCAGCACTGAGTCAGCAGGTTACAAGAAAACCCATTCATTATCGCACCATATCTGTGTGTCAGAAATCAGCACAGCATATCTCAGCTGGATTTTCTGGCCCAGATCTTCTAAGACCAATGTCAAAGTGCCCAATGGTGTGCTCTTATGAGAAGTCCTAAGGGAGAATGGGCTTCCACGCTCATTCTGGTTGACTGCAGACCTCAGCTCCTTGCAGTTGGTGGAGTCATTTCCTTGCAGTTGGTGGAGTGAGGTCCCACTTCCTTCCTGGCCGTCAGCTGGAGGGAGCCCTTGGCTCCTTGAAGCGTCTCTGGTGTTCACACCTGGGCCCGTATCTTAGGACCACACACGTGTAATCTCTCTGACTTCCCCTTCTGCTCCATCTCTTTCCGTTTTGAGCTGGAGAACATTCTAGGCTTTTTAAGAGCTCTTGTGAACAGACTGGGGCATCCTGGATAATCCAGGGTCATCTCCCTTTTTTAAAATTCATAATCCTAATGACGTCAGCAACATCTATCTGCCACGTAATAGAGTCAGACTTCACGGGTTTGGTTATGAACATATCTGGGAGTCATTCTTCTGCCTGCTTCACGTTTCACTCAAAGTTAAAGACCACTGAAAGTACTTACACAGGATAGTGATATATCACCTGAGCCACATCTTAAATACATGTAGATGATTCTTCCTTTGCTGCTGCTGTTGCTGCTAAGTCGTTTCAGTCACGTCCGACTCAGCAACCCCATGGACTGCAGCCTACCAGGCTCCTTCGTCCTGGGAGTTTCCAGGCAAGAGTCCTGGAGTGGGTTGCCATTGCCTTCTCTGATTCTTCCTTTACTATGAATTAAATGAAATCTGATGATTGATGGAGTTAGGGTTTGTAGCCTCCATATCATGACTCTGCGAGTGAGAAATCAGCAAAAAGCCCAAAGAGCTGGGGACAGGAGGTGAAACCCTTTCTGGCCATTGTGAATCCATCTCTGACCTGGGAAGTGATGGACATGTTCAGTGGTCATTAAGCCTTCACTTTCACCTTCTGAAATATTAGGTATACATACTTAATAGTTTGAGTAAGTATTTAAGTATTGAAATACATTTAGGGTAAAATTCCACTGAAGACGGTAATGGAAATATGAATCAAATGAGAAATAGCTAAGATATACATTTTTGGATATTTATTTATTTATTTGGCTGTG
Organism: Cephalophus harveyi; assembly: GCA_006410635.1. Taxonomy (NCBI): domain Eukaryota; kingdom Metazoa; phylum Chordata; class Mammalia; order Artiodactyla; family Bovidae; genus Cephalophus; species Cephalophus harveyi. The sequence goes on from SJYT01014388.1 coordinate 48,250, forward strand.
CTGGGTCTTAGTTGTAGCATGTGGGATCTTTTTAGTTTCAGCATGCAGAGTCAAATTTTCAGATCAGGGACAGAATCCGAGCCTCACTGCATTGGGAACATGGAGTCTTAACCCCTAGACTACTAAGGAAGTCCCCAAGGTATAAAATTAAATATTAAGGTAAAGCTTGCTCATTTATTTTTAAATAGATCACTGCATGTCTATAGTAATTATGGTTAGCTTCCAATGGACATATTTTAGAAGTTACTTTAAAAAAAATGACTCTGATTGTACCTTTTTTTTGGTCTTAAACAGTAGTCTTTATTTTTACAAAGCAGTGCAAAATTAGATGGTTCCCCAAAGAGTGACTTGGAGCTAAAAAATCCATCCTGAGTGTGAAAGTGTTAGTGTTATCTGCTAAGTTATGCCTGACTCTTTGCGACCCTATGGACTGGAGACTGCCAGGCTCCTCTGTCCATGGGATTTCCCAGGTGGGAATACTGGAGTGGGTTGCCATTCCCTTCTCCAATTGACCATATTTTCTAAATGTTTCAGAAACATCTACATAATGGAGCAGGCAGGCTAGTATGGACACGAAGAATAGCTTTAACAATGTGCAGTTAAAATGGTTTGCTTCCATTTTTACAAAAACACATGACTCTGTGAACTCTGCTTGTGCCTTTCCGCTGCACAGGGCCTTGGAAGGGCCCCGGGCCAGCAAAGTTCCTTGAAGCTTCAGGTTCAGGAGCTTCAAGGTAAATCCACATCTGTTTTTATTCAAATAAATGCAGATATTTATTTTAGAGTTCAATATCTCTTATTGGTGATATGTGCTTTATTCTCAAAAGATTTTCCTCAAGAGAAGTGCGTTCTTTCACCATAGTGATTTTGGTGGGCTTGTTTTTGTCCTGAGAGGCAGAGGAGACTGCCTAATTAAAGTGGCTAAGTACAGTTGTCATTGCACCCACAATCTCACTCTGCTATCCCTTCATCTCAGTTCAGAATAGTCTGAGTCCAAAATGCCCATGTGAAAAGGAGTTTTGCCTCCAACAGTAATGTTCTTTGCGACCCCATGGACTGTAGCCTACCAGGCTCCTCCGTCCATGGGATTCTCCAGGCAAGAATACTGGAGTGGGTTGCCATTTCCTTCTCCAGGGGATCTTCCCGACCCAGGGATCAAACCCAGGTCTCCTGCATTGGAGGCAGATGCTTTAACCTCTGAGCCACCAGGGATGTTACCAGGCAGAAAATTACTGAAGGACATTTTGTTATGTCTTGCTTTTGTTTTTAAGTTCAATTTTTTTTATTGGAGTAGAGTTGCTTTACAATGTTTTGTTAGTTTCCGCTGTGAATCAGTTATCCGTATACATATATCCACTCTGTTTTAGATTCTCTTCCCGTTAAGTCACCACAGAGCATTAAGCAGAGTTCCCTGTGCTATATGGTAGGTCCTCACTGCTTACCTATTTTATACACAATAGTGTGCATATATCAATCCCAATCTGTCGGTTTGCCCCAATCCCCTTTCTCCCCTTCAATAACTTCACTGAACTTATTTATAAAGCAGAAATGGAATGTCTTATCAGTCATTAAAATGAACTTTCACTTCGTTTGCTCCTTCTGGGGAAACGTGACGCTTCCTTCCTTCCTTCTTTCCTTCTCCCATGTCTTTCTTTTCTTTTTCCTTTCTCTCCTTCCCTTCCAAGAAAGAGGCAGGCTCTTCAGAGGCTTGCTCAGGATGGCCTTTAGGAAAGTCCATGAGAATCTGGAAAATGAAATTTGAGAACTTAGTGAACACTTGCATATTTTGGCGAATCTTTGCCTGCCCTATTTCCAAAGCATTTTGCTCTAGACCAGGGATTGGATAAGCTTTTTTTATTTCTGTTAAGAGCCAAAGAGTACGTATTTTAGACTCTGTGAACCAAAGTTTCTGTTGCAACCACTCAATTGTAATTCAAAAGCAATCATAGACAGTTTGTAAATGAAAAGTCATGGCTGTGTTTCATAAAATATTTTTACCAAAAAAAAAAAAAAAAGCAATAGGCTGGATTTAACTGCTGAATTCTAGTTTACAAGACCAACCACAACTATAGACTGCTAACAGGTCTGGTGACAAGTGGAATCATAGACAAATATTTCCAGAGAAATCAGTGCAAGTTAGAACTAGCACTAATGTTTGTTACATAGACAGCCTAGAGCCCATTAGTCAGTGATTTCCAAAATAAACATCCCCAAATAAAAGAGCCTGCAATGTCCCCTGGAAGATAAGAAAGGATATGATATTAGATAGAAATTGCATCATGTTCTGATGCTCTTCAAAAGGCTTTGTGCCAGAATCCACATAAATAAGGCTCAATTAGATGAAATATATTTAAACGGAATTTGGCAAAGGTAGTAAAAGTTGTGTAAAGCTCCAAGTCAGACTAAAATTTCCACAGATCAGTGGTGTTCACTCAACAGCTTTTGCTGAGGTCAGACCTCAGGATCTTGTCAACATCCACTTCAGCTGGCACATGGTTTCATCACTGCCATCCGAGACACCTACTTAATGCCTAGTGACAGGAAAAGGTCATTTATAAGGAAGACCTGGAGGGAATCCCCATCCATCAACTGGGGTTATGCTTATTGTAACAGAAATGACCAACTACAATTGGGTCACAGCTCTGTAAAAGGCCGGCTATCTATAGGAAGCTGAAATGGGAAAATTCTTTTTTTTTTTTTTTTTAATTTATTTATTTTAATTGGAGGCTAATTACTTTACAATATTGTGGTGGTTTTTGCCATACATCAACATGAATCCACCACGGGTGTACGTATGTCTCCCTTCCTGAACCCCCTCCAGCCTCCCTCCCCATCCTACCCCTCAGGGTCATCCCAGTGCACCAGCCCTGAGCACCCTGTCTCATGCATCAAACCTGGACTGGTGGTCTGTTTCACATATGGTAATATACATGTTTCAATGCTATTCTCTCAAATCATCCCACCCTCGCCTTCTCCCACAGAGTCCAAAAGTCTGTTCTTTATATCTGTGTGTCTTTTGCTGTCTTGCATATAGGGTCATTGTTACCATCTTTCTAAATTCCATATATATACATTAATATACTGTATTGGTGTTTTTCTTTCTGGCTTACTTCAATCTGTATAATAGGCTCCAGCTTCACCCACCTCATTAGAACTGTTTCAAATGCATTCTTTTTAATAGCTGAGTAATACTCCATCGTGTATATGTACCACAGCTTTCTTCCATTCATCTGCTGATGGACATCTAGATTGCTTCCATGTCCTGGCTATTATAAACAGTGCTGCAATGAATATTGCCTTTTAATTCTGCCTTCCTTGTGTGTATGCCTAGCAGTAGGATTGCTGCGTCATAAGGCAGTCCTATTTCCAGTATTTTAAGGAATCTCCACACTGTTCTCCATAGTGGCTGTTCAGTTCAGTCGCTCAGTCGTGTCCGACTCCTTGCGACCCCATGAATCGCAGCACGCCAGGCCTCCCTGTCCATCACCAACTCCCGGAGTTCACTCAGACTCACATCCATCGAGTCAGTGATGCTATCCAGCCATCTCATCCTCGGTCGTCCCCTTCTCCTCCTGCCCCCAATCCCTCCCAGCATCAGAGTCTTTTCCAATGAGTCAACTCTTCGCATGAGGTGGCCAAAGTACTGGAGCTTCAGCTTTAGCATCATTCCTTCCAAAGAAATCCCTGGGTTGATCTCCTTCAGAATGGACTGGTTGGATCTCCTTGCAGTCCAAGGG
>SJYT01014388.1:53061-99470 GCA_006410635.1 Cephalophus harveyi
GACTTAGCAGAAGCAGGTTGGTCATAACTTTCCTTCCAAGGAGCAAGTGTCTTTTAATTTCATGGCTGCAATCACCATTTGCAGTGATTTTGGAGCCCAAGAAAATAAAGCCTGTCACTGTTTCCATTGTTTCCCCATCTATTTGCCATGAAGTGATGGGACCAGATGCCATGATCTTAGTTTTTTGAATGTTGAGTTTTAGGCCAGCTTTTTCATTCTCTTCTTTCACCTTCATCAAGAGGCTCTTTAGTTCTTCACTTTCTGCCATTAAGGTGGTGTTATCTGCAAATCTGAGGTTATTGATATTTCTCCCAGCAATCTTGATTCCAGCTTGTGCTTCATCCAGCCCAGCATTTCACATGATGTACTCTGCATATAAGTTATATAAGCAGCCTGACAATATACAGGCTTTACATACTCCTTTCCCAATTTGGAACCGTTCATGGTTCCAGGCCTGTTCTAACTGTTGTTTCTTGACCTGCATATAGGTTTCTCAGGAGGCAGGTAAGGTGGTCTGGTATTCCCATCTCTCGAAGAATTTCCCACAGTTTGTTGTGATACACACAGTCAAAGGCTTTAGCATAGTCAGTGAAGCAGATGTAGATGTCTTTCTGTTATTCTCTTGTTTTTTCTACGATTCAACAGATGTTGGCAATTTGATTTCGGGTTCCTCTGCCTTTTCTAAATCCAGCTTGAACATCTGGAAGTTCTTGCTTCACATACTATTGAAGCTTAGCTTGGAGAATTTTGGGTATTACCTTGCTAGCATGTGAAATGAATGTAATTGTGTAGTAGTTTGAACATTCTTTGGCATTGCCTTTATTTGGGATTGGAATGAAAACTGACTTTTTCCAGTCCTGTGGCCACTGCTGAGTTTTCCAGATTATACAGAGTGAAGTAAGCCAGAAAGAAAAACACCAATACAGTATACTAACACATATATGTGAAATTTAGAAAGATGGTAATGATAACCTGTATGCGAGACAGCAAAAGAAATGCAGATGTACAGAACAGACTTTTTGACTCTGTGGGAGAGGGAGAAGGTGGGATGATCTGGGAGAATGACATTGAAACATGTATAATATCATGTAAGAAACACATCACCAGTCTAGGTTTGATGCAGGATACAGGATGCTTGGGGCTGGTGCACTGGGATAACCCAGAGGGATGGTATGGGGAGGTAAGTGGGAGGGGAGTTCAGGAGTGGGAACTTATGTACACCCGTGACAGATTCACCTTGATGTATGGCAAAACCAATACAGTATTGTAAAGTAAAAAATAAAAATAATAATATGGAAGAAACACCAGTGTTAGACCAGGTTGCGATATCTAAGGACTATGCATTTTCCATGCTGGAAAATATTTACCTGGATACAAAATATGATTTAAAAAATGATTACATTTTTTTTCCTGTTTCTCAAGAAAGCATGATTGGTTTAAGAGTCTTTGCCTTAGTTCCAGAAATAGTGATGATATCAAGGACTAGAAATAATATAAAAAAAAATTGCTACAGCTTTTAGTCTATGTTGTGTTCAGTATTTTTTGAGACATAAAATAAGTATTTTTGATCTAGTTTTCTAGACATTTTTTACTGCCTTCCCACAATGTTCATTATCTATTTGTGGAATGGTTGTTGTTAAGGATTAATATCTTGATGAACAGAATAAAAGAGACAAAAATAATTGAAACTAACAGAATCTATCACATACATTTGCATCCATTTATCTTTTTAATGACTTTTCTAGATTATAAAATGGAAATGAGTGGAGGAACAATAAATACTTCTAAACAACATACACCTTGCTATTATATGTGTATATTTATGTGTGATCATGTGTATATATTTTAATATATATGAGAATAGAATGTTAAGTAATGAACTTTTTCCTTTTACCTACCTAAGTATACATGCTCATGGTTCACATGGAAATGAATTTGTCTGTTTTTATTTTTATTGTGTACCTACACAAACTTTTTAATAAAACAAAATATACCTTCAATTTCTGTATACACTTGCCCAATATTATTTCTAGTCATTAATATATGACTCAGTTCAGTTCGGTCGCTCAGTCAAGTCCAACTCTTTGCGTCTTTCTAGTCATTAAATGCAGGTTTTAATGGTAAGCTAGCAAAAATGTTTCACTTATAATTTTTTTTTCTCTGAAAGTTAAGTATTTTATCCTACATTCTGTAAGTTAGGAACTGGAAACCTACCTGAGATGAGGTCTTTGGTAGCTGAACAATAGGCAGATAGCCTTTTATTTTACCGGGTACACTGGGACTTAAATCCCTAAAGTTAATGCTCATACACTTTTATTTATTATTTTCCTGCTTCTGTATATATATATTCTGTTGTGAACTCAGAAACAGCTTGGCAAAAGCTGAGCTTTTGTGCTTCACTATTGTCACCAAATTGCTCTATGGTAAGAAAGATACTGTGAATTGTTTAATCTAAGGACTATGCATTTTCCATGCTGGAAAATATTTACCTGGATACAAAATATGATTTAAAAAATGATTACATTTTTTTTCCTGTTTCTCAAGAAAGCATGATTGGTTTAAGAGTCTTTGCCTTAGTTCCAGAAATAGTGATGATATCAAGGACTAGAAATAATATAAAAAAAACTGCTACAGCTTTTAGTCTATGTTATGTTCAGTATTTTTTGAGACATAAAATAAGTATTTTTGATCTAGTTTTCTAGACATTTTTTACTGCCTTCCCACAATGTTCATTATCTATTTGTGGAATGGTTGTTGTTAAGGATGAATATCTTGATGAACAGAATAAAAGAGACAAAAATAATTGAAACTAACAGAATCTATCACATACATTTGCATCCATTTATCTTTTTAATGACTTTTCTAGATTATAAAATGGAAATGAGTGGAGGAACAATAAATACTTCTAAACAACATACACCTTGCTATTATATGTGTATATTTATGTGTGATCATGTGTATATATTTTAATATATATGAGAATAGAATGTTAAGTAATGAACTTTTTCCTTTTACCTACCTAAGTATACATGCTCATGGTTCACATGGAAATGAATTTGTCTGTTTTTATTTTTATTGTGTACCTACACAAACTTTTTAATAAAACAAAATATACCTTCAATTTCTGTATACACTTGCCCAATATTATTTCTAGTCATTAATATATGACTCAGTTCAGTTCGGTCGCTCAGTCAAGTCCAACTCTTTGCATCTTTCTAGTCATTAAATGCAGGTTTTAATGGTAAGCTAGCAAAAATGTTTCACTTATAATTTTTTTTTCTCTGAAAGTTAAGTATTTTATCCTACATTCTGTAAGTTAGGAACTGGAAACCTACCTGAGATGAGGTCTTTGGTAGCTGAACAATAGGCAGATAGCCTTTTATTTTACCGGGTACACTGGGACTTAAATCCCTAAAGTTAATGCTCATACACTGTTATTTATTATTTTCCTACTTCTGTATATATATATTCTGTTGTGAACTCAGAAACAGCTTGGCAAAAGCTGAGCTTTTGTGCTTCACTATTGTCACCAAATTGCTCTATGGTAAGAAAGATACTGTGAATTGTTTGTAGGATTGTTTTACAGTTACCCTGAATCTCCTCCTTCTCTAATTAAAAAGGAAACCTAATGAAACTCAAAAAGATCTCTCTCAACCATTTCCAATGCCTTTGGATTATTCAATGTGTTTTTTAAGCTTTATCCTTCATACCTCATTTAGGAATTTAATTGTGTTTCAATTGTATTTTATTTAATATTGAAATGTAATACATATACCATAAAATTCACTCTTCTAATGTATACACTTTTTTTGTTTGTTTTGTTTTTATTATATTTTCAAGGTTGTTCAGTTATCACCAGCATCTGCATTCAGAAAATGCTCATCAGCCTCATAAGGAAACTGTATCTATTAGCACTTACTCATCTCTGAAACGTCCCTCACCCCTGAAACCTCTAATATGCATTCTGAGTCTGTGTGGTTTCCTATTCTTGGTATTGAATACAAACAGAAACATGCAATATATTATTTATTTTCCTGTCAGGCTTCTTTTCTTTAGTAAAATATTATATTTGTTTCAGTAAAATATGTAGGTAAATATAATATTAGCCACGTTGTACTTGTGTCAGAAATCTGTTTTATTAGTTAGTTTAATAATATTTCATTTTATGGATATAACACAGTTTATTGATCCAGTCTGGATGCTGGATGAGCATCTGGTTATTTCTACTCTTTAGCTATTAAAAATAATGATGCTGTTTCATTCTGTCAGTGCTACCTTTCAAGCAGACTTCATCACCAGAGAACATTTTATTCCCATCCTCCAACCACATGTCCAGGAATATTTCATTAACTTTGCAACTTCCTCATATTCTCTAAGTAGTGCACCCTTCTCTGAATTATGCTTATTTCAATCATGTAAGAATCTCTTTACTACATTTAAAGCCTCAAGAATAAGAGCAATGTTCATTTTTTATTTTGTAAACCCCTTGATAAAAGGATTTGGGTAGGTAGTGTTTTTAAAATATTGATCACTCAGTACTTCTGTCTATTAAAGTGGAGAATGATATACAAAGAATAGAAATATACCTGCTTTGGGGATTTCTCTTTGGATATACATGGGCTTCCCTTGCAGGCCTGTTGGTAAAGAATTTGCCTGCAGTGCAGGAGACTTGGGTTAGATTCCTGGGTCAGGAAGATCCCCTGGAGAAGGAAATGGCAACTCACTCCAGTATTCTTGCCTGGAGAATCCCATGGATAGAGCAGTCTGGCAGGCTACAGCCCATGGGGTTGCAAGAGTGGGACACGACTTGGTGACTAAACCACAATAGCTCATATGTGCAAAAATGACTACTTTAAAATAATTATGCATGGAGATGAGTTTTCTACATCAGCAGAGTTCCACTTTTTTTCTTAAAATAATTTGCTGGTGAAAGGTTGTTGCTGAACAAAAAGACACTGGGATTCATGGCCTCTGGAGGAGAAGAATTCAATCTGAGGCCAGAGAATTAAGCCTGTTTTATTAGTTAGTTTAATAATGTTTCATTTTATGGATATAACACAGTTTATTGATCCAGTCTGGATGCTGGATGAGCATCTGGTTATTTCTACTCTTTAGCTATTAAAAATACTGATGGTGTTTCATTCTGTCAGTGCTACCTTTCAAGCAGACTTCATCACCAGAGAACCTTTGTATAATAAAGGTTTGATTGCTCAGAGCTTTTGTGTAATAAAAGTTTATTAAAGCATAAAGGAGATAGAGAAAGCTTCTGGCATAGGCATCAGAAGGGGGCTGAAGACTCTGCTAGTCTTCAGCTGGATGTTATATGGTCCCCCCGCAACCCCCTACCTTGCTTCCTGAATCAACTTGATCTGGAGAAAGGGGATGGGTGAAGGTGGAAGACAAAGCAAGGACATAAACCAAGGGCCCCAGGGCATTGTGCAGCTCCTTGGTGCCGGGCAGGTGGATGGGTGGGTGGGAGGACGTAATCCTTCGTCCCTGTTTCCTGCAGCTTGTACCCGGGGAGTGGGAACACGCTGCCTCTGGACCAGCCTGTACTCTCTGAGCCCAGAAGTCTTGACCAGAGGCAAAGCAAAGGCCCTCCTGCCTTCCTGGGGAGGCCAGGGCTGCTGGGGTCCCCATCACCTCTGACTACAGGAGGGTCCAGCTACAGCCATTCTCTGCCAGGTGAACCCCTGCCTAAACCTGGGGCTGTGCAAGGCCAACCCCCAGGAGGGGGTGTTCAGGGAGCCTTCCGGTGGACAGGGCTGTGCAGCCTTGCCAGGCCTCGCTCTTTACACAGCCCCACCAGACGCAAGCTGCCAGTGTCAGCTTGGAGAGTCTGCTCCCCAAGGACCGGCTGCAGTGGCCTGTGTGGGTACAGAAGAATGGGGAAGATGAGAAGAGGAAAGCACTTTCTGGCCCTCAGTTCAGTTCAGTTCAGTCACTCAGTCATGTCTGACTCTTTACAACCCCATGAATTGCAGCACGCCAGGATTCCCTGCCCATTACCAATCCCCGGAGTTCACTCAAACTCACATCCATTGGGTCAGTGATGCCATCCAGCCATCTCATCCTCGGTCGTCCCCTTCTCCTCCTGCCCCCAATCCCTCCCAGCATCAGAGTCTTTTCCAATGAGTCAACTCTTCACATGAGGTGGCCAAAGTACTGGAGTTTCAGCTTTAGCATCATTCCTTCCAAAGAACACTTGGGACTGATCTCCTTTAGAATGGACTGGTTGGATCTCCTTGCTGTCCAAGAGACTCTCAAGAATCTTCTCCAACACCACAGTTCAAAAGCAATTTCAAAAAAAAAAAGTCGCCTTCTCTTTCAAATGGTTTCTGAATAATGTGTTTAAGCCTTGGAGGCTCCCCTTTTATTTACACTGGGCCATTTCAACTGATTTATCTGTGTACTTTAAAAGCTGTCCACAGTCAAACATCAAATATGGAATCAGACTCCTTGTTACAAGTCTGTTTTCCTGAAACGTAGCATACATGTATAGCTGAGCATCTCTATCAGCTTAATTCCTGCCAGTAAAATTTTTGGATAATGGCTTTCTTTGATTTTGTAATCTGTCAATAAATATTGTTATTATTTAGTCCCTAAGTCATGTCTGACTCTTTTGAAACCTCATGGACTATAGCCCCTCAGGCTCCTCTGAAGAAAGCTTCTGACATAGGCATCAGAAGGGGGCAGAAAGAGTACCCCCCTGCTAGTCTTCAGCTGGATGTTATATGGTCCCCCCCCAACCCCCTACCTTGCTTCCTGAATCAACTTGATCTGGAGAAAGGGGATGGGTGAAGGTGGAAGAAAAAGCAAGGACATAAACCAAGGGCCCCAGGGCATTGTGCAGCTCCTTGGTGCCAGGCAGGTGGATGGGTGGGTGGGAGGACGTAATCCTTCGTCCCTGTTCCCTGCAGCTTGTACCCGGGGAGTGGGAACACGCTGCCTCTGGACCAGCCTGTACTCTCTGAGCCCAGAAGTCTTGACCAGAGGCAAAACAAAGGCCCTCCTGCCTTCCTGGGGAGGCCAGGGCTGCTGGGGTCCCCATCACCTCAGACTACAGGAGGATCCAGCTACAGCCATTCTCTCCCAGGTGAACCCCTGCCTGAACCTGGAGCTGTGCAAGGCCAACCCCCAGGAGGGGGCGTTCAGGGAGCCTTCAGGTGGGCAGGGCTGTGCAGCCTTGCCAGGCCTCGCTCTTTACACAGCCCCACCAGATGCAAGCTGCCAGTGTCAGCTTGGAGAGTCTGCTCCCCAAGAACCGGCTGCAGTGGCCTGTGTGGGTACAGAAGAATGGGGAAGATGAGAAGAGGAAAGCACTTTCTGGCCTTCAGTTCAGTTCAGTTCAGTCACTCAGTCGTGTCTGACTCTTTGCAACCCCATGAATTGCAGCACGCCAGGATTCCCTGCCCATTACCAATCCCCGGAGTTCACTCAAACTCACGTCCATTGGGTCAGTGATGCCATCCAGCCATCTCATCCTCGGTCGTCCCCTTCTCCTCCCACCCCCAATCCCTCCCAGCATCAGAGTCTTTTCCAATGAGTCAACTCTTCACATGAGGTGGCCAAAGTGCTGGAGTTTCAGCTTTAGCATCATTCCTTCCAAAGAACACTTGGGACTGATCTCCTTTGAATGGACTGGTAGGATCTCCTTGCTGTCCAAGAGACTCTCAAGAATCTTCTCTAACACCACGGTTCAAAAGCAATTCCAAAAAAAAAAAAAAAAGTCGCCTTCTCTTTCAAATGGTTTCTGAATAATGTGTTTAAGCCTTGGAGGCTCCCCTTTTATTTACACTGGGCCATTTCAACTGATTTATCTGTGTACTTTAAAAGCTGTCCACAGTCAAACATCAAATATGGAGTCAGACTCCTTGTTACAAGTCTCTTTTCCTGAAACGTAGCATACATGTATACCTGAGCAGCTCTATCAGCTTAATTCCTGCCAGTAAAATTTTTGGATAATGGCTTTCTTTGATTTTGTAATCTGTCAATGAATATTGTTATTATTTAGTCCCTAAGTCATGTCTGACTCTTTTGAAACCTCATGGACTATAGCCCCTCAGGCTCCTCTGTCCATGGGACTTCCCAGGTGAGAATACTGAAGTGGATGGCCATTTCCTTCTCCGGGGGATCTTCCCTGCCCAAGGATTAAACCCTTATATCCTGCTTGGCAGGCCGATTCTTTACCACTGAACTTCCAAGGAAGCCTGCTAGTGAATATAAATATATATGAATACATATGCATTGCATAGATACTTTTTGTATTTACACATACATATATAAAAATCTTAAAATTCTATAATAAAGAAATCAACAGCACAAATGTTAGAAAACAATTTGAACAGATAATTCATCAAAGAAGATATACAGATGACAAATTACACCATGAAAAACTCATTGTGAAATTACTGAGTTTGACTTGGAAAATCAAAATTAAAAAATGAAATATCATTAGACACATTAAAGTTGAAAAAAAACTCTAATGAAAACAAAACAATAAAAAACATTGCACAGATAATACTTAATGCTGGTAGTGATTTAGAACAAGTGAACTTCTGTGCATTTTTTGTAGGAGTGGAAAATTGAGACAGCTTCTCTGAAGGTTGGTTGTTCATTATAAAGTTAATTGCACACTTACAAAACACATTTATCCAGAAGTCCCACTTTATAGAGAAAAGAAAACTTTTATTTACACAAAAATCAATTACCAAATATTCAAGGCAGTTATAGCAGTGAAATTCTGGAAACAGCCATGTGTTCTTCATCCAAGGAATGAATAAACAAACTCTGGTATATGACATAGTGTGAGACACTACTAAGAAATATAAATAAACAAACTATATTGATGCAAAATGGCTGTCTGTGGAGGCCTTACAAATAGCTGTGAAAAGAAGAGAAGTGGAAAACAAAAGAGAAAAGGAAAGATATAAGCATCTGAATGGAGAGTTCAAAAGAGTAGCAAGAAGAGATAAGAAAGCCTTCCTCAGTGATCAATGCAAAGAAATAGAGGGAAAAAAACAGAATGGGAAAGACTAGAGATCTCTTCAAGAAAATTAGAGATACCAAGGGAACATTTCATGCAAGGATGGGCTCGATAAAGAACAGAAATAGTATGGAGTTAACAGAAGCAGAAGACATTAAGAAAAGGTGGCAAGACTACACAGAAGAACTGTACAAAATACATCTTCAAGACCAAGATAATCACGATGGTGTGATCACTCACCTAGAGCCAGACATCTTGGAATGTGAAGTCAAGTGGGCCTTAGAAAACATCACTACAAACAAAGTTAGTGGAGGTGATGGAATTCCAGTGGAGCTATTTCAAATCCTGAAAGATAATGCTGTGAAAGTGCTGCACTCAATATGCCAGCAAATTTGGAAAACTCAGCAGTGGCCATAGGACTGAAAAAGGTCAGTTTTTATTCCAATCCCAAACAAAGGCAATGCCAAAGAATGATCAAACTACCACACAAATGCACTCATCTCACACGCTAGTAAAGTAATGCTCAAAATTCTCCAAGTCAGGCGTCAGCAATACATGAAAAGTGAACTTCCAGATGTTCAAGCTGGTTTTAGAAAAGGCAGAGGAACCAGTATGAAATTGCCAACATGCGTTGGATCATAAAAAAAGCAAGAGAGTTCAAGAAAAACATCTATTTCTGCTTTATTGACTATGCCAAAGCCTTTGACTGTGTGGATCACAATAAACTGTGGAAAATTCTGAAAGAGATGGGAATACCAGACCACCTAACCTGCCTCTTGAGAAACCTGTATGCAGGTCAGAAAGCAACATTTAGAACTGGACATGGAACAACAGACTGGTTCCAAATAGGAAAAGGAGTCCGTCAAGGCTGTATATTGTCACCCTGCTTATTTAACTTATATGCAGAGGACATCATGAGAAACGCTGGGCTGGAAGAAGCACAAGCTGGAATCAAGATTGCCAGGAGAAATATCAATAACCTCAGATATGCAGATGACACCACCCTTATGGCAGAAAGTGAAGAGGAACTCAGAAGCCTCTTGATGAAAGTGAAAGAAGACAGTGAAAAAGTTGGCTTAAAGCTCAACATTCAGAAAACTAAGATCATGGCATCTGGTCCCATCACTTTATGGCTTATAGATGGGGAAACAATGGAAACAGTGAGAGACTTTATTTTGAGGGGCTCCAAAATCACTTCAGATGGTGACTGCAGCCATGGAATTAAAAAAGGCTTGCTACTTGGAAGAAAATCTATGACCAACCTAGACAGTATATTAAAAAGCAGAGACATTACTTTGCTGACAAAGGTCCATCTAGTCAAAGCTATGGTTTTTCCAGTGGTCATGTCTGGATTTGAGAGTTGAACTATAAGGAAAGCTGAGCCTCAAAGAATTGATGCCTTTGAACTGTGTGGAGAAGACTCTTGAGAGTTCCTTGGACTGCAAGAAGATCCAACCAGTCCATCCTAAAGGAGATCAGTCCTGAGTATTCATTGGAAGAACTGATGCTGAAGCTGAAACTCCAATACTTTGGCCACCTGATGCTAATAGCTGATTCGTTTGAAAAGACCCTTATGCTGGGAAAGATTTAAGGCAGGAGAAGAAGGGGAGAGAGAATGAGAAGGTTGGATGACATCACTGACTCAATGGACATGAGCTTGAGTAAGCTCTGGGAGTTGGTGATGGACAGAGAAGTCTGGCGTGCTGCAGTCCATAAGGTCTCAAAGAGTCGGACACGACTGAGTGACTGAATTGAACTGAATCATAATCTGTGGAAATAGTTTTCCCAATTTTGGTTTCACCATTATTTCAAATGATGTTGATGTGGTTATATTCTTTGTAAGCCAAATTGTAAATAAAATCTGCAAAGCCTGCATGTTCAACAATGCTTTTTATTGTTAAAATCATATAGGAATAGCAACAAACTGGATGACAATATGAAATGCTTTTTTAAAAATAGTAGATATTTGTGCAAAAATGCTGTCAAATATTTAGCTATAGGATTTTTAATTATGAAATCTGCACCTACAGAAGCATGCAATTCTTTTCTTTAAAGACCTCTTTAACTGCTCTCATGTTGACACCTTGAGGATATTAAATTCTTGCAAAGTACTAATGAGATGTGTCTGTAGTCACAGCTGATTATATTCACCAAAGTTCTTATAGCAAATGAAGTTGTGTTGAATACATACACAGCAGAGGAAAGCACTGTTTAAACATCAAAGCACTCAGTCATAACACACACATTAAAATACCAAAACCTGTACTTCTGAGAAACTTTTCCTATCACAAAAGAGCTTCTGCATCAGCTGAAATGCCAATAAAAATGTACTATCTACCACCACCAAACACTGTGAAACATGAATGTGTATTTTCTTCTTTAAAATCATATTCAAGCCTGTGTAACAAAACACATTTATTTATTTCACACAGCAACAGTTCTGGTGGGATGGTATGGATAGCTTTTAAATAAGCTTCATACTCATTTTAATTTTGTTCTTTAAAAATGAAGGGAAAAATAGTAGCTGAATGACTTTCTCTAAGTTTGGTAAAGATAAGCTTAAAAATCAAAGATCGAACTCCTGGGACAGCAGTGTTCCAGGATTTTGTAAAACCTTCTTTACTAAGTAATGCATATATATGGAATCTAGAAAAATGATACTGATGAACCTATTTGCAGTAAGGGAATGGAGACACAGATGTAGGGAATGGATTTACACAGTTGGGGAGGGAGAGAGTCAGATGAATGGAGAAAGTAGCATCAACATACACATACAATCAGGCATGAGAAGGATAGCTGGTAGGAAGTTGCTGTGCAGCACAGTGATCCCAGCCTCAGATGATGACCTGGAGAAATGAGAGGGGGCAGGGAGGGAGGGGATACAGGAATAATTAAGGCTGATCTGTGTGGTGCTAGAGAAGACTCCTGAGGGTCCCTTGGACTGCAAGGAGATCCAACCAGTCCATCCTAAAGAAGATGAGTTCAGTTCAGTTCAGTTCAGTCGCTCAGTTGTGTCCGACTCTTTGTGACCCCATGAATCGCAGCACACCAGGCCTCCCTGTTCATTACCATCTCTCGGAGTTCACTCAGACTCACGTCCATCGAGTCCGTGATGCCATCCAAACATCTCATCCTTGGTCGTCCCCTTCTCCTCCTGCCCCCAATCCCTCCCAGCATCAGAGTCTTTTCCAATGAGTCAACTCTTTGCATGAGGTGGCCAAAGTACTGGAGTTTCAGCTTTAGCATCATTCCTTCCAAAGAAATCCCAGGGCTGATCTCCTTCAGAATGGACTGGTTGGATCTCCTTGCAGTCCAAGGGACTCTCAAGAGTCTTCTCCAGCACCACAGTTCAAAAGCATCAATTCTTCGGCACTCAGCCTTCTTCACAGTCCAACTCTCACATCCATACATGACCACAGGAAAAACCATAGCCTTGACTAGACATTCAGCTTTAGCATCATTCCTTCCAAAGAAATCCCAGGGCTGATCTCCTTCAGAGTGGACTGGTTGGATCTCCTTGCAGTCCAAGGGACTCTCAAGAGTCTTCTCCAACACCACACTTCAAAAGCATCAATTCTTCGGTGATCAGCCTTCTTCACAGTCCAACTCTCACATCCATACATGACCACTGGAAAAACCATAGCCTTGACTAGATGGACCTTAGTCAGCAAAGTTTGCATTCCCATCAACAATGTAAGAGCGTTCCTTTTTCTCCACACCCTCTCCAGCAGTTATTGTTTGTAGACTTTTTGATAGCAGCCATTCTGACTGGCATGAGATGGTACCTCATTGTGTTGATTTGCATTTTTCTGATAATGAGTGATGTTGAGCATCTTTTCATGTGTTTGTTAGCCATCTGCACGTCTTCTTTGGAGAAATGTCTGTTTTTGGTCCATTTTTTGATTGGGTCGTTTAAATTCTAAGCACAAAAGATGAGAGCTTCTGATAAAAACCACAGCAGGACCATGACAGAGATGACTGTGGCCTGAAAGGATCTTTAAACATTGATTTGAATTGTGTCAGATGTCCCATCACAACTGGGCCTGGTGAAAGTCATCTGTAATCCGTGGATCAGGCTGGTAGGTTACCCAAATCAGGGCTTTCATCCAACCTCAAGACAAGGAAGCTGAGCTGCAGACAAGCTCAGACTCTTGGGGTGATGGCCGGAAATACTCTATACCGTTGGCAAAAGAACGAGTATTGATTAAACCTTGATTTATTTCTTAGCCATATATCCAAATGGGAAAATTATAATCTATCATTACAAAGTTTTCCCCATCACACCTTAGGGTTTTTAATGCTTAAAACACATGACTTCTTCTCTCCAAGATATGTATCTACACTAGCATTTTGATAATACTGAGTTCCACTGGAGCAGGCTAACAAGAAAGAGAAGAAAAAGAGAGGCTATGAATTATTTTTTCTGATTTGCAGCTTGTTTGTACAAATATTTGTTTTTGTTGCTCATTAGCTCAGTCATGTCCGACTCTTTGCTACCCCATGGATTGCAACACACCAGGCTTCCTGTCCTTCACTGTCTCTTGGAGCTTGCTCAAACTCATGTCCATTGAGTTGGTGATGCTATCCAACAATCTCATCCTCTGTCATCCCCTTCTTCTACTTCAGTCTTTCCCAGAATCAGTGTCTTTTCTAATGATTTGGCTCTTCACATCAGGGGGCCAAATTACTGGAGCTTCAGCTATAGCACTGGTCCTTCCAATGAATATTTAGGACTGATTTCCTTTAGGATTGACTGGTTTCAGTCCAAGGGACTCTCAAGAGTCTTCTCCAACACTACAGTTCAAAAGCATCAATTCTTCAGCACTCAGCTTTCTTTATGGCCCAACTCTCACATCCATACATGACTACTGAAAAAAACATAGCTTTGACTAGATGGACCTTTGTTGGCAAAGTAATGTCTCTGCTTTTTAACATGCTATCTAGGTTGGTCATCAGAGAAGGTGATGGCACCCCACTCCAGTACTCTTGCCTGGAAAATCCCATGGATGGAGGAGCCTGGTGGGCTGCAGTCCATGGGGTCATGAAGAGCTGGACACTACTGAGCGACTTCACTTTCACTTTTCACTTTCATGCATTGGAGAAGGAAATGGCAACCCACTCCAGTGTTCTTGCCTGGAGAATCCCAGGGACAGAGGAGCCTGGTGGGCTGCTGTCTATGGGGTCGCATAGAGTCAGACACAACTGAAGCGACTTAGCAGAAGCAGGTTGGTCATAACTTTCCTTCCAAGGAGCAAGTGTCTTTTAATTTCATGGCTGCAATCACCATTTGCAGTGATTTTGGAGCCCAAGAAAATAAAGCCTGTCACTGTTTCCATTGTTTCCCCATCTATTTGCCATGAAGTGATGGGACCAGATGCCATGATCTTAGTTTTTTGAATGTTGAGTTTTAGGCCAGCTTTTTCATTCTCTTCTTTCACCTTCATCAAGAGGCTCTTTAGTTCTTCACTTTCTGCCATTAAGGTGGTGTTATCTGCAAATCTGAGGTTATTGATATTTCTCCCAGCAATCTTGATTCCAGCTTGTGCTTCATCCAGCCCAGCATTTCACATGATGTACTCTGCATATAAGTTATATAAGCAGCCTGACAATATACAGGCTTTACATACTCCTTTCCCAATTTGGAACCGTTCATGGTTCCAGGCCTGTTCTAACTGTTGTTTCTTGACCTGCATATAGGTTTCTCAGGAGGCAGGTAAGGTGGTCTGGTATTCCCATCTCTCGAAGAATTTCCCACAGTTTGTTGTGATACACACAGTCAAAGGCTTTAGCATAGTCCTGTCTCTTATACACATCTAGACTTAGCAGAAGCAGGTTGGTCATAACTTTCCTTCCAAGGAGCAAGTGTCTTTTAATTTCATGGCTGCAATCACCATTTGCAGTGATTTTGGAGCCCAAGAAAATAAAGCCTGTCACTGTTTCCATTGTTTCCCCATCTATTTGCCATGAAGTGATGGGACCAGATGCCATGATCTTAGTTTTTTGAATGTTGAGTTTTAGGCCAGCTTTTTCATTCTCTTCTTTCACCTTCATCAAGAGGCTCTTTAGTTCTTCACTTTCTGCCATTAAGGTGGTGTTATCTGCAAATCTGAGGTTATTGATATTTCTCCCAGCAATCTTGATTCCAGCTTGTGCTTCATCCAGCCCAGCATTTCACATGATGTACTCTGCATATAAGTTATATAAGCAGCCTGACAATATACAGGCTTTACATACTCCTTTCCCAATTTGGAACCGTTCATGGTTCCAGGCCTGTTCTAACTGTTGTTTCTTGACCTGCATATAGGTTTCTCAGGAGGCAGGTAAGGTGGTCTGGTATTCCCATCTCTCGAAGAATTTCCCACAGTTTGTTGTGATACACACAGTCAAAGGCTTTAGCATAGTCAGTGAAGCAGATGTAGATGTCTTTCTGTTATTCTCTTGTTTTTTCTACGATTCAACAGATGTTGGCAATTTGATTTCGGGTTCCTCTGCCTTTTCTAAATCCAGCTTGAACATCTGGAAGTTCTTGCTTCACATACTATTGAAGCTTAGCTTGGAGAATTTTGGGTATTACCTTGCTAGCATGTGAAATGAATGTAATTGTGTAGTAGTTTGAACATTCTTTGGCATTGCCTTTATTTGGGATTGGAATGAAAACTGACTTTTTCCAGTCCTGTGGCCACTGCTGAGTTTTCCAAATTTGCTGGCATATTGAGTGCAGCACTTTCACAGCATCATCTTTCAGGATTTGAAATAGCTCAACTGGAATGCGATCACCTCCTCTAGCTTTGTTCACAGCGATGCTTCCCAAGGCCCACTTGACTTCACATTCCAGGATGTCTGGCTCTAGGTGAGTGATCTAGGTGAGTGATAACCACTGTGATTATCTGGGTCACGAAGATCTTTTTTGCATAGTTCTTCTGTGTATTCTTGTCACCTCTTCTTAATATCTTTTGCTTCTGTTAGGTCCATACCATTTCTGTCCTTCATTGTGCCCTTCTTTGCATTAAATGTTCCCTTGGTATCTGTGGGTTAGTAAATCCTATGAACCACATTAAAGAGTGTACCCAACTATATCTGATTTCTAAAAATATAATCCTTCTGGTTCAATTAGAAGTTTTTCCTCTATTAATAAATCTAAACTGTTAATAATCACTAATAAACCAAATCCTGAGGGTCTATCCAGATCTGAGAAGTAGGTAATATTCATTGAGCACTTATGATGTGGCCGGCACCATCCTAAGCTTAATAGTAATAACTAATTTAACGCTTACATCAACTTTATAGGTGGTTACCACAATTTAGGCTCAGAGGGAGTTATGTGACTTGCTAAAGATCACACAGCTGGACAGGACTGCAGAGTCTAGATTGCCACTGCAAAGTCTAGATTGAAACTCGGCAAGTTAGCTCCAAAGTTTACTGTTGTAGCATTTTCCCACTTGGAATATTCTATTTTAAAATTGATACCTTGAGACTCAGAATCTCTGGACAATATGTTGTTAAAAACACTTGCTTGGATCACAGACCCTCCATTTATTAGAAATTTATTAGCGACACAACACTCATTAGTTGCTTTCTTTGTGTCATCATCAAAAAAGAAAAAACGCCTGCCTCCTCCATATTTCTATTAAAGTAGCTGGAAAGATGAACCTTTGTTGGCAAAGTAATGTCTCTGCTCTTTAATGTGCTCTCTAGGTTGGTCATAACTTTCCTTCCAAGGAGTAAGCTGTCTTTTAATTTTATGGCTACAGTCACCATCTGCAGTGATTTTGGAGCCCAGAAAAGGACCATCTAGACAAAGCTGTGGTTTTTCCAGTAGTCTATGGTAGGCTGCAGTCCATGGGGTTGCTGGGAGTCGGACACCACTGAGTGACTTCACTTTCACGCATTGGAGAAGGAAATGGCAACCCACTCCAGTGTTCTTGCCTGGAGAATCCCAGGGACAGGGGAGCCTGGTGGGCTGCCGTCTCTGGGGTCGCACAGAGTCGGACACGACTGAAGCAACTTAGCAGCAGCAGCAGCAGCAGCATGGATGTAAGAGTTGGACTATAAAGAAAACTGAGCACAAAAGAATTGATGCTTTTGAACTGTGATGTTGGAGAAGACTCTTGAGAGTCCCTTGGACTGCAAGAAGATCCAACCAGTCCATCCTAAAGATCAGTCTTGGGTGTTCATTGGAAGGAATGATGCTGAAGCTGAAGCTCCAATACTTTGTTCACGTGATGTGAAAAGCCTACTCACTGGGAAAGACCCTGATTCTGGGCAAGACTGAGGGCAGGAGGAGAAGGGGATGACAGAGGATGAGATGGTTGGATGGCATCACTGACTCAATGGACATGAGTTTGGGTAAACTCTGGGAGTTAGTGAAGGACAGGGAGGCCTGGCGTCCTGCGGTTGCAAAAAAGTCAGACACTATTGAGCGACTGAACTGAGCCGAATAGACTTCTGAAAGGTAGAAAGAGGAAGAAATGAATGCGCAGTGGGCCCAGGAGAGGGAGATAAAGACAGATCGGTGGGGAGGGGCTCTAATCTACGTGCGCGCTAGCAGGACATCTCCCAGCGGTTGTCCTTTTCCAATCAGAAGGGGTTTTCACAGCTGAGGCACCACCTCTGCTAGCCCCAGCTCATTGCCTTTTGAGACCTTGTCTTTTGTTATCCTTAATCTCCATCAAATAGTCCCTGAGCTCCCATAAACGGGTACAGGACCAAAATTCAGAGCCACTTCCTAAAACAGCTACTTTCTGTTAAAAGGCTTGAAGTTACATAACACACGTTTATTCTATCATAAGTTTTACAAATACATTTAACTTTTAACAAGGTTCTAAAACAGTCATGAAGTTGTTCACAACAGTGATGGAGAAACAGCATCTCTGGGAACAGAGAAAAGGTGATTTTCCTCTCACACAATCTGGGGTAAACCAACCAGCGCGCTCTCATCTGCGGCATGCCCTCTTCAAGTAATGTGCAGGGGATTTCACCTTTATCCACACACAATCTGCTGGCAAACATCACCAAAAGCTTTTGCAATATGCAAGCTATTTCACTCTTTTTTGCCAGACTATTTTATAGGCTCAAGTGAGGAATGTGGAAGGTTACGAGGTTTGAGACCAGGTTTGAGATCAACAAACCCAGATTAGAACAGTGACTCTCAACACCCAGACATGATCCTGACTGTGGTAGAATTAGGAAAAGGAAGACAGTTGTGTGTGTGTGTGTGTGTTACTGTTAAGTATTGCACTAGTCCAAACTCCTTTTCTATATAAAACCTAAATCAAACTGTCAACCCCAGAAGATCAAACTGTACTTGAAACTATTCCAGAGACACTGCCCGCCTTCTAGGTGTCAGTTGGGGCATGTTGTCATCTTTTAACGCACTGAGGTTTGTGAAATTATTTGAACATTTTATTGGGTTTTAAATTTGACTTTTTTTTTTTAATAAGAAAGTGTTAATTCTCATTTTTGAAAATGAGAATTGGTCTCAAACAATGTAACTGAGACACAGGTGAAAGTGAAAGTGGGCTGAAATGGTGACTCTGACTTGGACATACACCAGACTTAAGGCTGTAAGATAAATTTGGAGGAAAATGACAAGTAAATACTGTGTATTAGTGGCAGATAAACAGCATCATGGTTATATCTACAAAATGAGTCATGTTTGCATTGCAGGTTCATATTCTCTTGGCATAAATTTATTTTTGCCCTATAACTTTCATTTCTATTATCTGACAAGTTCTAGAATACTATTAGTGTTAAAACACAGGAATTTCTGTACTTATAGTCACGATCATAGCAAAAAGTTTAGTAGGAGTAGTTCTAGTGTTAGAGGTAGTTAAATGCAATACAATAGCAATAAAAGAAAACAATCTTATTGTATTATATAGAATGTGATGATGCACAAGTAGCTTTGTTTGTATTAAGCTCTAGACAAATGTTATTTTCCACATTGTGGTACAGTCTATATTTTGCAGCAAATGCTCAATCATGCATTGATTAAACAGGGGTGTCTTATTGACATGCTTGGTAACTTGGTTCTAATTCATAATTTTCCATTACTAATTAGGAAATAAAGCTCTTCAGTCCAAGGTCAGACCCATGGAGAGGTGAATGTCAAATATAACCCAGTGACAGTTAATGCTTGTTTTTTATTTGAATCTGAAGTCTTCTGGCCTGACATATAGTCATCTTCCATACCGTTTCCACTTGCCTGTAGCTGGATGTTTAGCATGCTTATTATGTGAGCTTTGAAGTCCTTTGTGCTTGAAGCTCTGAACTACTGGTGGGGAAATGGTGGACACTGCAGGACAGACGGCAAGGGAGCTTTATTTCTGACTGAAAGGGGGTGACTCGGTGGGTACAGTATCCACCTGCAATGCAGGAGACGCAGGAGACGTGAGTCCGATCCCTGGGTCAGAAAGATCCCCTGGAGGAGGAAATGGCAACCCACTCCACCCTTCTTCCCTGGAGAATCCCATGGACAGAGGAGCCTGACAGGCTACAGTCCACAGGGTTGCAAAGAGTCGGACGCGGATGAAGCTACAGAGCACGCCCGAGGACCATCTGGAGTTGTACCCTGGCTTATTCTTGCTGAGAATTCTGCTGCGGTGAGACAGGTAACTTGTCAGGAAGCATTTAACAGGAGGCTTCTTGTGTGCTGTTTTGGATCTGTCAGGGATTCTCTGTTCCTTATTAATTCCTGAATACTCAGGAATTAAGAGGAGAGGCAAGCCTCTCCCAGGGGCTGAGGAATCCAAGCACTTCCTTCATTAGTGTTTCTATACAGTGATAAGTACCCTCTTTCTTCTTGTGAACCAGATGGTAAAAGTGATTGTTTACAACTCTCCCTCCCTTTAATATGGATCGCCTCTGTTTTGTAAGTCTGGAATTTTAACCTTTATCCTTGCTGAGAATAGCTACAGTATATATGCCCACACCATGCTGATTAAAACACCTTTGCTCCAGCAGAGCTCTGGTCCCGTGTCTTTCTCTTTCTTTCTCTCTCTCTCTCAGGCTATTTCTTTGGAGTACAGAGGCGCTCTGAGTTCAGTTTCCTGCCCGGGCTTCTAAGACCCTCTGGAGAAGGTGCTCTGCACCTTCACCCCATCGAGAGGGCGCCTGAGGCCTCCGTGAACAGAGCAAGCCCCGTGCAGGGGCTTTATTGGCTTTCTGCGTAAACCAAGGAATATCAGCCTCTTTCTCTCTCCTGTACTTTCTTATCGGTCGACTCTGGACCACCAGGTTCCGGTCCATTAAAGGACCTCAACAGTAACTGATAACTCAGGAAGGAAAGATGGCCAAATCTGGAGTGGCAGAGACCTGCCTGCAGAAGCCGCTTCCTCTCTGTCACACATACTGTGCTCTCCCTGGAGCCCTTTTCCATCTAATATTGCTTTTCTTCTCTTCAAATGTGCAATCAAAGGAGCTGATATGAGATTCCTTTGAAGATGGGAATATAAAGATAAATATATAAAAATTTCAGGTCTATCATTCCATCTACATCGAGATAACATCTGGTTCTAAGTCAAGGTTTTGTTTCAATCATATTCTTATGTGGATACTCTAAAAGGCCACTCGTAAGCCAAATGCATGTGCGCCAAGCCAGTCCACTGTGTTTATGTTGCTTGCTGAATGGCATTATTCCATGCAGTTGAATAGACTGGATTTGTTTTTACTGTCTTTGCTTTGTTGTTAGAACATATTTCAAACTTGAACTGGATCGACATAATGCTGATATATCTCAACTGGAGTTCCTTTCATATAAACCTGCAGGATGGACAGGAGAGAAATGAAATAGTGGGTCAAGTAAGCCATAAAAGTGTAGCCAAAATTAAAGACTGTCTCAATTTGGTATTTAAGTTATCATACCTCCTTCTGAGGGACGATAAACACTTGATCTTGTATCTTGGCAAGAGTATTGGGCTTTGTAATATATTTTATTGAGTAAATATCCAAGTGTATTAGTTGCTTAGTTGTGTCTGACTCTTTGCAACCCCATGGACTGTAGGCCGCCCGGCTCCTCTATCTGTGGAATTCTCTAGGCAAGAATACTGGAGTGGGTAACCATTTCCTTCTCCAGGGGATCTTCCTGACTCAGGGACTGAACCTGGGTCTCCTGTTTTGCAGGCAGATTCTTTATCATCTGAGTCACCAGGGTTCAGATAATAATTCTATAAAATTCACTGATGTAGCACCTAAACCAATGACTTGCCCTCTAATTTCTTACTGATCTCATCTAGCTTATTTTTGCTCTGAATAAACAAGAATACACAGATTTTAGTGAATTAAGAAACATAATCAGGACATTGGAAATAAATTATGATTTAAATCAACCAAATCTTTTAGCTAAGTTAGAACCAAATGCCTTGCGGATATCTCCGGGAAGTGAGAAGTTCCAATGAACCGTGACGAGATGTGATCCTTCCCTTATTCAGTTGTTTCTCAATTAATAGAGGCTTAAGTCGAAGTATGTTTTTCAAAAAGTTAGGAATCATGGTCCATATCCTCATAGAATGACTTGTATAATTCATATGAATTTCTTATAGGATGAACCCATGTCAAAAATATTAATTCATTAATGAGAGAACCAGAAGAATGGCCTATCTGGAGAGCATTTGAAGAGCCGGGGTTTATGTAGTCATGAAAGGCATGCTGAAATAGTTGGTCCATTTAGGGACAAAACCTGTGTAAGTCTTGGAGGGCATAGTATTTGGAGTTATTTTCTCTTTAGGACTGATGTTACTTGCATGTCTACAGGATGGAAAGTGACAAGTTAACTCATTACCTCACGGAGTCTAGGCCTCAATCAACAGTAAATTGCAAATTAAATAAAGGCAAAATTCCTGGTGCATTAGATATTTCTTGAAAGTGCCTATTAAACAGTGATGAAGTGTGACATTAAAAGAATATGCAGTCTTTTTTTTTTTTTTTGCCTAATTCAAATTTGGGATGTTTTAGCAGTTTTTCTGGTGATCATAAATAAGTAATAGATCTTGAAAGATTATTCTTGATTGTGAAAATGCTGATCTCATTTTGCTTTTGATGGATTAATTTTCAGAGGTGCATCAAAAAGTGTTAATTAACCATGTAAGTCTCTTTGCCACTCAGCAAATCCAGAGGCTCAAAGGGTTGCATAAGTACCATGGCCAGATAATTAACTTCTGATTGAAAAATGTACGAATCAGATTGCATTGTCAATGACATCTATTATTTTTGATTACCAGGTGGTGCAGTGGTCAAGAATCTGCTTGCCAAGGCAGGCGATGCAAGGATGCAAGTTCAATCCCTGTGTCGGGGAGATTCCCTGGAGTCGGAAATGGCAACCCTCTCCAGTCTTCTCGCCTGGAAAATTCCATGAATAGAGGAGCCTGGCAGGCTGCCTTTCATGGGATCTCAAAGAGTTGGATGAGACTGAGTATGTGCAGATGCATGATTATTCTTGAAAGTTTTTCTTTCTTTAAAAAAATTGCTTCCGCTTAATCTCCTATACCATGATTTGTTTGGAAAGCAAATCCAAACCTGAAATGTTCATACTTACAGGTTGTATCTGAAGTTCCTATAAATTTGGGAAAATCTCTGTTCAAAGTCTGCCAAATCTGATTCAGTTTAGTTCAGTTCAGTCGCTAAGTCGTGTCCAACTCTTTGCGACCCCATGAATTGCAGCATGCCAGGCCTCCCTGTCCATCACCATCTCCCGGAGTTCACTCAGACTCACATTCATCGAGTCCATGATGCCATCCAGCCATCTCATCCTTGGTCGTCCCCTTCTCCTCCTGTCCCCAATCCCTCCCAGCATGAGTCTTTTCCAATGAGTCAACTCTGTGCATGAGGTGGCCAAAGTACTGGAGTTTCAGCTTTAGCATCATTCCTTCCAAAGAAATCCCAGGGTTGATCTCCTTCAGAATGGACTGGTTGGATCTCCTTGCAGTCCAAGGGACTCTCAAGAGTCTTACTGTTTCCACTGTTTCCCCATCTATTTACCATGAAGTGATGGGACCGGATGCCATGATCTTCATTTTCTGAATGTTGAGGCTGCCTATATGAGACCCTGACTGTATGAGACCCTGTAAAGCACAAAACAGACATTGTCCCAGATTCCTGGAAAGACTTTGTGGCAATAGTACTACATGTGAAGTACAATTCCTAAGGCCTTAATGGTGGGTCTGTCATGTCTAATCACAACGAGATTTATTCTCAACTCTGTTATTACAATTACAGCCTTGATTGTAAAATCAATTTATCCAATTATGTCGTAGACATAAGGAAGTCAAAGTCTGGCAAATAACTACACTTCCAAGAAAAGTAGTGAGACTCAGAATAGTTTTTGTGCATATGCGTCTCTGTTCACTTAGGTTTAAATTTAAGTATCAGGGACAAGATACCTTTTAAAATTAAGGAATAAAGAGATATTCAAAAGAAGAGAAAGAGCTTCTTTTACCATTGGAAAAATAGAAATTAAAACTAATACAAAAACATTCCCAAACAAGTACGATTAGATTTCTCTTCCTTGCTTATGATTTTGACCGTTTGAATTTAGGGTCAATAGTTGGCTTTCATGAAAGTTGTCTGCTTCTGAATGAAAATGGCTCCTGGAAATCCTCACTCAATTCAGAGTTAACTTGGAAAATCTCAGACTTGGCAATTGATGCCTGCTCAAGCTTCCTGGCTTGGTTCCTTGAGTTTATTTCTTGAAATATCATTAGTTTAAAGCACCTGATCAAGTCCTTTTTACTGAGGCTCTGAGACTATCCTTTTTTTTGTTAAAAGTCCAATTTCCAGTCTATAGCTTATAACAAATTTTCAAGTATCTGCTGATCAAGCGCTCATGGTTAATTTTTTATGATAACCAATGACATCGAGTAGTAAGAATCTGATGTGTATTTCTCCTGAAGCTAACAACATGTCAAAGTTGGCAAGACAAAGGACAAATCTGTGAAATACTTGTAATTACTATTCTTACTTACATAAAATTAAATCTGATATAAGTGAAACTTCTTTGATTGGAGAAAACCTTTCCATGTAGCCCTTATGATAATTTTTGGAGTCATAAAACCTACGGATATATCAATCAAGCCAAGTTACTTTTGCCATATCTCTTTGCATAGAGTGAAAGAAGAAATTTGTGTGTGTATCCACCGAAATTTAGTTTTACATGTAAGATATTTAACACACAGAGCTATTGACTGAAAAATATAGTCACAACCTGACAGTAGTTATTTTATTTGGTGAGAATGTTTAGGACTCTGAGCCCAGGAGCCCAGCATCTCAGTAGCTCTGAGAAGACCGCTCCAAGGAGGCAGGGGAAAGTCAGGCTATTTACCTTTGCAACGAAGGGAGCAGACAGTCTGAGTATCAAAGATCAGGTGTCAAGTTAAGGAATTTAGCATGCTGTGTGTGGGTAGATGCAAGCCTCTGGGCTCACTGAATTCATTCCTTTCATATACACCTCAGCTATCTGGGACCAACCTGCTTCCTTTTTCACCTTGCTTCTTGCATCTCTCTCACTCCTTAGCAATGGCTCTGGGGGTGGAGGGGTGCACTACCTGATCAGTTTGGGGGGCCTTCATTCACATTGGAGGCCAGAAATCACTGATGGCTGTGACATTTCTCATTTATTGCTATGGCAGGAGATGTTTTCATTTCACACAGTTAATAAATAAAAATCCTGATCTTAAAGAGGCAAAATCAACAGATTTATCAAAAAATATTTGGCCTCTTGATTAAGATCGGTTCTTGAGTCCTGATAATGTTGGCTTGATTACTAGTTCATCAAAGTAATGGTGCAATATTTTAAATAAACATAGAAACAACTACAAGGAAACTTCTCTCTTTCAGGAATGAAAAACTTTCCTGGTTCTTCTGTTTTTTTCATATCATCGACATAAAATTTGAGCATAGCACAGAAAATGATTCTAGTGAGACAGAGAATCTGCTACCTGGGTAAATTATAAAGAAAGTAACTCTACTTTAGCAAAATTTAGTATGTACTCTATTTTAGAGACTATTAAATGCCACAAGATCATGCTATTTTATCACTGAGAAAATATTCTAGTCTGCATTAATATAATATTTGGCAATAAAATATTAACAAGCTATAAATAATTTTTTTAAAAAAATAAGCCAACTTTGCAAGATTTTCATGTATTTCATCCCTTTGTTCATGATCATTTGCAATTATTAGAAACCAAGAAGGATAATTTCTTTGCAATGCAAAGAAATAGAGGAAAAGAACAGAAAGACTAGAGATCTCTTCAAGAAAATTAGAGATACCAAGGGAACATTTCATGCAAGGATGGGCTCGATAAAGGACAGAAACAGTATGGACCTAACAGAAGCAGAAGATATTAAGAAGAGGTGGTAAGAATACACAGAAGAACTGTACAAAAAAGATCTTCATGACCCAGATAATCATGATGATGTGATCACTAATCTAGAGCCAGACATCTTGGAATGTGAAGTCAAGTGGGCTTTAGAAAACATCACTACGAACAAAGCTAGTGGAGGTGATGGAATTCCAGCTGAGCTGTTTCAAATCCTGAAAGATGATGCTGTGAAAGTGCTGCACTCAATCTGCCAGCAAATTTGGAAAACTCAGCAGTGGCCACAGGACTGGAAAAGGTCAGTTTTCATTCCAATTCCAAAGAAAGGCAATGCAAAAGAATGCTCCAATTACCACACAATTGCACTCATCTCACATGCTAGTGATTTTACTACACTAAAATTTTATGTTTTTCTAAATGATTATATATCTAAATTAACTCTCTCCTCAAATAATCCAAATAGGCCCCTCTCCGTTCTATACAAATCATCATTTAGTAACAAATATCAGCTTGCTTCCCAGGTGGTACTAGTGGTAAGGAACCTGCTTGCCAATGCAGGAGACATAAGAGACAAGGGTTCAGTCCCTGGGTCCGGGAGATCCCCTGGAGAAGGGAATGGCAGCCCACTCCAATACTCTTACCTGGAGAATCCCATAGACAGAGGAGCCTGGCAGGCCACAGTCCACAGCGTCTCAGAGTCACACACAACTGAAGTGACTTAGCATACATGCATGTATGAGTTTTGGAGTCACAGACACTAACAGTGACCTTGGTTGACATTTCTGAACTTTAGTTACATTAAGAATGAAATGGTTAATACATTTCCTTGTATGAAAAATAACTGGCACAGAACTCAGCAGCTGTTGCTTCCTTCTCCTAGATAACTGCAACATCCTCACAATCTGACAAAAATCTGCTAAAATAAGAAGATGCGAAGCTCCCGCAAGATTGCAGACTATCTCACACATGTGTGTATATACAGACATATACACACAGACATGAAATCACCAAAATCACAGATATAAACAGCTTCACTCTGCTTAAATCACAGTCTGGGTGTTCTGAGCCAAACTCGATATTATGAGATGACTACAAAGGAAAATTGAAGACCTAAATCAAAGAAAGTAGGGGAAACTATTAGACCATTCAGGTATGACCTAAATCAAATCCCTTACAACTATACAGTGGAAGTGACAAATAGATTCAAGGGATTAGATCTGATAGAGTGCCTGAAGAACTGTGGACAGAGGTTCATGACACTGTACAAGAGGCAGTGATCAAGATCATTGCCAAGAAAAACGAATACAAAAAGGCAAAATGGTTGTCCGAGGAGGCCTTACAAATAGCTGTGAAAAAAGAGAAGCCAAAGGCAAATGAGGAAAGGGATGACACACCCATCGGAATGCAGAGTTCCAAAGAATAGCAAGAGAGAGAAGAAGCCTTCCTCAGAGATCACTGCAAAGAAATAGAGGAAAACAACAGAATGGGAAAGACTAGAGATCTCTTCAAGAAAATTAGAGATACCAAGGGGACTTTTCATGCAAAGATGGGCACAATAAAGGACAGAAATGGTACAGACCTAACAGAAGCAGAAGATATTAAGAAGAGGTGGCAAGAATACACAGAAGAACTGTACAAAAAAGTTCTTCACAACCCAGTTAATCACCACGGTGAGATCACTCATCTAGAGCCAGACATCCTGGAATGAAAGGTTTAGTGGGCCTTAGGAAGCATCACTCGGAGAAGGCAATGGCACCCCACTCCAGTACTCTTGCCTGGAAAATCCCATGGACGGAGGAGCCTGGTGGGCTGGCGTCTATGGGGTCGCACAGAGTCGGACACGACTGAAGTGACTTAGCAGCAGTAGCAGCAGCAGGAAGCATCACTACCAACAAAGCTAGTGGAGGTGATGGAATTCCAGTTGAGCTGTTTCAAATCTTAAAAGATGATGCTGTGAAAGTGCTGCACTCAATCTGCCAGCACATTTGGAAAACTCAGCAGTGGCCACAGGACTGGAAAAGTCAGTATTCATTCCAATCCCAAAGAAAAGCAATGGCAAAGAATGCTCAAACTACTGCACAATTGCACTCATCTCACAAGTTAGCAAAGTAATGCTCAAAATTCTCCAAGCCGGGCTTCAACAGTACGTGAACCATGAACTTTCAGATGTTCAAGCTGGATTTAGAAAAGTCAGAGGAACCAGAAATCAATTTGCCAACATCTGCTGGATCATCAAATAAAGCAAGAGTTCCAGAAAACATCTTTTTCTGCTTTATTTACTACGCAAAAGCTTTTGACTCTGTGGATCACAGAAAACTGTGGAAAATTCTTTGAGAGATGGAAATACCAGACAATCAGACCTGCCTCCTGAGAAATCTGTATGCAGGCCAGGAAGCAACAGTTAAAACTGGACACGGAACAACAGACTGGTTCCAAATCAGGAAAGGAGTCCGTCAAGGCTGTATATTGTCACCCTGCTTATTTAACTTATATGCAGAATACATCATGAGAAACGCTGGACTGGATGAAGCACAAGCTGGCATCAAGATTGCCAGGAGAAATATCAATAACTCAGATACGCAGATGACACCAGCCTTATGGCAGAAAGTGAAGAGGAACTAAAAAGCCTCTTGATGAAAGTGAAAGAGGAGAGTGAAAAAGTTGGCTTAAAGCTCAACATTCAGAAAACGAAGATCATGGCATCCGGTCCCATCACTTCATGCAAATAGATGGGGAAACAGTGGAAACAAAGGCTGACTTTATTTTCTGGGGCCTCCAAAATCACTGTAGATTATGACTGTAGCCATGAAATTAAAAGACCCTTGCTCCCTGGAAGAAAGTTCATGACCAACCTAGACAGCATATTAAAAAGCAGAGACATTGCTTTGCCAAGAAAGGTCCATCTAGTCAAGGCTATGGTTTTTCCTGTGGTCATGTATGGATGTGAGAGTTGGACTATAAAGAAAGCTGAGTGCTGAAGAATTGACACTGTTGAACTGTGGTGTTGGAGAAGACTCTTGAGAGTCCCTTGAACAGCAAGAAGATCAACCAGTCCATCCTAAAGGAAATCAGTCCTGAGTGTTCATTGGAAGGACTGATGTTGAAGCTGAAACTCCAATACTTTGGCCCCCTGATGCAAAGAACCGACTCATTGGAAAAGACCCCTGATGCTGGGAAAGACTGAAGGTGGGAGGAGAAGGGGACGACAGAGGATGAGATGGTTGGATGGCATCACCGACTCAGTGGACATGAATATGAGCAAACTCCAGGAGTTGGTGATGGACAGGGAGGCCTGGCGTGCTGCAGTCCATGGGGTGGCAATGACTCAGACGTGACTGAGCAACTGAGTTGAGCTGACTGGTGATGGAAAAGGCTTCAAGACACATCTACTCCGAAGATGAGACCAATAAATACTGTGGTTTATCCTGCGGATCATCTTCCCCAGCAGCTTTCAAACTGCAAGTAACAGGGAAGAACAAATCCGTCTCCATGGTGGACCTGTTCCTAGTACTTTAACCTTTGTATTCTACTGTTTTTGCTACAAGTTAATCATTCACGCCATAATGCCCATTTCTTAAAGTATATATAATGGACCATCTTTCAGAACCCTTCCTCCGATGGCTGAGCTGAAATACCTTTGTTTAGCTCACAGGAATCATTCTGACCAGGCTCGCCAAGGAAGGGCTGCAGTCAAAAAGAAATTAGCACATCCCCTCCAAAGTATGGCCAGAACCAAGAAATACTTGCAACAACCTGCCACTGTTTAACTCTTCCTCCTCACCTCCCAGTCTGTCCTATTAATGAAACGAGCACCCAAGCCCTTGCCAGGTGGTTCTTTGGAACACGAGTCCCCGACCTCAGCAGTGTGCTGGATTTCTGCATAACGTCTGTACTCCTTGCCCCAACACCTCGTCTGTTGATTTATTGGCCTATTGTGTAGCAAGCGGCACAAGCTTGCCTTTGGTAACATGTGTTGTCCTAGAGTCCTTCTGAGTTTTCTTGGGTGGTGGGAGACTGGGTCAAACCCTGCACTTCAAAACTTGCTTCAGTGAGAGGCAGCACACTGAGGCTTGTCTTACGTACACAGCTCCTACATAGAATTTGTCTGATTGAGGCGTTCTATTGAATTTTTATTTCCAAGTCATTGGTTTAGTTCAGACCCTCATGTACAAAAGTGAAGTGAGCTGACCCCTGATGCTCCATGAACTGACGGTGCGCTTTTCAGCTCAGCCTGCTGCTTTTCTGGGGTTTGCCATGGCGAGAACAGAGACAGCTGGAGATCGCTGTCAGACCCAGCATCAGCTGTTCTCTCGTCAGCCAAGGGCATTGTGCTGAGCAGCCATCAATTATCCCAACTAGTCAATGAGAGTTTGCTGTTGTAAAGGGACTCAATTGAAGATAATCCATAAAAAATCAATTACATTATTATTTCTTAATTAGGGCACTTGACAATATAGCTTTCCTCAGCAAAGCCATCAATGAATAAGCACATAAATGCACATAAATAAATGCTGCTTCCATTCTACTAAGCTCCTCTATAAGATCACGGTGACCTTTATCACCCAACATTCTCCCAGAAAAGAACATTTGCCTGTTTAAGAACACTCCCAAGCTGTTTTTCTCTTTGGGATGAAGAAATGAAGCCACCACAAATGCTAATAATGCTGACAATAATATCTGGAGATTATTAAAGCATCATTTAATATTTGTGTAAGCGCTGATACAGTTTATTTCCTCTCTTTGAAGCAGTAGTGAACTTAGCCCTATGCCTTGACATATACCAAATACACTTCCACAGCAGCCAATAAGGATGTGCCTCACTGTGGGACACCATTTCCAATATCCCTTCTCCATTTCCTGATTTTATCCCATTTCAGCTGAACTTCTTTCCAATTTCTCTGTTTTGCTTGTTTTAATTTTTAATTTGGCTGCACGTCAGGGCATGTGGGATCTTAGTTCCCTGACCAGGGATCAATCTGTGTTCCCTGCACTGAACACATGGAGTTTTAACAACTGGACCACCAGACAAGTGCCCCCCCCCCATTTCTAGTAATTACTATATCTCTCATTTGCAGCATTGAGAAAATCTTATGAACTTAGTGTTGCATTAGTTTAATTTGCTTATTCAGTCATAATTTATGGGATGGTTGATATGCAGCAGACATTCAGTTCAGTTCAGTTGCTCAGTTGTGTCCAACTCTTTGAGACCCCATGGACTGCAGCATGTCAGGCTTCCCTGTCCATCACCAACACCCAGAGCTTGTTCAGACTCATCAAGTCAGTGATGTCATCCAACCATCTCATCCTCTGTCATCCCTTTCTCCTCCTACTTTCAATCTTTCCCAGCATCAGGGTCTTTTCCAATGAGTCAGTTCTTCACATCAGGTGACCAAAGTATTGCAGCTTTAGCTATATCACCAGTCCTTCCAATAAACAATCAGGATTGATTACCTTTGGAATTTCCTTTAGGTTTGATATGTTTTCTGTCCAAGAGACTCTCAAGAGGCTTCTCCAATACCAGAGTTCAAAAAATCAGTTTTTTGGTGCTCAGCTTTTTTTATGATTCAACTCTCACATCCATACATGACTACTGGAAAAGCCATGTCTTTGACTATGTGGACCTTGTTAGTAAAGCAATATCTCTGCTTTTTAATAAACTGTCTAGATTTGTCTTAGCTTTTCTTCTAAGAAGCAAGCATCTTTTAATTTCATGGCTGCAGTCACCATCTGCAGTGATTTTGGAGCCCAAAAAAATAAAGTTTGTCACTGTTTCCATTGTTTCCCCATCTATTTGACATGGAGTGATGGGACCAGATGCCATAATCTTAGTTTTCTGAATGTTGAGCTTTAAGCCAACTTTTTCACTCTCCTCTTTCACTTTCATCAAGAGGCTCTTTATTTACTCCTCGCGTTCCGTCATAAGGGTGGTGTCATCTGCATATCTGAGGTTATTGATATTTTTCCTAGCATTCTTGATTGCAGCTTGTGCTTCATCCAGCCCAGCATTTCACATGATGTGCTCGGCATATAAGTTAAGTAATCAGGGCAACAATATACAGCCTTGATATACTCCTTTCCCAATTTGGAACCAGTCTATTATTCCATTTCCGGTTCTAACTATAGCTTCTTGACCTGCATACAGACTTCTCAGGAGGCAGGCAAGGTGGTCTGATATTTCCATCTCTCTCAGAATTTTCCAGTTTGTTGTGACCTACACAGTCAAAGGCTTTAGCGTAGTCAATGAAGCAGACGTTTTTCTGGGGTTCTCTAGTTTTTTCTATGATCCAATGGATGTTGACAATTTGATCTCTGGTTCTTCTGACTTTTCTAAATTCAGCTTGGACATCTGAAAGTTCTCAGTTCATGTACAATTGAAGTCTCGCTTGGAGAATTTGACCATTACTTTGCCAGTGTGTGAGGTGAGTGCAGTTGTGCGGTAGTTTGAGCATTCTTTGCCATTGATTTTCTTTGGGGTTGGAATGAAAACTGAACTTTTCCAGTCCTGTGGCCACTGCTGAGTTTTCCAAATGTGCTGGCATATTGAGTGCAGCACTTTCACAGCATCATCTTTCAGNTTGACCATTACTTTGCCAGTGTGTGAGGTGAGTGCAGTTGTGCGGTAGTTTGAGCATTCTTTGCCATTGATTTTCTTTGGGGTTGGAATGAAAACTGAACTTTTCCAGTCCTGTGGCCACTGCTGAGTTTTCCAAATGTGCTGGCATATTGAGTGCAGCACTTTCACAGCATCATCTTTCAGGATTTGAAATAGCTCAACTGGAATGCTATCATCTCCACTAGCTTTATTGGCAGTGATGCCTCCTAAGGCCCACTTGACTTCACACTGCAGGGTGTCCAGGTGACTGATCGCAGCATCGTGGGTACTTGTGTCATTAAGGCCTTTTTGTACAGTTCTTCTGTGTATTCTTGCCACCGCTTTTTAATATCTACCCCTTCTGTAAGGTCCATACTCTTTCTGTCCTTTATTGTGCCCATGTGTGCATGAAATGTTCCCTTGGTATCTCTAATTTTCTTGAAGAGGCCTCTAGTTTCCCATTCTGTTGTTTTCCTTTATTTCTGTTCATTGATCAATGAGGAAGGCTTAAAGCTTTCTTATCTCTTCTTGGATATTCTTTGGAACTGTACAATCAGATGGCTATATCTTTCTTTTTCTCCTTTGTCTTTCACTTCTTTTCTTAGCTATTTGTAAAGCTGTTTGTAATAGCTATTTCTTAGCTATTTGTCCTCGTCAGACAACCATTTTCCCTTTTTGCATTTCTTTTTCTTGGGGACGGCTTTGATCACTGCCTCCTGGACAATGTCACGAAACTCATTCTTCATGCACTTAAATATATTTGTCACTTCCACTATGTGATGGTAAGGGATTTGGTTTAAGTCATACTTGAATGGTCTTGTGGTGTTCACTATTTTCTCCAATTTAGGTCTGAATTTGGTAATAAGAAGTTCATGATCTGAGCCACAGTCAGCTCCTGGTCTTGTTTTTGCTGACTGTATAGAGCAGCACTTAAATATATTTGTCACTTCCACTATGTGATGGTAAGGGATTTGGTTTAAGTCATACTTGAATGGTCTTGTGGTGTTCACTATTTTCTCCAATTTAGGTCTGAATTTGGTAATAAGAAGTTCATGATCTGAGCCACAGTCAGCTCCTGGTCTTGTTTTTGCTGACTGTATAGAGCTTCTCCATCTTCGGCTGCAAGGAGTACAATCAATCTGATTTCAGTTTTGACCATCAGGTGATGTCCATGTGTAGCGTCTTCCCTTGTGTTGTTGGAAGAGGGTGTTTGCTTTGACCCCAGTGCTTTCTCTTGGCAAAATTCTCTTAGCCTTTGCCCTGCTTCATTTTGTACTTCAAGGCGAAATTTGCCTGTTACTCCAGGATCTCTTGACTTCCTACTTCTGCATTCCAGTCTCCTATGATGAAAAGGACAACTTTTTTTGGTGTTAGATCTAGAATGTCTTCATACAACCATTCAACTTCAGCTTCTTTGGGATTAGTGAATGGGCATAGACTTGGATCACCATGATATTGAATGGTTTGCCCTGGAAACCAATAAAGATCATTTTGTCATTTTTGACATTGCACCCAAGTAGCACATTTTGGACCCTTTTGTTGACCATGATGGCTACTCCATTTCTTATAAGGGAGTCTTGCCCACAGTAGTAGATATAATGATCATTTGAGTTAAATTCTCCCATTCCAGTCCATTTTAGTTCGCTGATTCCTAAGATGTTAATGTTCATTCTTGCCATTTCCTGTTTGACCACTTCCAATGTCCCTTGACTCATGGACCTAACATTCCAGGTTCCTGTGCAATAATGTTCTTTACAGCATCAGACTTTGCTTCCATCACCAGTCACATCCACAACTGGGCGTTGTATTTGCTTTGGTTCAGACTCTTCATTCTTTTTGGAGTTATTTCTTCTCTCTTCTCCAGTAGCATATTGGGCACTTGCTGACTGGGGAGTTCATCTTTCAGTGTCCTATCTTTTTGCCTTTTCATACTGTTCTTGTGGTTCTTAGGCAAGAATATTGAAGTGGTTTGTCATTCCCTTCTCCAGTGGACCACGTTTTGTCAGAACTCTCCACCAAGACCCCTCTGTCTTGGGAGGCCCTACACAGCATGGCTCATAGTTTCATTGAGTTAGAAAAGGTTGTGATCCAGTGATCAGTTGGATTAGTATTCTGTCATTCTGGTTTCCATTCTGTCTGCCCTCTGATGGGTAGGGATAGAAGCCTGTGGAAGGTTCCTGATGGGAGGTACTGGCTGTGGCAGAATCTGGGTCTTGCTTTGAGGGGTGGGGCCATGCTCAGTAAATCTTTAATCCATTGTTCTGTTGATGGGTGGGGCTGTGATCCCTCNTCATTCTGGTTTCCATTCTGTCTGCCCTCTGATGGGTAGGGATAGAAGCCTGTGGAAGCTTCCTGATGGGAGGTACTGGCTGTGGCAGAATCTGGGTCTTGCTTTGAGGGGTGGGGCCATGCTCAGTAAATCTTTAATCCATTGTTCTGTTGATGGGTGGGGCTGTG
Organism: Cephalophus harveyi; assembly: GCA_006410635.1. Taxonomy (NCBI): domain Eukaryota; kingdom Metazoa; phylum Chordata; class Mammalia; order Artiodactyla; family Bovidae; genus Cephalophus; species Cephalophus harveyi. The sequence continues at coordinate 87,410 of SJYT01014388.1, forward strand.
ATCCCTCCCTATCGTTTGTCCTGAGGCCAAAGTATGGTAGGGGTAATGGCAATAGCAATCTCCTTCCAAAGGCCTTGTGCTGGGACTGGTCCAGTGCCCAGACCTCATGGCAGGCCACTGTCGGCCCACGCCTCTGCCAGAGACTCCTGGACACTCGTAGACCAGTCTGGCTCCGTCTCTTGTGGGGTCACTGCTCCTTCCTCCTGGGTCCTGGTGGCACAAGGTTTTGTTTGTGCCTTCCAGGAGTCTGTTTCCCCAGTCCTGTGGAAGTTCTGTAATCAAATCCCACTGGCCTCCAGAGTCAAATTCCCTGAGGGGTCTCCGTTCCTTTGCCAGGTCCCCAGGTTGGGGAATTTGTTGTGGGCCCTGGAACTTCCATAACAGTGTGAGAATCTCTCGGGTAGAATTGTCCTGCAGCTTGTGGGTTGTCTGCTCGCTGGTCTAGGTCAGGCTCACGTGCAGCACCTTCCGGGTCTGCTGCAGCAAGAGCCCCCGTCCCTGTGGCAGGCCACTGTGGCCCGTGCCTCTGCAGGAGACACTCACTCACTCAGATGCAGCTCTCACTCAGTCCGTTGTGGGGTCCCTGCGTCCTGGTGTGCACAAGGCTTTTATTGAGCCCTCCGAGCATCTCTGGAGCAGATGGGTTTGATTCTATATGTGATTTTTCCCCTCCTACCATTTTCTTGGGGCTTCTTCTTTTCCCTTGGATGTGGAGTATCTAATTGGTGGGATCCAACATTCTCCTGTGGGTGGTTGTTCAGTGGTTAACTGAGCTGGTGAACTGCAGTTTTGGAGTTCTCACAGGAGAAGATGAGTGCAAATCCTTCTCCTCTGCCATCTTGTCATAGACAGCAGACGTTACAGAGAAGCTTCCTGACTTGTGGTTTATACTCCCACAGTCAAGTGACAGCAGTGCAGTGCAGACACAAAAGCAGCCCAGGTCCCCTGGGACTGGTGACCAGCACCTCACCCATCCTGAGAGGAGAATGAGAGTCTTTCTAAATGAAGGACCAGATACGCCGAGTCTGGAAAAATGAATGGACCAGGAAGGAGTGAACACCATGTTCAAGGGCCCAAGAATAAGAGAGACTACGGTGTAATTCCAGATCTAACAGCAGAACGAAATGACAGAAACTCAAAATGGGATGAGAGACTTTGATTAAGCCTAATGTATAGATGCGGAAACAGTAGAAACAGTGTCAGACTTTATTTTGGGGGGCTCCAACATCACTGCAGATGGTGATTGCAGTCATGAAATTAAAAGACGCTTACTCCTTGGAAGAAAAGTTATGACCAACCTAGACAGCATATTCAAAAGCAGAGACATTACTTTGCCAACAAAGGTCCATCTAGTCAAGGCTATGGTTTTTCCAGTGGTCATGTATGGATGTGAGAGTTGGACTGTGAAGAAAGCTGAGCACTGAAGAATTGATGCTTTTGAACTGTGGTGTTGGAGAAGACTCTTGAGAGTCCCTTGGACTTCAAGGAGATCCAACCAGTCCATTCTAAAGATAAGTCTTGGGTATTCTTTAGAAAGACTGATGCTAAAGCTGAAACTCCAGTACTTTGGCCACCTCATCCAAAGAGCTGACTCACTGGAAAAGACTCTGATGCCGGGAGGGATTGGGGGCAGGAGGAGAAGGGGATGACAGAGGATGGGATGGCTGGATGGCATCACCAACTCGAAGGACATGAGTTTAGGTGAACTCCGGGAGTTGGTGATAGACAGGGAGGCCTGGTGTGCTGCAATTCATGGGGTCGCAAAGAGTCAGACACGACTGAGCGACTGAACTGAAGTGAACTGAATGTATAAGCAGAGAGAGGAGGAGTTCTCTGGAGAAAAGGTGTTCAAGGCAGAAAGTCTAGTACATGCAGTCTCAGAGAAAAAGGGAAAACGGAATAAGACAGATGAAGGCTAATGATGAGCAATGAGGTTGGAGTCAGAACCAGACCACAAAGGGCCTGCAAATACTGTTAAAGGGCTCAAACTCTATTTTAAAAACTTATCTGTATTCTCCAGAGAAACAGACCCATTAGGGAGTGTATACAGTTGACCTTTGAATTACACAGGTTTGAATCTTGTGAGTCCACTTACATGCAGTTTTCTTTTCTTTTTTTTTTCAATAGTAAATACTGCATTATCCATGATTGTTTGAATCTCCAGATATGGAAGATACAGAGGAATCATATATACATGGGGCTAACTACCATTTATACACAGAATTACAAAGGAATTTACTATGGGTTTCCCTGGTGGCTCAGAGGTTAAAGCGTCTGCCTCTGATGCGGAAGACCTGGGTTCGATCCCTGGGTCGGGAAGATCCCCTGGAGAAGGAAATGGCAATCCACTCCAGTATTCTTGCCTGGAGAATCCCATGGACGGAGAAGCCTAGTAGGTTATAGTCCACGGGGTCGCAAAGAGTCGGACACGACTGAGCGACTTCACCTTCAATAGATAAATGGAACAGCATCAAACTTTGAACTTCTGGCTCACCAAATAAAACACATGCCAAGTATTTTAAAATGCACCTATATAAAATTACCTATGTAAGCATATTTATATTATTCTGATCATGGTGGGAAAAGTCACTTTCTTAAATGGTTGTCATGCTCAAGAAGGTTATATAACATATCTTCAGACATCAGCAGAAGCAAATATAGGGATCAAATGATATTCTTTTCTTTCCTTTCCTATTTTTCTTTTCCTGAGAGTCCAGGATAATACTAATAAAAAGGGTTAAGGTTTTATTCTCTTGAAGACCTGCCTGAACCAGCCAGTGTGATCATATTAGTTGGAATCTGTCTTAGTTCACAGTTATTTTCTCTGTGGAATGTGAGGCACATGGTCAGAGTGGGGATAAAGAGTCAGTTCCACTTTCCAACAAGCACAGGCTTTCCCGATCAGTCCATTTGTTGCGGCACACATCCACAAGCTGTTTAGCATAGGATCATTTTCATAAAACATTAGCTATCCTAAAAAAAATTAGTTATTTTTATACAAGACTGTAAAAGCAGTATACTATAGAGCAGTGAAACAGGAAACAGAATCAACTGGTAGGTTTGTTAAAAATCCAGATGATGACCACACTACAGATTTTCCAATTCAGTTGATCTGAGGTGGGGTCTAAAACTCTTCTTTTTTTTTTTTTTAAAGAGTCATATGGTTCAAATTGGCTTGTGTGTGTTTGTTCTTTTATTTTTTATATTTTTTTTTCTCTAGCTTACTATTGAGATGTGATTGATACATAGTGTCAGTTTAACGTATACAAACTGATGGGTTGATAGGTGTATATACTGCAAAATGACGACTACAGTAAAGTTAGTTAACAGTTCCAGTACCTCAGTAGTTGAGTTGTATGTGTGTGTATGTCGGGAACGTTTAACATTTGCTCCTTAGCACCTTCCAGAAATGCGGTGCAGTATGCTAACTGTGATGATCACGCTGTGATGTTGCTCTTTCAGTCACTAGTTTGTGTCTGACTCTTTGCAACCCATGGACTGAAGCACACCAGGCTTCTCTGTCCTTCACAATCTCCCAGAGTTTGCTCAAACTCATGTCCATGAGCCAGTGATGTCATCCAAATATCTCATCCTTTGTCATCCCCTTCTCCTCCTGCCCTCAGTCTTTCCCAGCATCAGGGTCTTTTCCAAGGGGTCAGCTCGTCACATCAGGTGGCTTCAGCTTCAGAATCACTCCTTCCAATGATTATGCAGGGTTGATTTCCTTTAGAATTGACTGGTTTAATCTCCTTGCTGTCCAAGGGATTCTCAAGAGTCTTTGCCAACACCACAGTGCAAAAGCATCAATTCTTCCACACTCAGCCTTCTTTATGGTCCAACTCTCACATCCATACATGACTACTGGAAAATAGCTTTGATTAGATGGACCTATGCTGGTAAAGTGATGTTTCAGATTTTTAATACATTGTCTAGATTTGTCTTAGCTTTTCCTCCAAGGAGGAAGTGTCTTTTAACTTCATGGCTGCAGTCACCATCTGCAGTGATTTTGGAGCCCAAGAAAATAAAGTCTGTCACTGTTTCCATTATTTCTCCATCTATTTGCCATGAAACGATGGGGCCAGATGCCATGATCTTAGTTTATTGAATGTTGAGTTTTAAGGCAGCTTTTTCACTCTCCTCTTTTACCTCCATCAAGAGGCTCTTTTGTTCCTCTTTGCTTTCTGCCATTAGGGTGTTATCATCTGCATATCTGAGGTTGTTGATATTTCTCCCAGCAATCTTGATTCCAGTTTGTGATTCATTCTGCTTGACATGTCACATGATGTACTCTGCATCTAATTTTAAAAAGCAGGGTGATGATATACAGCCTTGACATGTTCCCTACAATGTATTCTTCTTGTAACTGGAGTTTGTAGCCCACCTTTGCCTATACTTCCCACCTCTAACAACTACCAGTCTCTGTTTCTATGAGTTCATTTTGTTTAGATTCTGCCTCTGAGATCACACATTATTTGTCTTTGTCTGACTTATTTCACTTAACACATGCATTCAAGTTTTACTCATGTCACAAAACATCAGAAATTTTTACTCCTGAATAACATTTCATTGTATAGTGTGTATGTGTGGTGTGTATACTCACATGTATGTATGTACATGTATATCATATATATTTATATATATATGTACATATATAAAACTACACTTCCACTTTTCAATATATGTATACACCTCATTTTTTAATCCAGTCACTCACCAATTAACATTTAGTTAGCTTCCATGTTTACTATGAATAATGCTTCCATGAAAAGATATATCTTCCAGATAGTGACTTCATTTCCTTCAGATATTACCCAAGACTGAAATTTCTGGATCTTATGGCATTTCTCTTTTTAATTAATATTACTATTTCTGTTTTTAAATTTATATGAAAACTATTTTCCCCGTACTGGCTGTCTCAATTTCCACTCCCACCCAGAGTACACACAGATTTCCTTTTTTCCATAGCTTGTTAGCTCTGGTCTTCTCCTGTCTTTTTTGAAATAACCCTTCTAATAGTTATGAGGTGATAGCACTTAATAGTTTTACTTTGCCTTTCTCTAATGATTAGTGAGAGCTTCTCAGGTGGGGCTAGTGGTAAAGAACCTGCCTCCCAATGCAGGAGACATAAGAGACACAGGTTTGATCCTTGTCTCTTACGGGAGGGTTGGGAAGATCCTCTGGAGGAGGGCATGGAAACCCACTCCAGTATTCTTGCCTGGAGAATCCATGGGCAGAGTAGCCTGGTGGGCTAAGTCCATAGGGTCACAAAGAGTTGTACACAACTGAAGTGACTTAGCATGATGACTATTGATGCTGAGTATCTTTCAATGTACCTGTTGGCCATTTGAATAGCTTCTTTGGAAAAATGTCTTTCTAGGTCTTTTGCCTGTTTTTTAAAATTGGATGATTGATTTTATGTTTTTGAGTTGTGTGAGTTCCTCATCTATTTTTCATTATATACTTTGTGTATCAATCTCTTACCATATATGTGATTTGCAAATATTTTCCCCCATTCCATAGGCTACCTTTCATATTTGTTGACTGTTTCTTTTGTTATGTAGTAACTTTTTAGTCTGGCATACTCCCACTTGTTTGTTTGTTTTTATTTTGCTGTTTTTTCTTTCAGTGTCATATCCAAAAATTCATTGCCAGTACCAATGTCAAGGAGACTTCTCTCTCTAAACCTTCTTCTAGGAGTTTTATGGTTTCAACTCTAACATTTAAAGCTTTAGACCATTTTGAGATATTTGTTGTGAGTGATTTAAGACAAGTGTCTAGTTTCATTCTTTTGCACATGACTATCCAGTTTTCCCAACACCATTTATTAAAGATCCAATTCTTTACAATGAGCATGCTTGCCTCCTTTGTCAAATATTAGTTGACAACGTTAGTGTGGTTTTATTTCTGGCTCTCACTTCTCCTCTATTGATTGATGTGTGCATTTTTATGCCAATTCCACACTATTTTGATTACTATAGCTTTGTAATATAGTTTGGAATCAGGGAATGTGATGCCTCCTGCTTTGGCCTTCTGAGGATTGCTTTGGTTTTTTTGTATTTTCACATGAATTTTAAGATTATTTTTTTCTATTTTTATAAAAATGCTGTTGGAATCTTGATAAAGTTTATATCAAGTCTATAGATGGCATTGGATAGTATGAACAATTTAATCATATTAATTCTTCCAATCCAGGAACACAGGATATCTTTCCATTTGCTGTATCTTCAATTTCAGTCATTAACATCTTATAGTTTTTAGAATACAGGTCTTCTACCTCCTTTGTTAAATTTATTTCTAAGTATTTTGTCATTTTTGACGCTGTTGTAAAGGGCATTGCTTCTTTATTTATTCTATAGAAATCATTGTTAGTGTGTAGAAGCGTGGCTCCTTCTATGTTGACTTTGTGGCCTGTAACTTTAATGAATTCATTAGTTGTTCAAACAGTTTTTTGGTGGTCTTTGGGATTTGTATTTATATACACATATGAAAACATTGTCTACAGAAAGAGACAGTTTCACTTCTTTTGTTCTGATTCGGATGTTTCCTTTTTCTTGCCTGACTGTTATAGCTAGGAATTCCAGTACTATGTTAAATGGAAGTAAAGAAAGTAGGCAATCTTGTTCTTGATCCTAGAAAAAGTTTGCAGTTTTCACCACTAAGTATGATGTTAGTTGTGGGCTCATCAGAGTTGGCCTTTATTATGTTGAGGTATGTTCCCTCTCTACCCAATTTGTTGAGAGTGTTTATCATGAATGGATGTTGAATTTTGTCAAATGTTTTTTCTGTGTTTATTGAGAAGATCATAAGTTTTAAATCTTTCATGCTATTCATGTGGTGTTTTACATTTTTTGACATGTGTATATTAAACCATCCTTAAATCCCAGGGAAGAATCTGACTTGATCATGCTGGGTGGTTCTTTTAATATGCTTTGAATTAGGTTTTGCTAGCTTGTATTGAGAATTTTTGCATCTATATTCATCAGGCGCATTGACCTGTAGTTTTCTCTTCTTTGAGTATCCTTATCTAGCTTCAGTGTCAGGGTAATGCTGGCCAAATAAGATAAGTTTAAGAGTGTTGCCACCTCTTTGAATATTTGCAAGAACTTGACAAGAATTGGTATTAATTCTTTCTTAAATACTTGGTGAAAACCATCAGTGAAAAGCCCATCAGGTCTTGGTCTTTTCTTTGTTGGGAGATTTTAGGTTATTGATCCAATTTGCTTAATCATTATTGATATGGTGAGATTTTTTTAGGTTATCAAATGTATTGCATATAATTGTTCATAGTGTTCTCTTATGACCCTTTATATTTCTGTGGTATCAACTGTAATATCTCCTCCTTCATTTGAAATTTTATTTATTTGATTATTCTTTCTTGTTTTCAGTTAGTTTAGCTAAAAGTTTGTCAATTTTGTTTTGTTTTGTTTTTCAAGTAATCAACTCATTTTTGTTATTTTTTTCTATTTTTTTCCTGTTAACTATTTCACTTGAGGCATAAAGTTCAGGTTTTTAATGTGAGATCTTTCTTCTTCCCTGATACATGCATTCACTACTGAAAACTTAGCTCTGAGAGCTTCTTTGGCTACATCCTATAAGTTTTGGTATTTTGTATTTCTATTATCATTTGTCTCAAGACATTTTTAAATTCCCCTTTTGATTTTGTCTTCTATCCATTTGTTGTTCAATGTGTGCTATTTAATTGCCATGCATTTTTTAATTTTCCAGCTTTCCTCCTGTTATAAAATCTGTGCTTCTAACAAGCTCCCAAGTTAGGCTGCTGCTGTTGTTCCAGAGCTTACACTTTGAGAAACACTATTTTATAGGATGGTGTTAAGTGGTATTGCTGCTAAATTAGCTACAGAGCACCTGGGTTTGAATCCTGGGTCTGCCACCGACTCTTCTTTTGACCTTGTGCCTATGCTTATTTGCAGCAAAGTAGACTCCAGTCCTCTTGCCTGGAAAGTCCCGTGGGCGGAGGAGCCTGGTGGGCTGCCGTCCATGGGGTCGCTAAGAGGCGGACATGACTGAGCGACTTCACTTTCACTTTTCACTTTCATGCATTGGAGAAGGAAATGGCAACCCACTCCAGTGTTCTTGCCTAGAGAATCCCAGGGATGGGGGAGCCTGGTGAGCTGCCATCTATGGGGTCGCACAGAGTCGGACACGACTGATGCGACTTAGCAGCAGCAGCAGAAGCAGTAAGAATTAACTATGTTATGGAGTTGTTGAGAATATTGAACAAGAAAATATTTGTAAAGCATTTAAAATAAATCCTGGCATATAGCAAGCACCCAGTAAGTGCATCTTTCCTTATTGATAAACTATTTTACTCAAATTTAGGCTTTAGAATTTATTGTGCTGAGCTTAGTCACTCAGTTGTATCCAGCTCTTTGCAACCCCATAGATTGCAGCCTGTTAGACTACTCTGTCCACGGGATTCTCCAGGAAAGACTCTCCATGGGATTCTCCAGAAAAGACTCTCTCCGTGGGATTCTCCAGGAAAGACTCTCTCCGTGGGATTCTCCAGGAAAGACTCTCTCCGTGGGATTCTCCAGGAAAGACTCTGTCCATGGGATTCTCCAGGAAAGAATACTGGAGGGGGTTGCCATGCCCTCCTCCAGGGAATCTTCCCAACCCAGGGACTGAACCCAGGTTTCCCACATTGCAGGCCGATTTTTTACCAGCTGAGCCACCAAGGAAGCTCTTAAAGGTTATTAACTATTAATAAAGATTAGTGTGGACATATTCAAATTCATGCCGTTTTTATGGTGTTTTAAAATTTTTTCTTTGCCTTCATTTCTGACCTCCCCTTGTTCTTGGTTTTCCTTTCAGATTGTATCAAAGTGAAAGTGAAGTTGCTCAGTTGTGTCCGACTCTTTTTGCAAACCCATGGACTGTAACCTACCAGGCTCCTCCATCCATGGAATTCTCCAGGCAAGAATACTGGAGTGGGTTGCCATTTCCTTCTCCAGGGGATCTTCCCAACCCAGGGAATGAACCCAGGTCTCCTGCCTTGCAGGCAGACGCTTTAACCTCTGAGCCACACAGTTAAAACATATTCCAGATCAGTTCAGTATTTAGCTTGCTCTCATTGATCATTTCAAGAACAACCAAGCCCCACAGAACTGTGACTGATCATCTACTTAAAGGACATTATCTAATTTGCCACTTTTACATTTTAGTATATTTCCTTATTACATATGAAAGACTTCATTAGTCACTTTTTCTAAAAGGAACACAAGAACAAAATGTTTTTTAAAAATAATTTTGTAGGCTCAAAGTTTACTTTCTATCACCTAAAAGATGAAGTGTTGTCAAGAGGAAATGTCAGCAGAAGCAAGAAATGTTTACACAGTAGAAATGACTCTTAGAATTCTTACAACTGCAGAGAACATTTTATTTGGGCTGACAAGGCAAACACATATTTTCCACATGGTTTTACTCCTTACCCTGAGCCTTGCCAATGCTGATCTGTTCACCCACCTTATAACCGCTTGCCCTCGACAATCTGGTTCCTGTTTAGATACATTTGTGTACCCCTTTGCCTTGTTTTGTTTTCCACAGGTTTGGCCCACGGAATGCCCCTTGTCAATACAAGTCACAAATGGAGCTTATTTACAGTTCACCTGCCTTGCCTGATCTGACGAATGCTGAAGCTGAAGCTCCAGTACTTTGGTCATCCGATGTGAAGTGGTGACTCACTGAAAAAGACTGAGGGCAGGAGGAGAGGGTGACAGAGGATGAGACTGCTGGATGGCATCGTCGATTCGATGGACATTAATTTGAGCAAACCACGGGAGACAGTGAAGGACAGGGAGGCCCGGCGTGCTGCAGTCCATGGAGTCACAAAGAGCTGGACACGACTGAGCCGCTGACCAGCAGTGAGGCTGATCTTAGCAAGCCACTCACTCAGTGCAGCTCAGTGTCTCAGTCGTGCCCAACTCTTTGTGACCCTGTGGACTGCAGCACACCAGGCCTCCCAGTCCATCAGCAGAGTTTACTCAAGCCCATGTCCATTGAGTCGGTGATGCCATCCAACCACCTCATCCTCCGTCGTCCCCTTCTCCTCCTGCCTTCAATCTTTCCCAGCATCAGAGGTTTTTCTAATGAGTCTCATGAATCTGGTGACCAAAGTATTGGAGTTTTAGCTTCAGCATCAATCCTTTCGGTGAGTATCCAAGACTGATTTCCTTTATGATTCCAACAAACTGTGGAAAATTCTTAAAGAGATGAGACTACCAGACCACCTTACCTGCCTGCTAAAAATTCTGCATGCAGGTCAAGAAGCAACAGTTAGAACTGGACATGGAACAACAGACTGGTTCCAAATCAACAAAGGAGTATGTCAAGACTGTATATTGTCACCCTGCTTATTTAACTTCTATGCAGAATACATCATGCGAAATGCCAGTCTGGATGAAGCACAAGCTGGAATCAAGATTGCCGGGAGAAATATCAATAACTTCAGATATGCAGATGACACCACGCTTATGGCAGAAAGGGAAGAACTAAAAAGCCACTCACTATATCTCCTTATTTAATTTTTCAGATTAACTTTGTCAAAACTGCCCATTTCAAACAAGTTGAAGGCTGATGAATGTGTTAACATTCGGCTCTCTAAGGGAAACAGCAGTAACAACCAACAACGCTTTACAGTGCCAATTTTGCCCGTGTAAACCCTCCCACAATGGCCAACTGCAAGCTTCCAACATGACGTCAGTGGACGCAAAGGCAAGGAACGACGTCAACAACTGGCTCTTATGAGTGAGCTTGTGTGAGCTGACGCCCACACACCACTGACCCTAACACACACACACTTCAACACCAGAATCACAGCAGGGGAGCTGATTCCGTGAGTGCAATAGCACTTCCCGAGCACAAAAGCTCCCCCCGCCCTTGGTTATGCTGCGAATACTGCCAAAGACACCCACCCACGTGTGTATCTAACGAACTCCTACTTAACCCCTAAGGTCCAGGAGAAATGTTAAGTCTTCATAATTTCCCCACTTCCTCCAGGAGAAAAGTTAATTACCCCTTTTCCCTTTTTATAAAACAACTTTTTTGAACTATCTTTGACATATAACCTTGCATATATTTAAGGCATACTTGGTGTCCTGATACACACGTACATTGTGGAAAGATCACCGCAAGCTAGGTAACTCATCCATCACTCACACATAGTTTTCACACTGTGTCTATGAGCGTGTGGTGAAAATATTTAAGGTCTATGCTCTTAGCAAATTTCAAGTATATGACGCAGTTTTAATTATCATCTCCACACTGTGCATTCGATCTCCAGAACTCACTCATCTTGCATAACTGAAACTTCGTACCCTTGACACGCCTCCTAACTTCCTCCTCCCACACCCTGGCACTCTCCATATTACTCTGCTTTTATGAATTTGACTATTTTAGATTTCACATATGAGGGAGATCATGCAACATTCGCCTTTCTGCGTCTTGTTTAATTACTCCTTTTTCTGTGTTCACTTCGGTAATGCTTTAATTTAACATTGCCACATTGCCTATGTGTGTATACATTTGTGTATGCCTAGGACAGTTCCTGGTACCTACAAATAATCATGATATTTATATTGCATATCCAGAAAGATGCTCCAAGTAAACAGAAGCCCATGGTTTAAATAAAAACAATGACAAAATTTTCAAATGATTAAGTCAAGGGGAAGAGCTTAAAACTTATTAAAAAATATATTACAACCCTTTGAAGGTAAAAATTTTCAAAGAAGGGAATAAATCACATAGTGTTTTTATTTATAGAATATAATGTTTAAATATTTAAGTATATTCCTTTACTTAATTCTTACTACATTTTCAAAAAAAAGGCTAAAAATCTAAAATTCACAGAAGAGATCAAATTGCCAACATCCACTGGATCATGGAAAAAGCAAGAGAGTTCCAGAAAAACATCTATTTCTGCTTTATTGACTATGCCAAAGCCTTTGACTTAGGCTTTGATCACAATAAACTGTGGAAAATTCTGAAAGAGATGGGAATACCAGACCACCTGACCTGCCTCTTGAGAAATCTGTATGCAGGTCAG
>SJYT01014392.1:0-26639 GCA_006410635.1 Cephalophus harveyi
GTCTAGTGGTTTTCCCTACTTTCTTCAATTTGAGTCTGAATTTGGCAATAAGGAGTTCATGATCTGAGCCACAGTCAGCTCCCGGCCTTGTTTTTGTTGACTGTATAGAGCTTCTCCATCTTTGGCTGCATAGAATATAATCAATCTGATTTCGGTGTTGACCATCTGGTGATGTCCACGTGTAGAGTCTTCTCTTGTGTTGTTGGAAGAGGGTGTTTGCTATGACCAGTGCATTTTCTTGGCAAAACTCTATTAGTCTTTGCCCTGCTTCATTCCGCATTCCAAGGCCAAATTTGCCTGTAACTCCAGGTGTTTCTTGACTTCCTACTTTAGCATTCCAGTCCCCTATAATGAAAAGGACATCTTTTTTGGGTGTTAGTTCTAACAGATCGTGTAGGTCTTCATAAAACCGTTCAACCCTTAGAAAGACATGCCAGATAGCAGTGTTTTTATTTGCCTGCTGGCCTCGGGCAAGTCAGATAAATAGGAGTGGGATTTAGGTTGCAGGCTTTGGGTCACACCATATTAGCTTGATTTTCTGAGAGGCTAGAGCTAGAGATCAGCCACTGGGTCAGTAAACCAACCTTTTGTTTTGGAGTCCCCATAAAATCTCTGGACACCAAGGCTTGGGTACCTTGCCTGGCAATGCTCCATGTTATCATCAGACATCACTTCTGGGAAAGTGAAGCTGGCCATGACTGATTGGGAGGAAATAGGAGCTCCGAGTTTGGTACTTTCTTGGATTTTGCCCTAGATACTTCTTTGCTTGTTGTTCAGTCACTAAGGTGTGTCTGACTCTTTGCTACCCATGGACTGCAGCATGCCAGGCTTCCCTGTCCTTCACTATCTCCTGGAGTTTGCTCAAACTCATGTTCATTGATTCAGTGGTGGTAGTGGTTTAGTTACTAAATCGTGTCCAACTCTTGATCCTATGGATTGTAGTCTGCCAGGCTCCTCTGTCCATGGGATTCTTCAGGCAAGAATATGGGAGTGGGTAGACATTTCCTTTTCCAGAGGATCTTCCCAACCCAGGAATTGAACCCAGGTCTCCTGCATTGCAGACATATTCTTTACCGACTCAGCTATGAGGGAAGACCTTTGAGTCAGTGATGCCATTCAACCACCTCATCCTCTATTACCACCTTCTCCTTCTGCCCTCAATCTTTCCCAGCATTGGGGTCTTTCCCAATGAGTCAGTTCTTCAAATCAGGTGACTAAAGCATTGGAGCTTCAGCTTCAGCATCAATCCTTCCAATGAATATTCAGTGTTTATTTACTTTAGAATTGACTAGTTCGAGCTTATTTCCCTAGGTTGATTTTAATCTTATCCTTTCCCTGTAATAAACCATTCCTGGGATAACTGCATTTAATAAGTTCTGTGCGTCTTTTGGGTGAATTTTCAGAACTGATGGTGGCTGGGGAACTCTCTGAACTTAGAGTTAGTCTCAGAAGTGAGGGTGGTCTTGTGGTCTGTGCTCCCTGTAACACCACATTCCCTATTTCCTCCGTGTCTTTCAAGATCTTCTCCCTGCTTTGACATAAACCTGGCTTTCTTTCAAGAACACTTCTACTTTGGAACCTTTGCAAATAGTGGCTATTTCTCTCCCACTTTAGTCTCTGGACCTAGAAGTGGGATAGGTGCTCTCCATTCTCCTTGCTGCCATTCTGGACCATTCTCCTAGCTGCTTCAAGAAAACCTCCACTTTAAATCTCACACTGTAACTTTCTGCCACCTACCCACTGCCCTTCAGTGTTGCAATCATTTACTTTGGTGCTCTAGATCACCCTCCCCTCCATACCACAGTGGAACCTTGAACAAAGCTGGGGTTAAGTGCACCAGCCCTCAAAAATCCAGTATAACTAATAGCCTGCCCACTGTTTACATGGCACGATTCCTCCATATCCACAGATCCCCCAGGTCCCCAGTTCCATATCCAAGGATTCAACCATCTATGGATCCTCTAGTATTGAAAAAAAAAAAATCCCAGTTTGACATGTGCAGTTCAAACCTGTGTTGTTCGAGGGTCAACTCATTAATTTACCTGTTTGGTGGATGTATGACCATTGTTAGAGAAGTGCCATCCTGGGCAATATCTAGACTCCAGTCTGCACCAGGCAAGACCCTGTCCAGTCCAGGTCCTCTCCACCTGGAGTTGATCCTTCCATAGAGCTAAGGCTTATTTCCTCTAATGGGATTCTTATTGAGTTCTTTGAGGTAGTTTGATCACACAACACACCAAAGTTTTGGTTTTTTATGACTCTGAATTCTTTTTGACTCCTGAGTCACTTCACAGATAGAGGTATCTGTGCTGTGCTTGGTTGCTTCAGTCATGTCTGATTCTTTGCTATCCCACGGACCACAGCCCGCCAGGCTCCTTTCTCCATGGGATTCTCCAGGCAAGGATATTGGAAGGGATTGCCATTTCCTTCTCCAGGGGATCTTCCTGACCCAGGGATCCAACTCTCATCTCCTGCAGTGCAGGCGAATTCTTTACCATTGAACCACCAGAGAAGCCCTTCGTGAGAAATATCAGTAGCCAAAGACCATTCCTAAGAACATCTTTACAATCCATTCATTTTTTTTGGTTGCACTTCAAATAGTAATTAAACCCTGTTATGTGGCCCGGAATGTGATTTCTTTTTTACTGAGGATTCAAATAGAAAAGCAATTATACTTCTCCTTCATATGATTACTGTCCAATTGAGGCAGGGTAGGAACTGAAATATACATTGTAGCAATACAAAAGCTATTGGACTAAAGCTATTAAAGAGTGGAGAAGGGAGTTCTGATAGAATCTGTGGGTGGTGAGGAAATACACACCGTGCTTAGAGTCACTGTGGGAAATCAAGGGAGGATAAGTCCTTCAGCTTTGAGAGAACCGTTAGTCTTACCAACAGGAGCACAGCCAGAGGAGATGAACCTAAAAGGGGGCAGGAGTTAAATCATGTTAGTCAAAGAAAATGGAGCCTTAAGCCCGAGAAAGAGAAGAATTGGTGTGGAAATGATGGCTGAGTTTAAATGTGCAAGTGCTGTTTTTCAGGAAGACAGATGTGGTTTTTAGCAGAGCCAGACTGTAAAATTTGGAAATTATCACAAGTATCAGATAGTGGGCTTCCCCCGTGAGTCAGATGGTAAAGAATCTGCCTGGAATGTGCGAGACTTCCGTTGGAAAGATCCCCTGGAGAAGTAAACAGCAACCCACTCCAGCATTCTTATCTGGAGAATCCCATGGACAGGGGAGCCTGGCAGCCTACAGTCCATGGGGTCGCAAAGAGTCAATGGAGCGATTAACACTTTCATTCATTAGATGGTTTTTCCAGCAGCTTCTCTTTCTGAGGTTCTACACTTCTGTGCCTTTTCTGGCTCTCGGTCATCTGGCACAACACGGGAAGTAAATGAGGGTGGGGAATATTACTCTTCCAGAGGTACACAGTTTACACAGCCTTTCCTTTCCTCTGTGGCTTTTCTTCCCTAATCTACACAGAGCATATGCAATCAGCAAATTTAAAATGTAGAGTTATTTTAATACAGTGGAAGAAAATGTCAGCATAAGTAAGATAGAGTAGGTAGGTTTTCAGTTCATAGTCTAACATTATTTAATTAGCATGGCAGGGATTTAAAGAATTAAACAGCCTCTTGCAGACAATTCCATTGCACTTTTTCTTACACACTCGGCTCCTCTATCTGTATCACCGGGGTTCTGAGTGCTGAATCCTCTCTTACTAGTCTAAGGAGAAAATGGACTTATTAAAAATAGAGAAGGCAAGTATTTTATATAAAATATTTTAAAAATTAAAGAAAGATTATAAAAACTTACCCCCTTCACACAGATGCAATACGCTTGCAGAATTATTCTTACTTTATTAGTTTCTTGGGGCTGTTGTAACAAGTTACTACAATTTGGTGGTTTACAACACAGAAATTTCTCCTCTTACAGTTCTAGAGGTCAGAAGGCTGGAGGTTTAAGGCCACAATCAAGATATTCCAGAGCTGTGCTGCCTCTGAAGTTTTAGGGGCAAATCCCCCCTTGCCTCTTCTAGCTTCTGGCCGTTCCTGGTGTTCCTTGGCTTGTGGCAGCACGACTCCAGTCTCTGCCTCTGTCTTCACATGGCCATCTTGCCTGTGTATCTCTCTGTGTCCTTGCTCGTCTTAAAAAGCACTAATCATTGGATTTAGGACCCATTCATTGGAAAGACTGATGATAAACTGAAACTCCAATACTTTGGCCACCTGATGCAAAGAGCTGACTCATTGGAAAAGACCCTGATGCTGGGAAGATTGAGGGCAGGAGGAGAAGGGGGAGACAGAGGATGAGATGGTTAGATGGCATCACCAACTCAATGGACATGAATGTGAGCAAACTCTGAGAGATAGTGAAGGACAGGGGAGCCTGGTGTGCTCTGACGCTGAAGCTGAAGCTCCAATACTTTGGCTTCCTGATTCGAAGAGCCCACAAATTGGAAAAGACCCTGAGGCTGGGAAAGATTGAGGGCAGGAGAAGACAGGTGACAGAGGACGAGATGGTTGGATGGCATCACCGACTCAATGGACATGAGTTTGAGCAAGCTCTAACAGATAATGAAGGACAGGGAAGCCTGGTGTGCTGCAATCCATGGGGTCACAAAGAGTTAGACATAACTTAGCTACTGAACAACAACAACAAATGTTTTCCCCCAAGAGGAGAAGGAAGAGAAAGATGAGTTTGGATATTAATAAGTTTGGGGAGTAGAGTGAATGAACATGTGAAGTGAAGTTGCTCAGTCGTGTCCGACTCTTCACAACCCCATGAACTGTAGCCTACCAGGTTCCTCTGTCCTTGGGATTTTCCAGGGAAGAATACTGGAGTGGGTTGCCATCTCCTTTTCCAGGAAATCTTCCCAACCCAGGGATCAAACCCACATCTCCCACATTGTAGGCAGATGCTTTACCATCTGAGCCACCAGGGAAGTGAAACGAACACGAGGGAGTTTTTATCTCATGGAAGAACTCTGTTTTTCCTGTAAAATGAAATCAGAGATCCAGAAAGTGAGAGTTAAGGAAGGACAGGGTGAAGTGGGGTATTGGAAAGGAGTAGCATGATCTGAAGTAGCAGTTGTGGGGAACAGGAAATGGGACTGTGTAGAGACTGATCAGAAGCTTGTCAGGGAAGGCCACAGGCCCAATTTGAGGTGAAACGTGATTGTCAGTAGTACCAGTCCAGTGCTGATGAGGAATTTCTCTAGTTGCCACTCAGAGCTTGGGTTTAGAGATGGAGAATGTGGATAGGATTGCAGAGGGTGGGGATTTGGCTGGGAAGTTGTAGATGTCCAGCAAAATTCTCACCCTGTGCAATCCTATCCTCATTTCCTGGGACATTGAGAGGACCAGTGAGAAAGTGTCTGGAGTAAGGCATCCTAGGTCTAGTCAGAACAGGGAAAGCAGATACGTTAAGAGGGGCTGACGTTACTTGCAGGGTAGGACAAAGACATGAACTTCCTGGAAGGCTGGTGCTCGTGTTAAGAGCCCAGATTTTTCTAAAGTTGATGAGAAATCCTTCCTGCTCTTCCCGGTGCTTCTTTCCCTTGAAGGCTGTGATTTCTCACCCAGACCTAAAGTATCTAGAGACCCTCCTGGACCTTAGTTGTTGGTGACCATCAGTTACAGCTCAGTCACCCAGGGAGCATCGTTTATAGTCCATTACTTTGCTGCTCCCATGCTTGTTCCAAGCACACACTCATGGGGGAGACTGACAGCCCCAGATCTGAACTGAAGCCTCCACTCTGCAGGATCTGGCCAGTGTCTCCAAGGTCTTGTATTCATCGAGCTCTGCCAGGAACAAAGCCTCTTTATCTTTGGAACTCACAGACCTCTCCCTTGCCCTGACCCCATCATGGTGCTGGAGGTGAGGTGAGGTGAGGTGAAGTCGCTCAGTCGTGTCCGACTCTTTGCGACCCCATGGACTGCAACCTACTAGGCTTCTCCGTCCATGGGATTCTCCAGGCAAGAACACTGGAGTGGATTGCCATTTCCTTCTCCAGGGGATCTTCCCGACCCACGGATTGAACCCGGGTCTCCCGCATTGGAGGCAGACGCTTTAACCTCTGAGCCACCAGGGAAGCCCTAAGAGCTAGCTCCTTTAATTCTGGAGAAATATTTCTTCTCAAACCATATCCTCTCAGTTGGCCTAAGCCCTGCAGAATAAAAGCCAGGAAGCCAACCACATACCACACCAAGGCAAGAACCTGAGAGTGTGTTGCCTACTGAGCTGAGGAAATAAAGGGATAAAACATTAATTCAAATCTAAAAAAAGAAAAAATGAGAAAACCCACTCACATAATATTTTAAAAGATGTGCTTAGTTTGTTTGTTATACTGCTTGGGGAAAAAATATATATATATATTATATATGTATATTTGTGTTTTTTTCACTCAAGAGTATGAAAAGTTCATTCATTGGCAGAAAAGTTTGAGACATTTGTATGCAGCAGAAATTCACCTCTGAAAATGGCAGAAAGGGAGATATCTGCATTAGAACTAGCACTAGTGGCCTTTATATCCTGTTTTTCAATTTGAAAAAAAAAAAAAAAATCCATAAACTGCAGTTGTTAAATAGCGCATTAGGGACACCCTTACATGTTAGTAGGAGTTAATCAAACTTTGGAGAAGACATTGCATCTCAACTCCTGTTACAGACTTCTTTCTAGAGATCATCTATTTTTAAAAATTAACAGAAAGTTTGATGGCAGCAGGTTATTGCTGCTCGATACAAACAAGTGATTGGATGAGGCACAAGCAGTTGTTAAATGGCGCATTAGGGACACCCTTACATGTTAGTAGGAGTTAATCAAACTTTGGAGAAGACATTGCATCTCAACTCCTGTTACAGACTTCTTTCTAGAGATCATCTATTTTTAAAAATTAACAGAAAGTTTGATGGCAGCAGGTTATTGCTGCTCGATACAAACAAGTGATTGGATGAGGCACAGTGATATTGGTTATCCAGATTTCTACAATATCATGTCTCTCCAAGTAAAACAAACTGCCTCAAAAATATCTCTTATATACATTTTTCATCTCTTCTTTTATCATTCTCGTAGAGAATTACAGTGTCAAAGCCTGCCCTGAGAAACCAAATCAAGGTATTACGTATCAGCAGAAACTAGGAATTACCGACCGTGTGCATAGTGACAGTGGCCTGAGATTATTCTGTCTTCTGACTTCCCCTCTAGAGACAGAAAGGGCTCATCCCATCCACACCCAGCTCCCCTCCCCACACACGCTCAGACACCTGTGTATTCTCTGACAAGATGGAGCAATATTTCATCAGTTCTCCCTAGCCACTCAGCTCTGGTTTTAATATAGCTGGAATATCTTGAGTAGCTTTATCAAGATGTAAGTAAATCTTATCGTAGAGGCTTAGTTCAAAATTTAAGTGGTTCCAGCTGTCAACTGAAATACAACTATATCAAACCCAGAAGTTCTCTGTTGAAGTTCTCAGTGTTAAAATCTCCCCCTGGTGGATTTTAAGAGCATGTGTTCTCATGAAGAGAATGGGATAGAATTTTCCAAGAAAATAAATAGATGCTAAAATGTTGCAGGTGTGAAAAGCGGATCTATGAATCTCAAGTTTAGAGATGAAAACATCGCAATTAAACGCTTAAACAGAAAAAAAAAATTCCAGTGCTACAGTAGAATTGTTTTGGTTTACTGTTGTCTCAGGCACAAGTGTGAATATTGAATTTTACTTTTTGTTTCCCCTTCTGTGGCTAGCCTCTAGTCAGTTAAGGCATTTTTATGGACTAAAAATTCTGATTTCCCACTTGTTTAGTGAAGAGAAGCTTAACGTTTCAGTTAGGAAAGAATGTGCCCATCAGAATGAATCTGGCATCCGTACATTCTCAATTCTATTACAGCTGTCAGTCAAGTCAACCAAAGTCCAAGTGCAAATCCCCTAGACCACTTGAAATGTGCATGCATTTGCTCTAGGGAAGAAAATTTTATTTATTTTTTAATTGATTTTCTTTCAGCAGCAATCCCTTTCCTTGTCCTGGGAATACATTTTGGCTGTAATTTTGTGGAGTCAGTACAAATTTCAAAGCAGCTCCAAGTCTTTCCCCTCCATCTAGTGACTCTGCTGACCCACTGCTTGGTATACATTTGCCTGAGGCTGGGCAAAAGTAAGGCAGGGCAAGAACACAAGAATAAAGCAGGAAAAAACTGCACAGAAATTCTCAAGCAAAACAAGTGCTAAGCTACCTATAGTGCTGGCTATGACACATTTAGAACTGAGAGATGGTGGCCAGCATTTAACAAAAAATGCATTTTCTTTTTCATGGTTTGTAATAATGTTTTATTAAGGCTAATTTTTTTCAAGACATTATTCTAAATTTCTAATCAAGGGCACATTTGTTATTTTCAAATGACTAGGCAATATAAATAAAGGGGAAAACTGAAGTAATTGTTGGATTCATTGAGGAAAACAGAAGTCACAAAATTACAGGTGTGTTGATTATGTAACTTCTTGATGTCAAAAGCATGTTTTCACTGAGTGAGCTCTGTAAGCCCTGTTTTGCTGTTTAGGCACTAAGTAGTTATCTGACTCTGCAACACTATGGACTGTAGCCTGCCAGGCTCCTCTGTCCATGGAATTCTCCAGGCAAGAATACTGGAGTGGGTTGCCATTTCCTTCTCCAGGGGATCTTCCTGACCTAGGAATCCAACCTGTATCTTCTGCTTGAGTGGGTGGATTCTTTACCCCTGAGCTACCTGGAAAACCCCTCTGTAAGCCCTAAGACAACAGAAATGTGGCATGGTGGATAAGAGGATAAGCCCTCTGCTAGATTTCTGAGCAAGTCTTAGCTCTGACTACAGCTGTGTGACTGGAGCCTGTTATTCAACCTCTCTGAGCTTTGATTTCTTCATCTGCAAAATGAGGGCAGTGAGTAGAAAATTCCTCATAGTGTGGTTGGAAGGGTTAAATACCATAAAACTGGGTGGAAAGTCTTAATGTGCATGGATCCCATCAATTTTTTATTCACTTTCAGATATTAGCAGTCTCATTTTCAGACATTATATAAAACAATTCTTTCTAAATTGAAACTTTAATTTCTGGTTCGACTCAAAGCTCCTGTCCCTGTACCAGCTTCAGCCTATTCCATGTTTGGATTCTATAATAAGGAAGAGGCGAGTGGTTGGATTCTTGATTATTTCTTTCTTAAAGAAATATTTAAACTGCAGTATAGTTGATGTATAATATTACTCTATATGTTACAGAGATGCAACATAGTGATTCACAGTTTTTAAAGGTTATACTCCATGTACAATTATTATAAAATATTGGCTATGTTTTCTGTGTTGTACAAAATATCCTTGCAGCTTACCAGAGTCTTTATTATTCCTTTACATTATTTTTCTCTGACTCCTTTTCTGCCTTTGGTGCCTGTGAAGGAGAGGGAAGAGCCGAAACAGACATGACAGACACTAAAGCTCTTCCTTGATTGGCAGTTCTAATCGCCACATGGGTGACCACTGGGAGTGGCTCTTTCTCTTGTGGGATTTCTTGGTGGGTTCTTCCGCATCACCCTCACATCTTTCAGGAGATTTTCCCCACGCCCTTCTCTGGCCTGCCCAGCAATCTTCACCAGCTGGTCATATGTGCTACCACCACCCCCAGCCCCTCCTCCTGGTACATAACTTCCGGCTGAGGTCATCTCCCTCCACCAGGTGGCCGGAGCCCCTCCTGGTGCTCCCACCTGTCTGCCTGCGGTGCTTTCCATCCCAGGCCACCGGACACACCGCCTCCACCTCGCTTTCAGCTTTTTCCAGTTGTACTCTTTCCTCGTCACTCTGTCATCTGAAGAAGTTCCTGCAGATCTCCTGCTCACCTTCAAATTTTCCAAATTATAATCAGAAGGAGAAGGGGCGACAGAGCACAATATGGTTGGATGGCATCATCACCTCAACCAACATGAGTCTGAGCAAACTCCAGAAGATAGTGAAGGACCGGGAAGCTTGGTGTGCTGCAGTCGGAGGGGTGGCAAAGAGTCACACACAACTGAGTGACTCAACAACAACAACAACAACAACAACAACCAGTCTCTGTCTTACCAGCCTCAGGGGACACCCGACAAGCTCCCCAAGGGTTTTTATAGAGGCCCCTATGCTTTACTGACTGCAGGAGAAGACACTTTCCATCTTGTGTGGGAGGGAAATGCACAGCATTCTGACAAAGTTCTCTAAGAGAATAATCTCCCTCGATCTTCCTTTCTACTCTTAGATATAGCCTGGAGGGAGTGATGGTTGAAAGGGGTGGGCCAGCACGTCTCTTCAGAATTTGAAAGCATTTTCTGGGAATTCCTTGATGGTCTAGTGGTTAAGACACCAGCCTTCCTTTCTGACAAAGTTCTCTAAGAGAATAATCTCCCTCGATCTTCCTTTCTACTCTTAGATATAGCCTGGAGGGAGTGATGGTTGAAAGGGGTGGGCCAGCACGTCTCTTCAGAATTTGAAAGCATTTTCTGGGAATTCCTTGATGGTCTAATGGTTAAGACACCAGCCTTCCACTGCAGGGGACACAGGTTTGATCCCTGGTTGGGAAACTAAGATCTTACATGCCTTTCAGCTCAGTATTAAAAAAAAAAGAAAAGAATTTGAAAGCATTTTCCAACTATAGTTATCAGCTTGGGGGCTTGGAGGTCTCTGTGCAAATTGAGACAAAAAGAAAAGTCAAGCCAGACCGTCCCTGCATAACAATGGGTTGTTTGAAGCAATGAATGCAGTGGTTAGTTTAAAGCCTTATGATGTGGATGAACTGGCTTCACTGTGGGTATAATGTTGATAGAAGTGACTAACATTTTGGAGTTATTTTAGCTGAACGTGTGACATGCCCTAAAAGCCTGCAAGTGGGACACAGTGCACAGTGCTGAATTATGAGACTGTAAGCAGGAGGGAAAGGAAAGAATATGTAACATGCAGAGTCATTGCTCAGTAAATATTTCAGAATAGGTGCATGCTAGACCTACTGTATTAAGTTCTCAGCAAGAGGCAAAAACAAAATTTTTACGTTCTTTTGACTGATTAAAAAATAATGTTGCATTGTCATTCATACTTAAGACATAATTTTACTAATATACGGGTACCCCTTGCATTTTGAAAGTTTGATTTAAGCCACATTACTTTTATGAAAGACCTGTATTAGTACCTATTTTTGTAAGGGAAAGGAATCTGAAAAGGATTTTTTGCTTCTATGAAAAAAGGCAAAAAGCAAAACTATAATTGTGTTCAGTATTTGTTTTGCAGTGAATGGTTGTATAGGCACCATGTACCCGGAGGACTAAGCACGGAGGGAGTGACTGCCAAAGTCCTTCCCTGGGAACTACACTCAACATCCCAGCATCAAGCACCCTAGCTTTGAATTGTGTCTGTGAGCATCTGTGTTTTATCTTGATTTATTTTGTGGATCGGTTAGCAAGATGTGTCTTAAGGTAATTGCTTCTTTGCTTTACGCCATTTCAGCTTATGAAAGGTTTCAAAGGAATGCTCTCCTTTCAGATAGCAGGGGAATCCTGTGCTACTAAATACTTAGATAATGCTTACCACATGCCAGACATGGCTCTAAACATTTTGAACATGTTTAGTTCTTTAACAATCATCTCAGGTAGATACATTATCTTCACTTTACAAAAGAAGAAACTGAGGCACAAACAGGTCAAATAATCTGCACAAGGTTAAATTCATGGAAAATACATGATTTACACTCAGAAGTTTGGCAGTAGACAACTGTACCCTGCTTTCAGAAACATTCTCTTGTGATTTAAACATGACAATAGCAATTCCAGGAGATGGGCACAGCAGACTCAGGCACACTCTGAGAGACCATGTGGCCATGGGTTATAGGGGTTTCTGGAAGACAGTATACTACTCCAGTTCCTGTTTCCATTCCTTCTATCACCTTCTACCAGATGCATTTTGTTTGCTATTGAATTTGCATCACAATATGTTAATTTCTAGAATAAATTTATCAATGTTTTTCTGAAAGCAAAAATAATTATGGAAGAAATAAATCGGTGAATGCCCCATAAAATAGAGCAGCCACTTTATGGCCTAGAGTCTTTTTTTTTTAATTAAAAAAAAAGCTTTTATTACTTTTATTCAAAAGCAATACACACTCATGGCTGAAAAATTAGAAAATCTCTACGTACAAAAGGGAGATGAGACATCCATAACCAAAGTGCTTCATGATAATCACTTTCAATGCCTTAGTAATTGTCCTTTCAGGCCTTTGCAGACATATGCTCAGTTGGGGAGTGTGTGTGTTTTAATGGGCTCATATACTTTTGAAATAGATTTTTTGCACAGCAATGTTTTGAATATCTTTCTATGTCTATAAAATTTCATCAGCAACAATAGCTTTAGTGTTTAATTACTGTTCAATTGTATTACATACAGGAAATATATTTAATGCCTCCTTTGCCCCCTCAGGGCTTCAAAGGTGATGCTAGTGGTAAAGAACCTACCTGCCAGTGCAGGAGCGTTAGGAGATGCCGGTTTGATCCCTGGATTGGGAAGAGCTCTTGGAGAAGGGCATGGCAACCCACTGCAGTATTCTTGCCTGGAGAATCCCATGGAGAGAGGAGCCTGGCGGGCTACTTTTGATGGGGTCGCAAAAGAATTGGACGTGACTGAAACAACTTAGCATGTGTGCATTGCCCCATGAAAGATGTTCACTGTTAAAGGTGTGACATGCTGTTGATTACTGGCAAACTTGGGGCCCAGATGTCAACCACAATTTCAGAACACCACACTCCTGATCTTTCTTCCAAGGGCCTGAACCTCCTTTTGAGCTGTTACTTCTTTGCGTCAGTGGTTATTTATGTAATCTGTTGCTTTTCAACTAGAGTAGGAGCAAAATTCTATTTTGGAATGGGGAAGGGCCACGGGACTGGGCAGAAAAGGATGGAATGGCTGCTGGGGCATCCACTCTCCATGTTCCGTGGCCTGGGTGGAACATCTGTGCTCACAGTTTTCCCAGAGACCCAACTGTTTACTGTTTTGTTTGGTTGGCTTATCTTGAGAGTTGTAAGTCCAGCTTAGAATCTATTAATAAAATATGCGCTATCATCCTACCTTCCTGATGATCTGGTAAATCAAATGTAGACTCCTGCACACCTCAGGAGCTCTGCCCTGGAACCTGGCCCACCAGCAGCCCAGCCCACTTGAGTTTTCACCCCTGGCTCTGTCTTGCCCAGTGAGTAGCCTCATGTACATGAGTAGACACATCCTGCTCCCCACATCCAAGTTCGTTCCTCATCTGCCTTATCTTCCCTCGGACAGCCATCCCTTGGCCTCCCTCCAGCTTAGAGGTGTGTGTACCTGCCATGCAGTTAGCCACAGAGGCCCCAGAAGTGGGCTTGGGACCTCTGGGCAGGGAGCCAGAGGGACTGTGTTCTTTCGGAAGTGCAGAGTTGATTAATCATTCATCATTGAATCATTAATTATCGATACCTGAGTCTTTGTTACTTTGCGTGTGAATTTTGCACTATCACTGATGAGAGAGATGTGGCGACTGAAAACCAGGATTTTGTTTTTGCTCCTAATTGTTATGGTAGACAGTTGCATATCAAGTGTGATTACAGAGGACAACACCAAGCCCGCCTGACCCCCCACGTTCTAGAAGCTGCCCCTCCCCACCCCAGCCCCCTAGCCTGCCTGCCTCCAACCTACCATCTAATATGCTTATCTGCATAGACTTCTGGTCTGAAGCAGATCCTCATTCTCATCTGTTTCGAAGTCGCGGACGTGAGAACCCTGCAGCGCACTGGCCCGCTCTCGTGGGTGAGTGCGGTGGTCCCCATGCTCTTCCCTGGCAGATGGTCCGGAGCACGCGTGGTTGTGCCTCACCGCTCAGGAAGGAGTTTTTCAAATTCACTGAGAAGAAGAGATGCATCCTTCAAGTTTTCTCAGTTCTGGCGTTGGCTCTCACACATGTTGAACTCCTGCCCTTTCCCTTCCTTATCCGGTCACAGATGCCCGTGAAACAAGGAGCACAGCTCCAGAGGAGAAAGTTTGCAAGCGCAGTGCTTTACAGAGGCTGTTGTTTCCCTAGCCTACTTTCCTGGAAAACTCAATGGAAATAGTCACTGGGATTCACCAGGTTCAAAGAGAAGTCCAGATGAGATCTAAAGGTGTTCCTAAGTTTTGTGACTTTAGGAAGTCAAAACAAAACAAATGAGGGGTGCCGGGGTGTAACTGAAGCGTGCCTGACATGGACGTCAGCCGAAACACTGCCGTTTCCCACATGCTGCTGTAACCGAAGTGTGTTCCTTCACCTTCTCAGCCTCTGGGGCTGTTCTTGTATCATCACCTTCCCTGCCCTTTTGATCTAACCTAGGCCAAGTACACCCACCTCTCCAGCACTCTCTGGCCCCTCATCCCTACTTAGCTTCTTAGAATTTATCGCTAAATGCAATTACATCATCCATTTGTCCACATGTTGATTCTCCTGCCTTGCCAGAAATCCACTAGAAACTAGTTCTGTCTCTGCCACTGTTATCTCCAACGTCCAGGACAGCGCCTGCTACTCAGTGGGCACTCAATAAACATTTGTTAAATTAATGAATAAATTACTTAGTTTTGATTAAAAATACAGTATTGTTCACACATAATGGAATTCTGATATTAATTTCCAGTTCTTTCTCACTAAGAAATGGGGACCAAGAGTGACCACACACAACGCGTGCATGCTAAGTTGCTTCACTCGTGTCCGACTGTTTGCAACCCCGTGGATTGTAGCCCACCAGGCTCCTCTGTCCATGGGATTCTCCAGGCAAGAATCCTGGAGCAGGTTGCCATGCCCTCCTCCAGCGGATCTTCCCAACCCCGAGACTGAACTGTCTCTTTCGTCTCCTGCATTGGCAGGCAGGTTCTTTACCTCTAGGGTCACTTGGGAAGCCCAGCCCTATATGATACAATTATATGATTATGTCTGTTTTCTACTATAGTCTAAATATTACTCCTATGATTAAAAAAAAAAAGTAGGAAATTGTATCAGAAACCAGTGCTCTGGCTAACTGCCTGGTGGTGGTGGTTTAGTTGCTAAGTCATGTCCAACTCTTGTGACCCCATTGACTGTAGCTTGCCTGGCTCCTCTGTCTATAGGATTCTCCAGGCAAGACTACTGGAGTGTGTTGCCATTTCCTTCTCCAGAGGATCTTCCTGACCCAGGAATCAAAGCCGTGTTTCCTGCATTGCAGGCAGATTCTTTACCAACTATGAGGGAAGCCCATAGCTAATTGCTTAAGTAGTGAAATTTCAGTTCACCCAGACAGCTGTCAAAGAATGGTGACTTCTGATCAGGCCAGGGGTTCCTACCTGGACTGTGTATTCTTCTTACCTGTCTCTCCTAGCAGGAAAGGAAGAGTCAGGCAGTCACACGGACTGCTTCCTATCCCCATCCTCACAATTGCCTAGAAAGGGGATTACAGAGGCAGGGCCTGGTGTAGGTGAGGCTGCAGGTCCTTAGGAGGAGGGAGTGAGCAGGCTTCCCTTCCTGGACCACTCCCACTGGCTCTGAGCTCGCCACTCATGCCTGGTCTTCCTGCCTCCAGCAGAAGGCAAAGATGCATGCACCACATATGTGTTTTTGAGAGCACACACAAAAAGACAAGGCCCTACTGTTTCACAAGAGGCAACAGGAAAATCATCATCCAGCTAAGGCGGGTTTGCTGAGATTCGTGATGATGTGATCCACAGGCCACCGGGGCTGTTGAGAAGCGTTGGGGCTTCGCTGGGAAATGATGCCTGGGATCACTGCTTAGCCCTCTAGCTA
Organism: Cephalophus harveyi; assembly: GCA_006410635.1. Classification (NCBI taxonomy): domain Eukaryota; kingdom Metazoa; phylum Chordata; class Mammalia; order Artiodactyla; family Bovidae; genus Cephalophus; species Cephalophus harveyi. The sequence goes on from SJYT01014392.1 coordinate 15,806, forward strand.
CTGTTGCACTCTGGTGACTTTCTTATTAGACTGCCATCATGCTAACTGCTTAATGACAGATGGTCCTTAAGTGACATACACCTCTTCTGTGGGTCATGTTGCTGAGTGGTACTCACCCCTCGTAGCCAGCTTGCGCCCATCTGCCCAGACGGGTATGTGTAAACACAATTCTGATGATGCCAGTACAGAGTATGCTCCAGGAAGCATTTGTTCCCTTTAATCCTTGGCCCCAGCCAGCCCCTTTACCACTGGCATGGATTACAGTGGTTTGAGGATCACCGTGGGCTCCAATTGGGGAAAAAAAAAAAATATATTAGTAACGATTTTGACAGAAGCAGAGTTTGAGTTCCTGATAATTACTATTTCACCAAACCAACTGGGACACAGAGCTGCAATTAGAAAGAAACAATCTTCCACATATAATGGCTTTCACGCTGCATGATACTATTAAATAACCATCATTAGCTACTAAAGTACATACTACCCATTTTCCAGAGCCCTTTCTCTGCCAGGAAATTTAAGACCAAGAATGATCAATGAATGAGTCATCAGCATGATCACTGTTGATATAGGACATGCAAATTGAAATTAGAAGATTGAAAAGTATAAGGAATTGCTACAGATGGTGATATCACACCGATATTAAAGCTCTTCTTGCAAGAGACCCAAAGTTCATTTCTTTGTGTCTACAGTTCATGGGTTAGAAAAAAGAAGGTACTATCCATGGAATGCTATGGGGAGAAAAGGAACGAGGAGGTACTGGGCAACTTTCCAGGTACTGTGCTGGGTGTTGCAGATATGAAGATAAATAAAACGTAGCCACTGTTCTGAACAAGCTTACAGATTGGGAAGTGGGGACAGACAAGTACATACACAGAAAAATCACAGTACAATGTGATAAACACAGTAATCAAAGTGTACACCTGGTACTTGACAGCAAGGTAGAGTGTGCCTTGTAGGAGAGAATTGAGGTGGGGGAAGAAAATCAGTCTGCTTAAGAATCTGCATCTTCCTAAATAAAGACTTTCATTCTCCTCTTCTTGAAAGCCATCTTCTTTCTCCTCTCATATGGAGAAATGTTCAGATTCCACAGGCATAGGAAAGATAGTAAGCAAATAAGGGAGAAATGAAAGACAGGTGACTTTCGGAGAAAACAAGCTTATTCTAAGCTTTTTCAAGCCTTTAGAGATGTAAATAAATTAAGGGGGAAGTTTTTAACCAGAACATGAAACATAGGCTGTGTTCTTTACACATTATAATGATCCAATGACTACAGTAGCATTCTTGTGTCTTCGAAACGTTTACATTAAATTGAGGTCTGAGAGGAAGGCTGATTCCTAACCAGGCTCCTTCTCTTAATATAATTTTAAAACAGTTGCAACTCCAAACACATGTTGTTTAGCCTGGAAACATGCTGCCTTTTCCTTGGTTGTTTTTGTTTGTTCCAGATTAGCTCACAGATACAATGTTAAGAAATAGATGGCTAAAAAGATCTGATAACATGGCATGGCTCCTGTCTATCTCAAACTCTCTTTTTATTTAAGTAAAATTCACATGACATAAAATTCATAATCTTAACCATTTTGAAGTGTATAATTCAATGGTTTTAGTACACCCACAACGTTGTACAAATGCCACTGCTATCTAGTTCCAGAAAATTTCATAACCCCAAAAAGAAACCCCATATCCATGAAGCATTTTGTTTCCCCTTCTCTCTCCCCCTTAACCGCGGCCAACCTGTAAGCTGTTCTGTCTCTCTGAATTTGCTAGTTTTGGATGTTTCATATAAATGGAATCATGCAGTACCTGACTTGTGTCTGGCTTCTTTTACTCTGCATAATATTTTCAAGGTTTGTCTATGTTGTAGCATGTTTTGAAATTTCAAACCTTTATATGCCAAGTGCTTGCTCAGTCCTGTTTGACTCTCTGTGACCCCAGGGACTGTATTTCTGCCAGGCTCCTCTGTCCATGGGATTCCCTAGGCAAGAATGCTGGAGTGGTTTGCCCTTTCCTACTTCACATTCCTTTTTATGGAAGGATCATAAACGGGTATACCACACTTTTTTATCCTTTCATCAGTTGATGGATATTGGTATTGTTCGTCTTTTTGGCTATTATGAATAGTCCTGGTGTGACGATTCATGTACAAGTTTTTGTTCAAATGTCTATTTTCAGTTTGGGGGAGTAAATATCTAGGAGTGGAATTGCTGGGTCATATGATGATTCTAAGTTTAACTTTTTGAGGAAAGGAATCATTAAGTATTCTAAAGTTGCTGCATCATTCTTTATGCCCACCAGCAACATATAAGGGGTATAACTTCTCCATATGCTTGTCAACATTTGTTATTTTTCTTTTCCTTAAAAAAATTATTATAGCCACCCTAGGGGGTGTAAAATAACACCTCACTGTCAACCTCTTTTCATGGATTAAAAATTCATCATAGAAACTACTTCATAAAGAAACAAAAAAGCAGGCTTGCATCAGGTCTTCTTTTCTTTTGTGTATGAGGCTACCAGTAAACTGAGAGGCGATTTCCCTAAGATGAACTGCAGAACAAACATATGAGATCCTGAACAGTAGAGCTGTGCTTTACAGGCTCTCATCACCCACGGCCACTGGAGCAGCCATGATCAACATCAAGGGGTCTAGATGATGAGGGTGGAAATGTCAGCCTCCTGAGTAATAGCCCGGTGTCTTTAGTCAGTGATCAGCAAAGAGGCATTTAAATCATTATGAGGTTTGGCTTGTTAAAAGCTCTTCTGGAGGAAAAAAAAAAAAAAAAGCCATTATAAAAAAACAACCAACAACCCAATGAACATTTTTTTTCTCCATATGTGCTGTATTTTTTAAGAAAAATGAAATAAAATTAACCACAAATTCCACATGCTACTTAAGATAATTTGTTGAGGTAAAGCAATGAGTTAAACAGCTTGGGAAATTTCTTAGGAAATTTTGAATTTCTTCCCAGTACATTTCTCATTAATAATTCAGTGTCCATTGCACACACTCCTGTGAGAGCCTGTCATCTTTTCTTTTATCTCTGATTGCTATAATCAACACACTACAAAAGGTATTCTTTTCCTTTGAGGAGCACTTAGTTTTGAGAACTAAAACATATATGCAAATGATACCTGTATAAAGCGAGGGGAAAATAGAAATTATACTGTTTTTCCCTTTCAATTTCTGCATTCCACACTGTCTGGCACAAATATCCTTGATGAGGAGTTTAGTTTCTATTTAGGTTTGCCTCTCCTTATTGTAAACGGTACTGAGGGAAGGGATGATGAGACTCACAAGACAGCGGGTGCTTCCTGGTTGAGAGGAAGAACTAACAAAAACTGGACACAAAGCTGAATCTTGAAAGAGCCCCCGCAGACTAGGATGCTGCGGGTCAATTTTCCTAGGAACCCACACGATTCAGACAAGGACTTGAGGGGATCTTGAAAAGAACTGGGGAGTTGGAGTGATTCTTTTTTGGACTGGAAGAATTGGAAAGCCCAAGGGAACCCAGATTAGGGATAGTGGGAAGTCCTCACAGATCGTTAGAAGTCATGTTAGAAGTCATGATAACTGAACTGTTTTTTGTTCGTTTAGTAACTGTTTAGTTCCTAAATAAAGTCAGCGAGCTTTAGGCGTGCCTATATCGATTTCTGTCTCTTAAAGGTTTAGGAACGTAAACAGCAGCCGGGGCACACATCCAGGGGGATCAAAAAAGGCTGAAATCTTAGGTATTTCACGGAAAGTCTTGAAGAAGGTCCGTCCGCCTGCTGTTCCTGGAGTTGGTGACAGGTCCGATCACCTGCACGGCCGGACCCCGACTGGCACCCCTGCTCGCCCAGGCCTTTACACTCTCCTCCCCCGGGGCCCGCCGACTCTGCAGGGTACAAAGTACAGCAGGGACGCGGGCGGAGCCTGTCCAGGCGGCGCAGCCGTATCTATCCCCAGCGAACACCTAGATGGATTTTCAATACCGCGCCTGGCACGTTTGGATGGGGGAGGGCTGGAGAGCGGCTAGGCTCCGGCTCCTCCGCTCCCCGCAGCGCGTCCTCTTTTCGGCAGTCGCTGTTCGGCAGACGCAGGGGCTCTGGGCACTACCGGCTGTATTAAGAGATTCGCGGTGGGTTTTCTCCGGGCCCCTGAACACTCCCGCCCGGCAAGAGCTGCCTGCGGGGTTGTTGGGCAGAAGCCCCTAACGCCAGGTTGCGGTCCTTCCTCCTCCTCGCGCTCGCGGCTTAGGGTCAGTTTCCGTGGGCGGGGCGGGGTGGGGGGCGGTGGTTAGGGCTCCGGACGCTGGGATGCGCATGGAGTTGGGGGTCCCTCAGGGCGAGGCAGCAACTGAGGGGAACTGAGATGAACTCCAGACATCATCTGTGCCTAAGGTCGGCTTCACGCCTTGCTTTGGCTAGGAGCCCGGTGGGATGGGACAGCATCTACAGCTTTGTCCCCACCCACCCTCCAGGAGAGCGGAGGCACTCCCCGGGTCTCCCTGAAGGATGGGTAAAGGGGAACCCTGGAAGCAGCTGCTCTAGTCGACTGGAGCTCAAAACTGGGAAGGAAAAATTGGGCGAAGGGTGATAAGCCACCTCTATCGCCTACCTTCCTCGCTTTCTCCGCCCCCCGCCCCCCTCCCTTTTCGTAGCTGCTGACGCGCTGGTGGTGTCTATTAATCATTCGCCAGCCCACAGCCGCGGCAGTTAATGGCTGTGCCGCGCGGGGCTCCAGTCTCCCGGCCTCCCCTCTCCACGCTCACGTGTGCCCAGGCGCCCAGGAGCGGCGAGCGGCTGCGCACCGGCAGCCGCCGGGCGATGCGCTCCGCCGGCAGCGGTGGAGCCGCGCTTCCTGCAGTCGCTGAGCGCTTCCCCCAGGCGCCGGGTGACTGGGAGCTGCGGGCGGACCGCCGGGTGCCGAGTGAGGGCGCCAGCGGCGGGGGTCGCCCGGAGCACGCCCTAGCCCCGGCAGCCCCACCGGCCCCCATCAGCTGAGATGTTCCCCAATGGCACCGCCTCCTCTCCCTCCTCTCCTAGCCCCAGCCCAGGCAGCTGCGGCGAAGGCGGCGGCGGCAGGGGCCCCGGGGCCGGCGCTGCAGACGGGATGGAAGAACCGGGGCGAAACGCGTCCCAGAACGGGACCTTGAGCGAGGGCCAGGGCAGCGCTATCCTCATCTCTTTCATCTACTCCGTGGTGTGCCTGGTGGGGCTCTGTGGGAACTCCATGGTCATCTACGTGATCCTGCGCTACGCCAAGATGAAGACGGCCACCAACATCTACATCCTCAACCTGGCCATCGCCGATGAGCTGCTCATGCTCAGCGTGCCCTTCCTGGTCACCTCCACATTGCTTCGCCACTGGCCCTTCGGCGCGCTACTCTGCCGCCTCGTGCTCAGCGTGGACGCAGTCAACATGTTCACCAGCATCTACTGTCTGACTGTGCTTAGCGTGGACCGCTACGTGGCCGTGGTGCACCCCATCAAGGCCGCACGCTACCGCCGGCCCACCGTGGCCAAGGTGGTGAATCTGGGCGTGTGGGTGCTGTCGCTGCTCGTCATTCTGCCCATCGTGGTCTTCTCGCGCACGGCGGCCAACAGCGACGGCACGGTGGCCTGCAACATGCTCATGCCCGAGCCCGCCCAGCGCTGGCTGGTGGGCTTCGTGTTGTACACTTTCCTCATGGGCTTCCTGCTGCCTGTCGGGGCCATCTGCTTGTGCTACGTGCTCATCATCGCCAAAATGCGCATGGTGGCCCTCAAGGCCGGCTGGCAGCAGCGCAAACGCTCGGAGCGCAAGATCACCCTGATGGTGATGATGGTGGTGATGGTGTTTGTCATCTGCTGGATGCCTTTCTATGTGGTGCAGCTGGTCAACGTGTTCGCGGAGCAGGACGACGCCACGGTGAGCCAGCTGTCGGTCATCCTCGGCTACGCCAACAGCTGCGCCAACCCCATCCTCTACGGCTTCCTTTCAGACAACTTCAAGCGCTCTTTCCAGCGCATCCTTTGCCTCAGCTGGATGGACAACGCCGCCGAGGAGCCGGTCGACTACTACGCCACAGCGCTCAAGAGCCGCGCTTACAGCGTGGAGGACTTCCAGCCCGAGAACCTGGAGTCAGGCGGCGTCTTCCGTAATGGCACCTGCACGTCCAGGATCACGACCCTCTGAGCCCCGGGTCCGAACCGGGGAGCCTTGAGCCCAGAGAAGGGGAGGATGAGGAGAAAGGGAGGCCGGATGCGAGAGGCGAAAGGACCGCAGGCGTCGGGGTGCGAAAATAAAAGTGGGGCAAGGACACTGCGCTTCGGGTGGAAACCCGGGAAAGGCGCGAGACTAACGTGGACCCGGAGCTTTGCTTATAAGCTGGGAGACTAGCGGGCCCCTCTTCCGCTTCTTCCTCCCCTGCGCTTGCATTTTTGCATCCCTCTGTGCTCCCCCCGCCCAAGGCAATTTCGGTCTTTCCGCCCGGTCCTGCAGGTGCAGGTGGTGAACTTATAAACGTCTCCAACTCGGCCCGACCCTCAGCCCCGCCAGCCGTTGTTTCTGTTTAAGCTGAGCCACGGTTACCGCCACAGGTTTCCCTCGGGAAAACCCAGCTCGCCCTCAGCCGCGCCCTGCGGCGGCCCTCGCTCGCCAGGATTCTGCTTGATGCCCCTAGCGGAGCCTGGAGAACCCTCGCTCTCCCTCTCCGCAGCCCTCTTTTCAGGGAACTCGGACTGGAAAAGGATCTAGGCAGAGGGTCTTTCCCCTCACTCTCGAGTGAAGGAAGGTGCGCGCATCCCATCCCCAAACCTCCCCCCACCCCGACTCCCCATCCACCCAGAGCGGAGCCAGGTGCTTAGTAAAATCGGTCCCGCGCTTCGAGCCCCAGGCATTCTGCGATCCTATCCAAACCCCCTCTTTGGAGCAAAAAGGAGCTGAGAACAAATGACTAGGGGTTTTAAAAAAGATTCCGGGGTTTAATGGGGGAGGAAGGCTTGTAATGGAAGTCACCCTCCCGCCTGGTTCACAAAGGGCACTTTTGGTTTCAAAGACCAAGTGCAGGGGGACTTCCGGGGCGCTGGTCTGCCCTAGGCCAGGCGGGACAGGGTGCGCTTGCCCCGGGGGACGCCCGGGAGCGCGGGTGCAGTTCACTAGGCTTTCTCCCTCACCCTAGCTCCTGGAGGTGCCCGTCCAAGAGTGACAACAGGCACCAGGCGGGGACCTCGGGTATTGCCTTCCCAGTCTCGGTCAATCCCGACCACGTCACCGCCACCTGCAGGCTAGAGGGTGCGGTCTGCCCGACCCCTGAGGGCTGCTGCCTTTCAAGCGGTGCCTAATAAGTTATTCTCTTGCTTAGCATATTTATTTATTTATTTGTGGTGTTTGAAAAATGTGGTCTCTGCTTTCCTTTTCTCTACTTGCCCTAGCCCAGGGCCTTTTCTTCAGGATATTGGTGGGGCCGGCCCCGAGGCGGCAGGGGACCCCCAAGGTCCCCTCAAAACCTCTCCTTTTTGCTAGGCCCGCTTCTTTGATTCTTTCCTCTAGCCTTTCTGTTTTGGCTTGTCATCAGTGAAGTTTGCAGAGTTGTTCCTACTTTTCTTATGTAGTCTCTTGTTTTAAATAATGTGGTTTAGCCTCCTCCCATGCAGAGTGGAAAGTCTCAGCTTTCAACATCGCCCTATATATGATTTGAATATATATGTATGTATTCAGTATATATATATACTATATTCAAATCAAAATAGACTCATATACTAGATACATTTATCTTGCTCCCTTGTCATGAGTCCATGAAGCAATTGCCAAACACAGTCACTAACAGTGACAGGTGTGAGACTGGCTAGAATGCTTTTAGATATGAGCGTTCAAACAGCCTGCCCTCAAACTTGGAACTCCACAGCTTGATTTAGACAGACGTTAGTAGGCATTGAGGATGTCCTTGCTTACGTACCTGCTTCTTCTAGGTTCTCAGCATAAGTGATTCTAACATACAATCTAGGTAACACTGGCACTTCTTTTGAAGACATTGAAAGTAAATTAATTTGTGTCTGTGTTTTATCTGACCAATTTCATTGGAAGCCTGAGCAGGGCAAAGACCAATAATTTTACTTCTTTGTATTACCTGGGTTGCTTTAGGATGCTGGCTTCTACATAGTAGGCATTAATTACATGTTTGTTGGTTGACTGTTTCAGTAAACCAGAGTGTATTACAACACTCAGGAGTTCTCAACATCTCGGGTTCTCAGGTTCCTTCGTTAACATGATACACAATGGTTGAAAATCACTATGGAAAGATGTTTTGTGTATATTTGCTTCAAGAACATTGTGCTTTCCTGAAAGCAGTAACCAAGAGTTACAATGTCCCTTAAAGTTTTATTTAATGAACAAATATGCTTTTGGTCATAAATTTGAAAGTTTAGATCTGTGATTTAAAAATCATGCATATTATTACTCTTTTGGAAAATAGATTTTTAATAGTTAAGGACAGTGACATTTACAAATAAAAGTCTTGATCATCATCCTCTTCTGGGGACACAAATCTAGTGCTCTTAACCTGTTTCCATTGTAATATTAACTAAATAAACAAATATATTATGTTGTTGCAAGTTGTCTGACTTTGCAATTTGAATCTTCCTGTTTCAACAGATTACTTCAAGACACACACATATTAGCTTAGTTGCTCTTTGTTTCATTTAGATATTAAAAAGTAAGATTTCTGATTACCTTTGGAATTTTTACCAAGATTGGGGTTATAATTTTACCTATTTTTTGAAGTCTGTTAGTTCTGAGAAAGAAAAAACCTGAGTCAGTATGACTAGGAAACAGTGTACTTCTTCCTCTGTGGCTGCACTCTCTGAGGTTTGCTGTGGTTACCAGACGAACTAGATGATATCACAATCTCTCACAGATTAAACTACTGGCTGCCCTCATTTATGACCTGAGACTCTGTTCATGGGAGTAAGTAATTGCTAATTTACATCCCACGGAAAGGTAATGGAAAGGGAAAAAATGTGATGTCCTAAAGATGTTGCAAAGGGCAGTGGATAAAGGAAATACAAAAAACTCAGATCTCAACTTAAAAGAAGAAAGATGTTTTTAAATATTTTTAATTGCAGAAAAGTCACACAATAGAAAACATACTATCTTAACCATATTTAACTGTACATTTTGATGGCACCTAGTACGTTCATGTTGTTTTGCAACTCTCACCATCATCTGTCTCACCTTCCTAAATGGCAATTCTGTCCCCATTAAACACTAACTCCTCATCCCCCCTTCCCACCCACCCCCATCCTCTGGCCCATTGCATCTATTGATGGACTTATGGACTCTTATGAATCTGTCTCTTATACACATCTAGATGTGTATAAGAGACAGCTTTAAGGCACCTTAAGAAAGTAGACTGAATCTTTATGAAAACTTAGATTGTTAATGATTTCCTGTTTATGTTTCACATGAATACCTGAAAGAAACTGAAAGCACCTTTCAGTAGAAATCCTTGTTTGTAAGTGAAGACTCCAAAAGAAGTTTAAGAGAAAATAGCTCAAAAATTAAAAAAAATAATTTTGAATTTAGGATTCACTTGACAGTTTTCCATTTGAAAGTACATTGTAAGCTTCAGATGGCATGTCTTTATCTTCTGCATCTTCAAATCACCCACAGTACCTTGCAAAGCAGATGCTCAGCAAATATTTCCCAGCTAAGAAATCCAAATCCAAAATTTGTATGGAAGGAAGCATCTGCCCTTGATGACAATGTGTGCCATAATAGCTGACCTTCCAACCATAAATATGGATAGATTACTCCCTATTCATAGTATTGATGAGCTGTCAAATCATCTTTGAGCTTCTTTTGTTTGTATGTTCCAAGTTTTATTTATTTTGCACTGATGTCATCTAAACAGTCTTGTTTTTCTGGTTCTTCTTTGAGCACTTTGATATCCTCCTGCTTTCCTCTAGCTGTTTCTAGCATCCATTATGTTCCTTTTGCCTTTCTGATTTATCACTCCCGTTTCCTGCTTGTGTTCCCAGAGTGGTGTTTGCTTCATTAGAGGGATTTCCTTGTGGACAGTTCTGCCCAGAATATGTGATGCAATATGGACAATGGAGAGAGTCTGTTCAGCTGGCCACGTTGTTTTTTTTTTTTTTTTATCACTAACTCAATGGACACAAGTTTGAGCAAACTCTGGGAGATAGTGAAGGACAGGTAAGCCTGGTGTGCTGCAGTCTACAGGGTCTGTCTCTTATACACATCTAGATGTGTATAAGAGACAGCTTATGGACTCTTATGAATTTGACTATTCTAGGTACCTTGTGTAAGTGGAATCAAACAGTATTTGTCTCACCTAATGTATAATGTCATCATTTTTAAGATGACTTTAATACATGTCCCCTCCTTCCCCGCCCCCCACCCATGCTATACAGTAGGCCCTCACCAGCCGTCTACTTCATAGCAATCCCACTCCTGGGCATATACCTGGTGAAAACCATAATTCCAAAAGATACATGCACCCCAATGTCCATTGCAGGACTATTTACAATGCCCAGGACATGGAAGCAACAACCTAAATGTCCATCAGCAGAGGAATGGATAAAGAAGATGCAGTACATATACACAATGGAATATTACTCAGCCATAAAAAGGAAGGAAATTGTGCCATATGCAGAGACGTGGATGGACCTAGAGATTGTCATACAGAGTGAAGTAAGTAAAAAAGAGAAAATTAGTATATAGTAATGCATCTATGTGGAATCTAGAAAAATGGTACAGTAAGACATATTTTGTGCTTTTTTCAGTGATGGCCATTTCCATCCTTGGAAGAATTTAAGAAGGTACTAAAGGAGTTTTTTTTTTTTTTTTTTTTTT
>SJYT01014392.1:26804-53713 GCA_006410635.1 Cephalophus harveyi
TAAAGTATTTTTTTTTTTTTTTTTTTTTTAAAAAAAAAACATTTTATTTTCACAGCAAAATAAGGAAAAAGGAGTATTTTCCAAGCAGTGATTCCAGAACCAGGGTGGGGGGATTGTGGGCTTCAAATACCTTCAAATGCCTTGTAACTCTAGGCTTCATAGTTCTACACATAATCTCAGTATGATTAAGAATAGCTGAACTGTTGCTTTTTCATTATTTTTAAAAGCTATAGCAAGGTGGCAAATTGAACTCATAACTCCGATGTGCAGAGAAAACATTCTGTTCTTTTTGTTTTAATTCATCTGACCATTCAAGCCCCTTCCAGCTGGTTGGCTGGGAGGAAAAATTAAATAACTGTTCAAACATCCAGCTGAGTTGATAATTTAGCCATTTTCAGAGAATTTCAAATTTTTATTTAAACATGCTTCAATAGTCTCTTCTCTGGCTTCCCTTTCCTCTTTTGTTATCTTAAAAGTGGCTTTAGAGTGAACTGGGAGAGGCTTTGTGTCCTAATGGAGGAGGGAATGAGGTGGGGTCCTTGGGAAAGGGGTCCCGTCTGCCCTTTGATCTCTGGGAAGAGGGCATTTGTCCACTGGGATGATCCTGGTTGCAGTTTGTTTCAACCTGCAGCTTTCGGAGCCTGTGATCTGACTTCTCAGCTTGGCAAGGGTCATGCTTCAACTCCTGTGGGCTACAGCCCTCTCAGGGTCTTAGGGGTCCTCATATAGCCTCCCAGTCTGGGATCTCTGCCAAGACTCTGCCTCTGCCAAGGAGTGACCTGGCCTTGCCACAGCAGGCAGCCTCCTGGTGAGCCTCTTGGCTCAGTGACCAGAGGGAATCAATGGCTCTAGACTGGTGACCCTCAGGATCTCCTCGGGCTGGTAAATTTTTCTGTGGCTCTGTCTCAGGTCTTTTGCATTTCTTCTGACAAAGGTCAACCTCACTCATTAAAAACATTCCATACACCCTGCCTCCCTGTTACATTAGACAAAGAACATAGGACTTGAGTCATTTAGATTGATTAGCCTTTGATGTATTGCTAAGACTAAAGGACTCAAGTCCTATGCTTTTCCTCTAGTGTAATAGGGATGCAGTTAGATTTAGCCTGTGATGGCTTCCCAGGTGGTGCAGTGGTAAAGAATCTTCCTGCCAATGCAGGAGACGTGGGTTTGATCCCTGGTTTGGGAAAATCCCCTGGAGTAGGAAATGGCAACCCACTTTAGTATTCTTGCCTGGAAAATTCCATGGACAGGGGAACCTGGCAGCTGCAGTTCATGGGGTCGCAAAGAGTCGGACGTGACTGATCAACTGAGTGTGCACACATTGCTATATTGAGGCAGGAGAAAAAGAATTTGGCAAATCTCTGTGCAACCCCTACCCCCACAGCCTCCTCTTATTTCCAAGCCTTTTCTCATGGCCTAGAAGTTGGTGATGAGCCTCACCTCAGGGTGAGACATGGCAATGAAACATGATTTATGGAGGAACATGAAATGTATCAGTTTAATGTCCACGCTCTCTCTTACTGGGGACCTCGGTGTTCTCAGGGTGGAATTTCTGAGGTCATCTTCTCCCACAATACCCCAAGATAGGATCACATTTGAAAATCTTTGATGCCTCATCCAATTTAACAGTGATGATTGGAAAATGCTGAATGTATAGTTTGGGCTTGAGAAATAAAAAAGCAAGGAGTTCTCCTGGAGAACAATATAGAAAATACATTTAAAAAAATTGTGATATATTCCCAGTTTATTTTAAACAACAAATAGAGATAACACATTCATATCAGTGTTTGAAAAAATGCTTCATTAGAAGGGTTATGTCTTGCAAATCTTATCTTGCTCATCCCTTCTTTATTCTAGCGTGCCACATCAGACAGGNTAGAAAATACATTTAAAAAAATTGTGATATATTCCCAGTTTATTTTAAACAACAAATAGAGATAACACATTCATATCAGTGTTTGAAAAAATGCTTCATTAGAAGGGTTATGTCTTGCAAATCTTATCTTGCTCATCCCTTTATTCCAGCGTGCCACATCAGACAGGTTAGGTCCTTAACTGTTATGACTGATAGGCAATCACATAATTGTTACAGTGGTGTGTGCTTTAAAAACAAGGTATTACAAAGCTGCTCTCTTATTGCACCATACACCTCTGAGCTCATAAGAACCTTTTCCACATATTCAGATGAGTATCTTGCTTTTCACTGAACACATTTCATTTGTTGGTGTTAAAAGAAGGCAGAGAGGTTCAGGATTGTTACATGGCTTCTAAGAGCGAGGCAAGTGCTAAGATAATGTTGTAAGTGATTATTTACTGCTTTGCTGACTATCTAGAGATGGGGTACTATAGTAAGTGTACTTCTGGAAGCAAAATCCAGCTACTGATTTTACCCATAAGAAAAAGGATGATGTTTCTGCAATGACGATATAGTTAAGAAAGCATGTGAACAGAAGCAACCAGTTCAAACAAAAATATCAAGACACCTGCTTGTCAAACTGCTGGGTGGAGAAAAATATCATTGCAAAAGGAGTTACAGCTTTTAAAAGCCCTTTGGTAAAACATTCACTTTGATGATGAACTTAACTATTGTCAAAACATATATCAAATGCAATCTTTTTGGCCTAAAGCTGGAAATATTATACTTATTTAAGGCTGAGACTACAGGCATGCTTCTAAAATTCTTTGGAATAATAATGAGCTTAAAACTCTAAAAATAAATACCTCTTTAAGCCAGGCTGATTTAAGTCTTCTGTTTTGATTGGACAAAAAATATAAAAGAAAATGAGAAATAGGGAATGCCATCAGCTAGCACATTATCTCTGCAGTAGAATTTGACTCTATGCCCCTCCTTAGCACCTACATGCCCAGACCAGACACAGATGATGATCTCCAGTGTTCTCAGCCTTAAAAATTTAAGAAAGACTTACCATGTATCAGAGTCCACTTGGAGAAAGACATACTACGGAGATGCTGTAGAATAGCATGTACAGAAAAAGTTCTGACTTTCACAATAATATCTGTATCAAAAGACAACTAATACTTCATTTAAAGAGGGGGAGAGAAAAAAAATTCTAAGACATCATAGGCAAGCAGGAAAATATTTTACAATAACACATGTGACTGGCAAGTCTTTTCTAGGAAAGGTTGTCCAAATATTGATGAACAGCAACTCTCAATAGTGTTCTTTCTGTCTCTATAACCCTTGAACAATTCATTAATCTACCTAATATTATTAGCAGTGGCAAAATGTCTATTCAAAGTCAATAATTAAGTTAAACATCCTCCTTCATGTCTAGTGAGCCACTGTAACTAGCAAATCAAGAGGATGTCTGCACATCTTTTGCAATAGACTCCCAGGTCTCCCTCTATATAAACTGCGTGTGGAATCTGAACTTAAACACACACAACCTAATTAATGAAGCCAAAAGAAATTTCTTAGGTAATAATTGGTGAAACAGAGCTTCAAACCTCTGCCCACCACCTCCTTTTCCTTTTCAAGTTCCCATTTCTTAATGCTTCTCCCTTCAGCCTAGTACTTTTTTTTTCTGACTTTCCTCACCTCTCCCAATAGAGCTTTTCTCAGAAAAGGATTTCTTTTGATTTGTAGTTTACCTCACTGACAAGGCTTCGGGTGTTATTTTCCAGAAACAAGGGTTTTTAATAAGGACGTATTATCAGAAGGTCAGGCAGCCAGCTGTATCCTTGAAATTACATCTGTTTCCAAAGCAAACATTTCTTAACAAGTGGCCCACAGCCCTGCAACAGAATCACCCAAGAACTTATGAAAATGCATCTTCTCTAAGCTCTATGTTAGAGACCTTGATTCATTAGGTCTGGGATGAACCTTGGTATTTCTAAAGTACTTAAAAGTGTGAGAACTACCAGTTTAACTGTTAAGAGCATGGAGTTTGCCATCAGCAGATGTAGCTCTGCTTTCTTCACTGGGTGAAAATGGGCAAGGTAACCTCCATACTCAGATTGTGCTCATCTGTAAGATCAGGATGATAATACCTCCTTTACCCTGGGTCGGGAAGATCCCCTGGAGAAGGAAATGGCAATCCACTCCAGTATTCTTGCCTGGAGAATCCCATAGACGGAGGAGCCTAGTAAGTTACAGTCTACGGCATCGCAAAGAGTCGGATATGACTGAGTGACTTCACCTTACCTTACCTGATGTTGAATGCCAGACAACCCATGTTGAATGCCAAACCAGAATGAGAACCTAACTAGCTCACATAACTGAAAATTCTTAATGAAGAAATCATGGTGTACTTGATCTGTAACTCGGTACAATATAGTTTTTTTCAGTTTCCTTTTCTCATCTCTGACTTTCACAATCTTGGCTCTATTCTCAGATTGGCTATTCCTGTGTAATTACAGACAGCTGCAGAAAACTGAAATGATATTTTTCCAGGTTCAAATTTCAGGGGAAAGAGTAAAAATGATTCTCCCTGATTAGACTCAGATCATTTATCTGTTGGGAGGCGTGCCTCTATGTGTCCCTCACCCTCCGTGTTCCTTGCTGGGTATGCAATATGAGGTGCTGGCCAATTTTTACCTAGATTATTTCTCAGAGTTTTGTTTTTAGCAAGCAACCTTGAGTAAAGGCAAAGAGAAGGCTCGATTACTGCTTACTACAATTCGATGGTTTCCCCAAGATCAGTGTCCCTCAGCTGTGACCCAGGCCCATCACTGCACAGCATCCATTTGGGCTCACACTGCCTCACCCCCGTGAGAATCTAGGACCTATGGAACTATTGTTAATCATGTTGCTTACTGGCTGCACCCTGAGTTATAACGTTCTCTGTCTCTGACCCAGAAATCTTGTCTTCTGCTGGCCTCTATGAAATAGCAACAGAACAACTTACTAGCTTGTAAGTAGAATAAAATAAAATTCCAGATCCTGATAGAATCTACCATTGCACCCATTAGCTGGGCCTGGGGATTATGGTTGTTTGGGCCTGGGTGATACACACTATCTTTGGAGCTGGGAGTGTCAGCTCTACCCAGAAGAGGGAGGGGCAAAGGGACAGATCTCAAGAAGAAAAGTTGTATACAATTACCCCAAGTAGATGATGAAAGATACCTTATGTGGCAAAAATAAAATTAAATAAAAATCGACAGCTGTCTAGCACAGATTTAGGAGCCAGATATGTGTGTGTGCATGTATCAGACAGCATATTAAAAAGCAGAGATAGCACTTTGCTGACAAGCGTCTGTATAGTCAAAGCTATGGTTTTTCCACCTCGGCTTCCCAGGTGGCAACAGTGGTAAAGAACCCACCTGCCAACGCAGGAGACTGAAGAGGCTCGGGGTTGATCCCTGGGTGGGGAAGATCCCCTGGAGGAGAGCATGGCAATCCACTCCAGTGTTATTACCTGGAAAATCATATGGAGAGAGGAGCCTGGTGGGCTGCAGTCCATGGGGTGGGCAAGAGTTGGACCCAACTGAAGCTGACTTGGCACACATGCATGGTTTTTCCAGTAGTCATGTACAGACTTGGTGAGAGTTGGATGCCAAAGAATTGATGCTTTTGAAGTGTGGTGCTGGAGACGACTCTTGAGAGTCCCTTGGACTGCAAGGAGATCCAACCAGTCCATCCTAAAGGAAATCAGTCCTGAATATTTATTGGAAGGACTGGTGTTGAAGCTAAAGCTCCAATACTTTGGCCACCTGATGCAAAGAGTTGACTCATCGGTAAAGACCCTGATGCTGGGAAAGGTTGAGGGCAGGAGGAGAAGGGGATGACAGAGCATGAGATGGTTGGATAGTACCACTAACTCAATGGACACAAGTTTGAGCAAACTCTGGGAGATAGTGAAGGACAGGTAAGCCTGGTGTGCTGCAGTCTACAGGGTTGCAAAGAGTTGGACACAACTGAGCAACTGAACAACAACATATATATATGGATATCAAATTCTATTACTATTATATCTGAAAGAGAAAGTAGCAAATAAAAGTGATTCAGGTTTTAAAATTCTTCTGTTTGATCTAGTCATATATTTAAGTATTAAATACTTCAAATATACAAAATTTTACTTCATTTCTTTAAATACAAGCACATATGAAAGCTGAGCAAAATTCATTTTTATTTATGTAATGAAATGATAAGGAACACTCATCATATTATTTATTTGGGAAATTCAATATATTTCACAAGTTATACTCATGGATTCCATTTGACGTCAAGAAAATTTATCATCCTGTGCATCAGATCCTACATCTTTATTCTTATTTATTTATTTATTTATTTTTATTTTATTTTTATTTTATTTTACTTTACAATATTGTATTGGTTTTGCCATACATTGACATGAATCCGCCACGGGTGTATACAAGCTCCCGATCCTGAACCTCCTCCCACCTCCCACCCCATATCATCTCTCTGGATCATCCCCGTGCACCAGCCCCAAGCATCCTGTATCTTATATCGAACATAGACTGGCACTTCGTTTCTTGCATGATAGTATACATGTTTCAATGCCATTCTCCCAAATCATCCCACCCTCTCCCTCTTCCTCAGAGTCCAAAAGTCCGTTCTATACATCTGTGTCTCTTTTGCTGTCTCACATACAGGGTCATCATTACCATCTTTCTAAATTCCATATATATGTGTCAGTATATTGTATTGGTGTTTTTCTTTCTGGCTTACTTCACTCTGTATAATTGGCTCCAGTTTCATCCATCTCATTAGAACTGATTCAAATGTATTCTTTTTAATGGCTGAGTAATACTCCATTGTGTATATGTACCAGAGCTTTCTTATCCATTCATCTGCTGATGGACATCTAGGTTGTTTCCATGTCCTGGGTATTATAAACAGTGCTGCAATGAACACTGGGGTACATGTGTCTCTTTCAATTCTGGTTTCCTTGGTGTGTATGCCCAACAGTGGGGTTGCTGGGTCATAAGGCAGATCTATTTGCAATTTTTTAAGGAAAATCCTACATTTTTAAAACGAGAATAACTAGATGGCAATCCAGATTAGTAACAATTTATTGCCTTCCCATAAGATTAATAACATTATTTAAATATATTTTAAAATCAATTTATAAAGGCATTTTACTGTAATGCAGAGCATACAGTTAAACATACTGAAGGTCGTATTGAGATCAGAAACACATATGAATAACATGGAGTGATATACAAAGGTCTGGAGGCTGGCTCAAGCTATAGTCTATCATCAGCAATTGGGAAAATGTTTGCTTTAAATACAGTTTTAGGTAATAGAAATAAGATAGCCCACCACAGCCAGAAATGGGTACCATGATTAGTAAATAATATCCAGATATTTGGATTTCCTTCTGTTTTACTGCAGCTTACAAATATATGTGTGCTACATATTTGGGGCCTGAAATACCATCATGAAGATAACCAATGCCCATGAATTAAACTGACAGTTTCAGTTCCCCTCAGATTTTATAGCAGTTACATAAAACTGTCAGTGTCCAGAGTTTAAAATATAGCAGCAGAACAGGCAGGAAAGAAAAGAGAAGTAACATTTTTTCAGTACCTACTTTGTAAGTGATACATTTTGCCAGATGCTTTGCATGCTATCTCATTTGGTCTTCACCAAGATTCCTATTAACTAGAAGTCTCTATTTCTCTTACAAAACAAATATATATAGAGAGAGAAACACACAAAAAATATCCTTTTAAATGGCACACAGATTCAGTTCCACAAACTACATGGAAATGGGAAAAGTCTGACTATTGCCTCCAGTTTTACAAATCATAGTGTCCAAAATCAAATGTCAAAATGTACCACTCTACTCACTGTCTGTACCTAAGGAGAAAAAGAAATGAAATAAATTATTGGTAAATATTAAAGAACCGAATTCTCCTCACAGAGACCATCAGATTGCCTATGAGAAACACCAGTTTCACCTCTAAGTTAAATGTGGCCATGTCAAGAACTGCTCCAAGAGAGAGCTGTGATGGAGTAGGTGGAATTAAAAATCAGAATGCCTACGTTAGAATCCTTGCTTTGAATATTAGTGGTTATGGAACTATGGGCGGGTTATCCACTCATGCCTCATATATCTTAATTTAAAAAATAGGAATAAAAACAATTTCTGTCCCATAATGTTAGCAAAGTGACAGTCTTTTCAGCATTTTTAATACACTTTAATAATCCTCATTTATATAAATATCAGAGATAACGATAGTTCAAGAACAATGAAAACAAGAAACGGTTTTCTTTTCACTAATGAAGATACACTAAACATATTCCTATTATTAGGAATTATATAATTAAGTAACATTAAAGCAATTATAAGATGCATGGTAAGTTGCTTCAGTGGTGTATGACTCTTTGCAACCCCACAGACTGTAGCCTGCCAGGCTTCTCTGTCCATGGGATTCTCCAGTCAAGAATACTGGAGTGGTTTGACATTTTCTCTTCCAGGAGATCTTCCCCACCCAGGGATTGAACCCAGATCTTTTATGTCTCCTGTGTTGGCAGGTGAGGCCCTTTACCATTAGCACCACCTGGTAAGCCCAAATAGCTTTTAGGACATTAGTTAACAGCTGTAATTTTTTCCCTTTATATTTAAACTGGTAAGCTGCTCCACTGTAACAATAGTGTGAAGTAATTGAAAAGCTTTAAACTAAATCTTTTAATCTGGTCCTCTGCCAATTTAGAGGTCATGTCATTTATCAGGATACCAATTAAATAAAATACCCTGAATTAGTCAAATGAATAGAGTCTAGTTAAGGAAACATGAGAGACTCAGGAAAAAATTCTTCCCAGATATTAAAAAGTGATTTATTAAAAAGAAAACAACTTATTTTCTTATAAATTCTTCTTGTAAATTATCTCATTGAATCCATGAGCAGAAGGAGTAACATGCAAAACAAAAGAGGTAAATATGCAAAGCACAATTTCAAACAGCTGTGGACACTTTTAAGCTGTGGTCTGCCAAGTTTTTTTTTTTTTTTTAATGAGTGCTCTCTCACCTGCAGCTGCATCTCTCATCTCATTTGCAAACCAAGGCTGGATCTATAAACAATTAAATTGATGGCTGCACCCATTCCAATCCAACTCCTATGGTAATACCTTCTCCAAAATGAGAATCTCTAGAATCATCACAACCAATATCCAGTTACATCCCATTTCAAAAGGAAATAAAACCGACTCCACTTGAATGGATATTCAAGCTTTCCTATCAGTTATTTTCTAGCAAAAAGCACTGGGGAAGCCAGGGAGACGCATTTGGGAAGCCAAGTGATGAATTCTTACAAAGATGGTGAGCGGCATGAGGAGAGAGAAAGTCAGCCAGGATTTGCTTGGGCAAGACCTAAATCTTGACCTCTCTTCCTAAAGCACTGATGGCAGGAACCTGATTTCTCAGTTGTATTCCATTAGTCAGTCTACAGGTTCCCTCTGGGCCATTCATCTTGGATTCCTCAGAGCCTAGCCTGCCATCTGAATGGTCACAGGACCCAGCATTAGGAGCTGGAGTTGTGAAGCTCATCCACTTAATAGCTTGGGTAAATGACTTCATATCTTCACCTTAGCTGTAGTTTCCTCATCTGTAAAACAGGGGAAATATTAATAAAAGAACATATATGATAGGGGTTTTATGAAGATTAAATAAATAAATATTTGTAGAGTACTCAGTGTAAGACTTGGCACATGGTGAGTTTTCTAAGTGTTCAACAAAACACAGTTACATTAAATTGATGGATATATTAAGACAATGTAAAGTCTTAAAGTCACTGATTTTGGTAATTGGGGCCATTACTTACATCTTGAGGGTTTCTTTTAGTCTTTTGGACTCTCACTGACAAACCATCTTTTTTTTTTCCTTTTTAAATCATTTTTTTAATACAAACTTTTTTTTTTTTTTAAGCTGCATCAGGTCTCAGTTACGGCACACAGAATCTTTGTTGTGTCGCGCGGGACCTTTCATTGTGGCACTTGGGGTTGGTTGCCTCAGAGCATATGGGAACTTAGTTCCCTGACCAGGGATTCAATCTACATCCCCTGCATTGCAAGGCAGATTCTTAACCACTAGACCACCAAGGAAGTCCCTCAACCATCTTTTCTAAACTACAAGTTATGATTGGCTTATTATGAATTCTCTAATCCTAAGCATGCTGGCTTCCTAATGGGAGTTAATAACAATGGTTCCTGAACCTGGCTGCACAGTGAGCACACTTAAGACTTTGAAAACCATACATTCTTAAAGCCCAGTTTAGGAAACTTGAAAATAAAGCCCAAGCATCATTTGGAAACAAGTTTTCTGATACAGGTGGTTTCACTAAGTGGTATTGAATCTCAACTATAGATTTAAAAGACTTCATAAAGGAAAGTGTTGTATTTCCAGTGAAGAAATTTAAGGTGCAGTGATCAGCCTCAATGTGGTGGAGGTGTATTTTGTAATATGGGACCTTCTCTGGTCCTTCAAATTGTACAACACCATCATCAGAATTGCCTGGCACTCCAGTGGCTCTTTAGAAGCCTTCTGTAACTCTCCTAAGTACAAGAGCATTGTTGCCAGCCCCTCTTTTACTGGTATTATTTTCAAATGTGATGGGAAATATTAATCCTGGCATTCTTCCTTCAAGACACTTCTCTTTATGGGAACCCAGTTTTGTAAATGTGTAAGTTTCTGTAGCTCCCTTGGGTCTTGGTTTGTGCCCCAGCAGTTATTTAAATCAGAAAAAAAAAAAAAAAAGAATACATAACATTCTTAATCATAACCTTTTCTACTGCATCTTCCTCTGTTTCTTTCACATGATTAGCGTATTCAATACAAAATCCCTGAGCAAAAGGAGACTATGTTTCTTCAACACTTGAGCTCATTAACCATTATTAACATGGAGACGGTGCTGGGGCTTGAGGAAGCTGTGCTTGTGACTGGTAGGAATCGTGTGGTGGTGAAGACAGTGACTATTACTCTATTATCCTTATTATGACCTCCTGGCTATAGTAAAAGCTGCTTCAAATAAGTGGTTTATTAGCGTTCAGATAAAAATCATAGGGTCTCGCTGGATATTTAAAGCCATGATAGAAAAAATGAAATGAAGGACTAATGACTTGGAAAAAAATCAAATGACAGATAAAACTATAAAGGGAGAGTGTAGAGTTGTACATTTAATATATCAAAACAATATTTAGTTGAGCTATAAAAGTATAACTCAACACTGAATAAAAATTCAAATAAACGTAATATTTCATTTGTTTCCCATAAGCTGCATAACACTAGAAAAACAAACAAGTAGTGTGAAATAGAAGACATTTTGCAAATAACTCTCTAGAAATAGGAAATTTTATTTTTTTTTTTGGTCAAAATATTACAGAAGGAAAACAAACACTTAAGAATCTGATTTAATTTATTTCTCAATTCTTTGGTAATATATAATGACTTTTTAGTATTGGAATATACTTTTTCAAAAGTCACACCTATTTACTCCTATTTATGATCATATTTTGTCATCATTTGAAGGCTACTTCTGAGTTAGAAAATACATATTTTAATATTGTGTCCAGTAAGTTAAAAGCTCAAATATTATTCTTAGAAATCAAAGATTAGTGATAACATGACTTTGTAAATAGCCTGATTTCGCATCTTTGTTTTAATTGCTTGTTCTCAACCATGCTTCATTTCTTTTAGAAAAATGATAAACTTTGACAGCAAATTTGTAAATGTGTTTCCTTAAATTAGTATCTTGTTTGAAAAGATTGTATTCAATTTATTTCCTCACTGGACTAATGCCCTACCTGTGGATTAACAACCCTAGACAAGTGATATTGGTTAATAATACTTTTCATTGCTGAGGAGTTATGAGAAAAAAAAAATCCTTAGAAGTATTTTTTTTTTACCTTAGTATTTGACTTTTTAATGAAAGCAGTGCGAGCCACCATCTTTATGGGGCCACCATATTGGCCCCAAAAGGCCTCTGTTCTTTAGGGTGGAATATTATTTGTCCTGTGTATAGTGCTCAGATGCAGCAGTTCTTTGGTGTGAAAATGAGACAATGTTGAGAAATACACATTTATTTCACATATTAAGAGAGATATTTGACAAGACCCTGTGTTGTTATCTTTATTAAGCAAATTCTGGTTTCTACAAGGGCACATGAGTCTTTAGGTTATCATGAAAAATTTCTCTGAGTTTCATGAATTGTGTAATTAATGATTGACAGATTATTTTAGTTGATTTAATTTTGGTTGAAGAAAAACTAAATTAAAAATTTACTCAAGTTTTCCAGATTCTCGTTTCTAGAATTTATTTTCCATCTCAATGTCTAGAGTTAGAGAAATGATTAATCAAAGTTATAAATTAAAGAAAGAATTCACATAATTTATGAAATATATTATTAATATGCTTTGCATTAAACAATGCCACAAAAATAATCTAGAACTGCACTTAAATAAGTATATTTAAGTTTAAATCTTAACATTTAAGCTTTAATTTGGAGTAGACAAAATCATCCTGGTGGTGTATTTGTCTTTGATTTCGTGAGAAATCTTAGGCTCCAAAATCACTGCAGATGGAGACTGTAGCCATGAAATTAAAAGATGCTTGCTCCTTTTAGAAGAAAAGCTATGACCAACATAGCTTATTAAAAAGTAGAGACATCATTTGCTGACAAAAGTCCATAGAGTCAAAGCTATGTTTTTTCCAGTAGTCATGTATTGATGTGAGAGTTTGAGCACTGAAGAATTGATTCTTTTTAATTATGGTGCTGGAGAAGACTCTTGAGAGTCCCTTGGACAGCAAGGAGATCAAACCAGTCAGTCCTAAGGGAAATCAACACAGAATATTCACTGGAAGGACTGATGCTGAAGCTAGAGCTCCAATACTTTGACCACCTGATGTGAAGAGTTGACTCACTGGAAAAGATCCTGATGCTGGGAAAGATTGAAGGCAAAAGGAGAAGGGGACAACAGAGGATGAGATGGTTAGATGGCATCACTGACTCAATGGACATGAGTTTGAGCAAGCTCCAGGAGATGGTAAAGGACAGGGAAGCCTGCTGTGCTGCAGTCCACGGGGTTGCAAAGAGTCGGACATGACTTCGTGACTGAACAACAATAACTCTGTCATTGCCAGCAAAGAGGTTTTCTTTTTTTAAGAGTGGGTCTTGACCTGTAAAGGATAAGTACTACAGTTCCTAAGTTAGTATTTACAAACAAAGATCGAAATAAATGCAGTGATTTCTAAAACTTTATTGAATTCTAGACCTTCTTCAAGTTTAAATGGAAAAGAAAACCAATCTTATTTTGAGGATGAGTGAAAAAATTTCCATTCACATGGCATCAAATGTTTTGACAATCATAGCAATGCAAAGATGTAGTTGTTAATGAAAAGGTATTAGCTTTTACTGTGCAAGCCAATATTAATTTTCTCATTCATGCAAGAAATCTTTTTAGTTGCTTAGAACTGTGAACAGGATAGACAAATTCCCTGCTTTCGTGGAATTTTTAGCGGGATGAGACAATAAACAAATACATTAACAGCTATTACAGTAGACGAGATAGAGTTTCTGGAAAACTAAAATCGAGTTGTCAGAAAATGTCCTTCTGCAGGGCTTCTATTTAAATAAGACTTAAATGACATGTAGGAGATTGAAGGAAAGGGAATTTCCAGCTGAGGACCTAATATGGGAATGACGTATTCTCGGAACACACTGGGACTGGGCAGAAGAGGATGAGCAGGAGAGGAGAAGTGGCCAGTGAGAAAGGAAAGTCAAGAGAGGAAAATGTTTCTGGAAAGATTTGTCACCTGTGCCAAATGCTTATGAGCAATCTAGGAAGACAAGGATGATCAAGGGACCATTAAATTGGATAGAACATAGGTTGTTGTTGACCCGACACAATACATTTCAAAGGAATGGGAATAAAGGCCAATTGGAGTGGGCTGAGGAAAGACAGGAATGGAGAGGAAATGGAGACAACTTCAGTCAACACTTCTGGAAAGTTTTCTTCTGAAAAGGAGCTGAAAAATATAGCAGGAGCTGGAGGAAGGAATCAAGAAAACATGTTTATGCTAGTTGGAGTAATTAAGTCCAGAAAGATAAAGCAATGAAAAGCAGGAATATTCCAGGAAGAGGGTCCTGGAATAGCAAAGCATGGGCTGGAGAGCTTGTGCCCAACTGGTGACTTTGGTGGAAGCTGGCACATTCCTCTCTTACAAAGGAAGGCATGAGAAAACAGGTGCACCGAGGGTGTTCTGCACCCTGGGGTGGAGACTGGCAGTTTGAGGAGACAGGAAAATCATGGCATGGGCTCATCTCGAAGAGTGGGAAGTGAGCATCTATTAAAGTATTAAGGTAACAAGCAGTACTGAAGACCCAGTAAGGATCCATGATCATGAATTTAAACTGGAATCGGTCAACAGCGTGCTTTTCTTCAGACTTGTTCTGTGGCCAGTGTGGAGTAAGAGCTTAACTTACTCCACAACCAGTGGGACAACCAGGGTTAGAGTTCTCTGGGGTAAAGTGAACTGGAAGAAAAAGAGGGCAAGAGAGATAACTTTTGAAAAGTGAATGGACCTGGAGACTGTCATACAGAGTGAAGTAAGTCAGAAAAAAAAAACCAAGTACTATATATTAAGTCATATGTGTGAAATCTAGAAAAATGGACCTATTTGCAGGGCAGGAATAGAGATGCAGACATAGAAAACAGATGTGTGGACCCGGAGGTGGCGGGGTGGCGGGATGAATTGGGAGACTGGGATTGACACATAGACCGTACCGTGTGTAAAGCAGCTAATGGGAAGCTGCTGTGTAGCACAGCCTGGTGATCTGAGATGGGTGGGATGGGGTTGTAGGTGGAAGGGAGGTCCAAGAGAGAAGAGATACAGGTATTATGCTGCTGCTGCTACTGCTAAGTCACTTCAGTCATGTCCGACTCTGTGCGACCCCATAGACGGCAGCCCACCAGGCTCCCCTGTCCCTGGGATTCTCTAGGCAAGAACACTGGAGTGGGTTGCCATTTCCTTCTCCAATGCATGAAGTGAAAAGTCAAAGTGAAGTCGCTCAGTCGTGTCCGACTCTTTGCGACCCCATGGACTGCAGCCCACCAGGCTCCTCCATCCATGGGACTTTCCGGGGAAGAGTACTAGAGTGGGGTGCTATTGCCTTATAGCTAATTCACTTTGTTGTATAGCAGCAACTAACACAACACTGTGAAGCAACAATACTCCAATAAAAAAGCACATAGATATAGGATGATATAGTTGAATAAGGAATAAAGAAAAGTGAGAGAGATCATGAAGAATGAACAAGAGTAAAGATAGATGATTTTGGTGTGATCAAAGCACAGCTGGAGTAGGGATGAGAGAATGTGAAGGGGAGTCAGGTTTACAATCGGATATAAAAGGACAGTACAGTAGTCAGTGATAACAAGGTCCAGGGTCTACCTGTGGGGGTGTGTGGTGTTACAAGAGAGAGGGAAAGGACACTGAAGGTGAGGAGGGGCAAGGCCATGTGAGCAATGAGTTTTTCTCGAGGCTCTTGAAGACACTGATAAAGATAATAGCTTAAGGAGCAGAAAAGATGACAGATTCACATACTGACATCTTCTGTGAACAAAGGGAGGTACCAAGAGGTCAGCAGATGGCAGCGACAAGAGAGGTGAGATAGTCTGACATGAACTGCAAAGAAGACTGAAGGCTCCGGGAGGGACGAGTACAAAGAGGACAGAGACACCCACCTCACTCCTGAACCCCAAGGGTTATCTGTGCGAGCGGACGTGCTAAGTTGCTTCAGTCCTGTCTGACTCTTTGTGGCCCTATGGACAGTAGCCTGCCAGGCTCCTCTGTCCACTGGGACTCTCCAGGCAAGAATTTACTGGAGTGGGTTGCCATGCCCTCCTTCAGAGGATCTTCCCAACCCCGGGACTGAACCCACATCTCTCTCGTCTCCTGCTTTGGCAGCTGGGTTCTTTACCACTAGCTCCACCTGGGAAGCCCCAGGGTTATCAGTATTAATGACTAAGTTAGTCTCTTTGAATCTAAATAAGTGCTATCATGTGAACACTATAATATCTGTTCTACCAAAAGCTATAGCTAGAAAGGGATAGGATTGATTAAACACTCATGTTTCATTTTCATTATATTACATAAAGACATTTAACCTCACCCATTCACAGAGGTACTCCAGAGAATAACTAGCTGTTCAACACACAAGTGTTTGAAATTATAGTATATTCAACTCTATTATTCATTTTAAGATTTGCTTATATGAAACTTTGACATTGTAGGGAGTATGAAGAATTGTGAAACAATTACTAGAAAATACTAGACTAGTAAGAAGTTACATTCCCATAGATTACACTGCATATTTATAATTTCCTTTTCCCTCTCAAATTGTTGAACATAACAATTTAACACTCAAGAATGAACATTCTCTTCAGCTGTGTGAAGCGAATAATGCAAAATTATCAGTATATCTGGGGTAAAATTTACAGGAACAACTTAAAATACACACTTCTCTTAAGCTAAATGTATTGGCTCTGTTGATACCCTGTGATACATCCATTTCTATCTGTCCTTTTGAAATAATGTATCTCACAAGGAGGATAAGCAGAAAACATATTATACAACACAACTGTTTGTTTCTTCATTTCACGTTCATGATTACCTGAGTCACAGATGACATACAATCCAAACCAGTAACATATGTCTGGGCCTGACAGAGGACATTTCTCATCTTCTGAGCCCAGGTTACATCTTCAGCAGCAGGTGTTATGAATCTAAGTGAAGTGAAACAAGCTTCTAAATTCCCTTCTCAGGTTCAACATACTTCCAGAGTGTTTCAAAGGACCAGAAATAAAAGGAAGATTCTTGTCTTTCTATTCTAAACCGTGGAAGTCTAGCTTACCGCCAGACTTGATAAGCTTGGGTAATTCATTTTATTTTTGTAAAAATCATTTATCTTATTGTATTTGTGGGTCTTCGTTGCTGTGTGCAGGCTTTCTCTAGTGGCGGTGAGTGTGGGCCGCTCTCGTTGTGGTGTGCTGGCTGCTCACTGCGGTGGCGTCTCTCAGTGTGGATCACAGACTCTAGGTGTACAGGCTTAGCTGCTCCACGGCATGTGGGATCTTCCAGGACCAGGCATCGAACCTGTGTCCCCTGCATTGGCGGGTGGATTCTCAACCACTGATCCAGCAGGGAAGTCCCTCCTTTTATTTTATTTGGTCAGAGGCCAGTTACCGGGCTCACCTTTCCTGTCCTTTGCCCCAACCCTGTCCTCTGCACATCTTTGATCCTGTTGGATCACAGAGGTGTGGGAGCAATTCCTCTACCCCCAGTGATTGCTCATACCTCCTTACCTTTCCTGGTGCTTGGATCTGCTCAGCATCTAGAGCCTCTGGAGCATTTCAGCACATTCTTCAATGTGCAGGGAAAGCACTGCCTTCCTTTTGAAGCCCTTCCAGCCCACCGCTGTCACCTCTCTCCCAGTCAGTCATCCCTTTGTCCTTCTTTCATGTGCATTTGGAGATATATCGGTTGCTGCTGCTGCTGCTGCTAAGTCACTTCAGTCGTGTCCGACTCGGTGCGACCCCATAGACGGCAGCCCACCAGGCTCCCCCATCCCTGGGATTCTCCAGGCAAGAACACTGGAGTGGGTTGCCATTTCCTTCTCCAATGCATGAAAGTGAAAAGTGAGAGTGAAGTCGCTCAGTCGTGTCTGACTCATTGCAACCCCATGGACTGCAGCCCTCCAGGCTCCTCCGTCCATGGGATTTTGCAGGCAAGAGTACTGGAGTGGGGTGCCACTGCCTTCTCCGTCAGTTACTGTTAGAATGGCCATAAAACACATTGTCCAAACCAGGGCATTTTTGAGACAGAGGCAGTCCATTGTTAATAATTATGCTGGGACACCAGGCGTAAACTATGTCTGCCTTGGCTAGCCAAGACGTGTGATCAGCCTAATTACATTATGTATGGCACTGCATGGTGGAATCGTCCTTTTCCTGCATTGTTTGTGAGGGCAAGGTTGTTCTGTACCTCTTGTCACCGATGTTTAAATACTTTGTGGATATCTACTGCCTTGCTACCACCTTTCTTCTAACAAAGGTGTCTTCAGGGAATCACCGAGCCACATTCTTTGTAGTCTTCTAATTCTGGCCATGCCGTTTGGATGGTGATGAACCTCCCTGCTTTGCCCCAGGTGGATAAAGACAGGACTGAAGTTCGATGGGTCAAAGTGACACAAGTCACTGGCCGGCCCCCTTCTGTCAGTGATTGGTTCAGATCTGCACTTGGTGGTCTAATTAGAGGCAATCTTAGGGGTTTTGTTCCTACTGTGAAGGGGAAAGTCAACTTTCACTTTAGTTGTTATACTGTGAGCCAGCCTGGGGACCATCAGCTCTAAGGAGAGCTACTCATGAGAATGCAGGGAACATGGGAGAAAACAGAACCAAGAATGGATCCCCTCCAAAACCACTGGAGCGTTTGTCTCCAGTATTGCCTGAAGCTGGCTTTGTTTACTCTGCACTTTTGAGTTACATGAACCCGTAAACTCCCTTTTCTCTAATGTCAGTTAAGCTGTGTTTCTTTGCAGGAAAGAAAACAAAACTTTTTTTCTTGACCGAGGCCTGGGCCATTGGAGGCACTCTAAGTATGCGGTGAATGAGTTGAATGAATGGAGTCAGGGTTCCTTGTAGGCGGTCTCAGGACTGGGCATGACAGAGGTAACCTCCCACCTGTAGCTCCCCGGAGCCTGGAGTCAGGTGACCTTTCTTGCAGGAATGCTGTCCTAGCAGTGCTTCCTTTAAGGAGGAGCTCAAGGTAGTAAACAAGGCTCTCACTTTTGTTTGTTTCTTTATTTTTCTACTTTATAGTCTTTTTTTTTTTTTTTTTGCCGTCAAAACCTATAAAGGAACAAAGATCTAAAAATGTATATATATATATACGTATGTATAACTGAATCAGTTTGCTGTACACTTGAAACTAACACAAGATTGTAAATTAACTATACTTCAATTAAAAAAATCTTCTCCCCAATAATTCTTCTACCCCTTCTCTTACCAAGACAAAGAAACTTTCTCCAGGCACATACACTTTAGACAGCCAGTTTGGTCTCAGTGGTTCCTGCACTGCCTTTCTGCCATTCTGTTCCTACTCTGCATTTCTTTCTCCAATGCATGAAAGTGAAAAGTGAAAGTGAAGTCGCTCAGTTGTGTCTGACCCTTAGTGACCCCAGGGACTGCAGCCTACCAGGCTCCTCCATCCATGGGATTTTCCAGGCAAGAGTACTGGAGTGGGGTGCCATTGCCTTCTCTGACCTCATGGGGGTATTGATCTTACATGCTTCCAAATCTGTTCTTCACAGAGTTTAGTCATTTTTAGTGTCATAATTTAGAGCATATTTTCCCCTAGCTTAAGTCTCTTCACTGGATTTTCATTCTCTCAGAATAAAATCCAAGCTCCTTGGCATATTCTATAATGTCCTGCCTGCCTGGTACTACCATATGCAAATCGTATCAGTCACAGTCTTGCTTGATGAACTCTTGGCCAGAGTCTTCATCTAACATCTCAAAAGTGCTGTATCCATCTCAGCCTCAGGGCCTTTTGCACATGCTATTCCTTCTGTCTGGAAGTTTGCTTTTTGTCCTTCCTCCAACTACCACCCTCCACTTTTTCCTGCTTTAAAGCTCTTACTGATTTGGTAATTGCACTTTCATGGGCTTGCTTATTTAATATCTCTCCTCCCTAGAGTGTGGGCTTCCCAGGTGGCACTAGCGGTAGAGAATCTGTCTGCCAATGCAGGAGATGCCAGAGATGCGAGATCGATCACTGGGTCGGGAAGATCCCCTGGAGTAAGAAATGGCAACTCACCTCAGTATTCTTGCCTGGGAAATTCCATGGACAGAGGAGCCTGGTGGGCTACAGTCCATGGGGTCACAAAGAGTTGGACACAACTATTCATGCACCCATAACATCACACACATTAGAGTGTAAGCTCTGGGAAGACAGGTGGAGATCTGGTCTGTTTTTTTTAATCACTCTGTTCACTGGCACATAGAAGATACTCAACAGATATTTGTTGAAATATAATAAAACCATATGATGGCATACATTTCATATACTTAGATCAGGAACACCCTCCCCATTCTAAGTGACCCGCAAGAGCACCGTCCTTTCTACTCTAGTCCTAGATACATACATGCCCCTCAAAGACTTTTTAAAATCATAAATACTAGAACAAAAAGATACACTGGAGATACTTTCACAGATGGAAAACTCAGGTTTGTACAGCTGAGGGACTCACCTTGGGAGAGGTCTCTTCTTCACGCCTCTGGGTTCTTTGAAAAGGGAATTTTCCTAAGCACTCCTGCCTTCTTACTTCCCCTTGGAGGTCGAGCGAGTTGATTGGAGTGAGTTGGGGAGGAGCTAGGTGTGTGGGTTCATCCATCAGCCCCTCTTTAGCATGGGGCTCCGTCACAGGGCGTGTGCCTTCTGCTCATCCTCCCCTCAAGCTTGCAGGATTAGGCTTTGCTGTGGGAGGCCTGCAGCTGGCCAGTTGGGCTTCTGACTGGGTATCATGAGGCAGGGTTGTCTAATTCAGGTTCCATATTTTCAGGGCCATGGTGCCTACACATGTCTATCTTTTCTTCGTCTTTTGGCTGTGCTGGGTCTTCGTTGCTGTGCGGGCTTGTCTCTACTTGTGGAGAGTGGGGGCTACCCTCTGGTTGCGGTTCACAGGCTTCTCATTTTAGTGGCATCTCTCCAGGCAGATCACGGGCTCTAGGACACAT
This sequence comes from Cephalophus harveyi, assembly GCA_006410635.1. NCBI lineage: Eukaryota > Metazoa > Chordata > Mammalia > Artiodactyla > Bovidae > Cephalophus > Cephalophus harveyi. Next base: position 47,527 of record SJYT01014392.1, read on the forward strand.
GGGTTGAGTAGTTGTGGCTTGCGGGCTCTAGAGCACAGGCTCAGTAGCTGTGGATGAGCTCCCTTGCCCCTCGGCATGTGGGATCTTCCTGGACCAGGGATGGAACCTGTGACTCCTGCATTGGCAGGCGGATTCTTTACCACTCAGCCACCAGGGCAGCCCTGTCTTGCATTAGTTTAAAAGGAAATCGTTTTCTGATTCCTCTTCCTGTTTGACTTGGTTTGTAAGTGGGTGAGCTTCGGCCCCTTGTATCTCAACACCAAAGCTCCACAGCTGGTCGGGGTTAGGGACTAGAATTCCAACCTCCCCAAGATCCAGCTCTGATTTCCAGGGTCAAGTGCACACCTCAGTCAGCATCACCCCAACTACCTTCCCAGACACCATGGAACTGCCTCTCCTACGGTCAGCACCCCAATCCATAGCTACAAAGGGCAAGACTGTCCTCGGATCCGTGCTTTCCCTTCACTGATTTTGGTTAAAGTCATATTTATAATAATTTCATCATGAGGCTAGTGAAATAAATGTTCATAGAACCAATTTTATAGAAAAATTGGGTAATGATCAGATTAAAATAAATATAAATATCTCATTATGAGTTACTCTGGTTATAAATACATTGTTTATTATCATGTTCATTTTTACTTTTCCCCCAATTATTTTGTCAATTCTCTAATTCTGCATTTTATTTTTGATTGTTTCGTGCAGCCTCTTGAAAGCTATCATTTCACTAACATTTATCTGGATATGAGATCAGGATATTAGCCCTCTTGTGGTTGATGCTATTTCAGTTAATCTTGACTAAGAAGAGACTATAGTCTGTTTTATTATTACTATAACATTAATACTTCTAATATAATACTTCTAATGAACAGACAGGTGAAACTTTTGCATGTTTAAGTGGAGTATAAAAAAATTGTTGGGTTTAATTATGACCTTACTTGTCGAAACAAATACCTTCCCTAATCATCCTATTAAAAAGGGGTAGAGAAAATCACTTATGAAAAAAAATCGAAAGAAACACGTCTTCATTGAGAATCCTTAACCACTCTCTATTGTTGCAACTTAAAAAGGAAAAGAAATAATATAAATAAAATAAAACTTAGCAAACAAACAATACTTTCTCCTATGTAGTCATGCTTTTTTTCTCTAGTGGCTCAAAGGGTTAAAGCCATTTCACATTGTACCTTTGGAGAAGCAATAGGGCAATGGATGATTTTCAGTGACGTATTCCTTCCTTTTTAGTTAGAAGACTGACTGTCTAAACCTTTTTCTGTATCAAGGTGGTATATGTCCCTCTCAGTTTGGAGGCTGTGTGCTATATTTTGGAGACTCAACTGACTTCAGTATAGTTAGATCTAGAGCTTTGATTTCTTGTATTTTTGTTTCTTCCTACTATCTATCAATCAGCCAACAATTATCCACAAAAGAATATCCTCTGAATGTAGAAATATGCTAGATCTTAAACCAGAAAAAAGTTTTCTGTTTTTAGTTCGTACTAGCTCAAAGCTTATCTTTGGGTTGGAACAGACAAATGTGTCTTGCTGTTCCTTTTGTTTTTTTAATTAATTCTTTATTTTAATTGGAGGATAATTACTTTACAATATTATGATTGTTTTTGTCATACATTTATATGACTCAGCCAAGCTCCTAAACCCCCCTCCCGCCTCCCTCCCCACTCTATCCCTCTGGTTTTGTTCCAGAGCACTGGCTTTGGGTGCCCTGCTACATGCATTAGACTTCCCCTGGTCATACCTTTTGTTTATTTTAAAGTGACAATGCTACTCCCTTACTTACACTAACTCCAGTTAATGCCATTGCCTGTATTGGTTGGGAGTTTCGGCTAAGCTGTTGAGAGAGACTTCAAGACCCAGGGGCTTGAACCTGATAGAAGTTTATTTCTCTCTCCCACAGTTGTCAGGAAGTGGATGATCCAGGTTGGTGTAGTGGTTCTGCCCCACGAAACCATCCATCAACTCGAGTTTCTTTCATCCTGTGTTTCCACCATCCTCAAGGGCATTTTCCTCATTTTCATGGTCAAAGACTGGTCAATGCATACATGTGTCTCAGCCTACAGAAAGTAGACATTAAGTTGATGACATGCACCTTCATTTTGTGAAAGTGTAATATACGTTACAATATTTGCTAGTATCCAATTCTTTTCTATTGATAGGCACATGGAAGATTACAAGTCTTCATTCGTGTGATTAGGCACAGCCATGTGACTAGTGTTGACCAGAGGGACAGGAGCTAGTGTAGCATGAGTTGCCCGCGTGCCAAGGTTTTCATTAATGGGCTTGATTCTCCAGCCCCTGCTCCCCTTGCCAGGATGACCAAAAAACATGTTGATGGGCAGATGTGACAGGACCCTGTGGGGTACCTTTGTCAAGTTTACAATTAACCTCTTTATTTGAACCTGTATTCCTTTTCTTGTTCAAAATCTGTTCTCCTCGAGATTGAGGAGAATCAAAGAATCAAAGATTGAGCAGAGAAGGGCTTCCTGGTAGCTTAGAGGGTAAAGAATCTGCCTGCAATGCGGGAGACCTGGTTTTGATCCCTGGGTTGGGAAGATCCCTTGGAGGAGGGCATGGCAACCCACCCCAGTATTCTTGCCTGGAGAATCCCCATGGGCAGAGGAGCCTGATGGACTACAGTCCATGGGAGTCAGAAAAGAGTCAGACATGACTGAGCGACTAAGTACAGAGCAAGACCTTATGGGGCCTTCCTGGGACGGGCCTTCCCCCATCTCCTCCGCTTTAGTTCCTCTCAGAGTACCTAGATACTAGTATTTGACGCAAACTTCCTGAATTGTTTTGCAGATGTGAAAACTCCCCACCAAATGGAAGAAGTACTTGAAGACCATAAGCACACCCCCCAGGCCTCCTGGAGCCTAAGGACTGATGATATAAACCCCTGGGATGATGTAAACACCCGTCAGAGAACTGTGCACAGCCGACCACAAAACCTGCAACCCACGCCCTTCAACTGCCCTTTAAAAATGCTTTGCTGAAACTCTTTGGGGCGCTCTAGACTTTTCAAGGCATGACTCACCATGTTTCCTTACATGGCCTTGTGATAAACCTTTCTCTGCCCCAAATTCTGACGTTCAGTTTGGCCTCACTTTTAACAATCTGAGATGGAAACTCGCAGGAATCCTGAGTGAATGTGAAGAAGCCCCTGGGCTTGCAACAGACTTTTGTGAGCAAGAAATAACCTTGTGCTATTTATTCCACAGCATAAAGTATCCCCCTCTGATTTTAAAGCAGATGCTGTGGACTCTGTACCCATGATTTCTACTCACATGTTATGGATGACAACATTGTTGCACAGATAGTCCTGGTTCAAGGGCCAGCAGGGCTGTGTATACTCCATCACTATGGAAACAGAGAGGGCAGGTAGTTGGGGGCAGTCGGCACCTCGCTTGCTTGGAATGTTCTCCCACGCCTTGCTCTGCACACAGCCCACATCCTCCAAATCACAGCCTTCTGCAGACTCCTCAACATTCTGCTTTCTCTCTCCTCTGAATTCAGGTTGCTCTGTTTACAACTTTTATTATGTGTCATTCAATTTAAAAGGTATAGAGGGACTTCCCTGGTGGTCCAGTGGTTAGGACTCTGCATTTCCAATACAGGGGGCACAGATTGATCCCTGATCAGGGCACTAAGCTCCTGCATGCCTTGGGGCATGGACATAAAGTATATATATATATATAAAAGTCAAAGGTTTTGGACTACTTACCCACATCCAGGCATTGTGCAAGGTGTGTCCTGAAGACTTGATCCCAGACTTGAAGTTTCCCCTGCCTAGCATGGTGCCCTCCCCAAACGACAAGGCTAATAAATACCCTTTGGTTTTTTTTTTAAGAATTTAAAAAAATTTTTGGCTGTGCCAGGTCTTCATTGCTGGGCAGGCTTTTCTCTAGTTGCGGCAAGTGGAGGCTTCTCTCTTGTGTGGAACCTGGGCTCTAGGGTGCCCAGCCTTCTGTAGTTGTGGTTCCCGGGCTCTAGAGCACAAGCTCAGTAGTCCATGGGCTTAGTTGCTCTGAGGAATGCGGGATCCTCCTGGATCAGGGATCAAATCCACGTCTCCTGCATTGGCAGGTGATTCTCTACCACTGAGCCACCAAGGAAGCCCTTCTTTGGTTGAGTATATGAAGAGTCAGCAGTATAATGGCAAAGGAGTGTATGTTCAGTAGCAGTGCCCTACTGGCAGACCTGGAGAAGGCAGGAAAATCCCGAGGTAGACTTCAGGGTTCATGAAGACAGGGATCAAACTTGTCCTGGATCCTGCCTTATCTCCCTCCAGTGCCAATCACTGGGCCTGGCACAAAGCATGTTCTTAATATGTCTTTGTTGTTTCCCTGGGGAATATGAGGCAAGCCTGATGGGTGTCTACAAGAATCTTGGGACACAAGATTGGACCAGTACATAGCGTGGGACCGCATTTTGAGTAGTTGGTCATGGATTTTGGGGTCTTCATGTGCTAGAAAATAAGAAGCTGTTTTGCTTTTTTTTTTAAAAAAAGGGAGCCACAAAAAGATTAAACTGGTTTGCTAAGTGAGTTTAGATATAAATATTAAATTTTAAAAAATGAGTAAATTGGGATTACAGTGATAAAAATCTAGGCTGGGATGGCAATGGTAGACCTCAACACAAAAGGGCAGATCTGATGCACATTTCAAAGGGAGGATCAACAGGAATTGGTGATGGAGAATTTAAAGGTTAAAAAAAGAAATGAAGGGAGGTCCCTGGCTGGCCAGTTTAAGACTTTGCCTTCCAATCAATGCAGGGGATGCAGGTTCGATCTCTGAATAGGGAGCTAGAATCCCACATGTCTTGTGGCAAAAAAAAAAACCAAAAACAAAACATAAAACAGAAATATTACTGTAACAAATTAAATAAAGACTTTGAAAATGGTCTATATAAAAAAATCTTAAAAAAAAGAAAAAAATTGATCGAAAAGAACAATTGAGGGTTCCAGCTTAGAATTCTGAAATAAGCACTGTATCATTAAAGAGATAAATGTTACAAAAGACACCTGTGATGAGTTTAATTTGAGGCCCTGTTGTATCTGCCCTGGGGAGGAACTCTACAGGAGAATGTGGAGCAGGCAGCTGAGGCCTGGAGAGCAAGTGTTGTCAGTAATGAAGATATAGCCTGGGGAGCCACATTCTGTGCAAGACCCAAACAGACCTCTGCTCAGCTTTGATCTTTTCCAGCATATGTGATGGTAAACAGGACAAGTCCTCAATACAACTGTCAAGTGGGCCTTGCCCTCCCTGTGCACGCTTCTGCTAATGGGTCTCCTGGACTGTCTGTAAGGGCTAATGTATAATAAGGGACAGGAAGATGCCAGATCATCCAAAGGAAGGGCAGGGTAGAGGATAACTGGAGGGCTAGAGAGGGCTTCCCTGGTGGCTCAGAGGTAAAGAATCTTCCTGCCAATGCAGGAGACCCTAGAGACGAGAGTTCGATCCCTGGGTTGGGAAGATCGTTTGGATTATGAAATGGCAACCCACACCAGTATTCTTGCCTGGAAAACTCCCATGGATAGAAGAGCCTGGAGGGCTACAGTCCCTGCAGTCACAAAAAGTCAGACATGACTGAGCTATGGAGCACAGACAGAGAGTGGCAGAAGGAATACCTCCCTGAAAGAATGGCATGGTTGCAACTGCAGAGGTCTAGAGAAAAGGCACATAGGCAACTTCTAAAAAGCTATAGAGATAAAAGATGTGTGCATGTACATGTGTATATATAGTCAAATGCAAATGTATTCAGAAGAGATTAGCAAAAGTATCTCCGCCCACCCGCCCTGCCCTTCAGCTGTGTTTCAAACCATCTACCTATTCCTCCATTTATTCAATAAGGACTTAGTACCATTTACATGCCTGACATTGTGGATGTGGAAAAAAACAGGCAGACGTGGTCTCTGCCCTTACAGACCTATATATTAAAGGTGATACAGATGATGGATCAGTTCAGTTCATTTCAGTCGCTCAGTCGTGTCCAACTCTTTGTGACCCCATGAATTGCAGCACCCCAGGCCTCCCTGTCCATCACCATCTCCCAGAGTTCACTCAGACTCACGTCCATCGAGTCTGTGATGCCATCCAGCCATCTCATCCTCTGTCATCCCCTTCTCCTCCTGCCCCCAATCCCTCCCAGCATCAGAGTCTTTTCCAATGAGTCAA
>SJYT01014392.1:54404-114336 GCA_006410635.1 Cephalophus harveyi
TTCCACTGTTTCCCCATCTATTTCCCATGAAGTGATGGGACCAGATGCCATGATCTTCGTTTTCTGAATGTTGAGCTTTAAGCCAACTTTTTCACTCTCCTCTTTCACTTTCATCAAGAGGCTCTTTAGCTCCTCTTCACTTTCTGCCTCATGAAAAGGATTCAGTTCAGTTCACTGCCTTAGTCATGTCCAACTCTTTGTGACCCCATGAATCCCAGTACTCCGGGCCTCCCTGTCCATCACCAACTCCCGGGGTTCACTCAGACTCACGTCCATCGAGTCGGTGATGCCATCCAGCCATCTCATCCTCTGTAGTCTCCTTCTTCTCCTGCCCCCAATCCCTCCCAGCATCAGGGTCTTTTCCAATGAGTCAACTCTTTGCATGAGGTGGCCAAAGTATTGGCGTTTCAGCTTTAGCATCATTCCTTCCAAAGAACACCCAGGACTAATCTCCTTTAGGATGGACTGGTTGGATCTCTTTGCAGTCCAAGGGACTCTCAAGAATCTTCTCCAACACCACAGTTCAAAAGCATCAATTCTTTGGCGCTCAGCTTTCTTCACAGTCCAACTCTCATGTCCGTACATGACCACAGGAAAAACCTCAGCCTTGACTAGATGGACCCTTGTTGGCATGTCTCTGCTTTTGAATATGCTATCTAGGTTGGTCATAACTTTCCTTAAAGGGTTAGTACTCTTATAAAAGAAACTGCAGAGACCCTTTCTACCTTGTGGAGACTGGTCACACAACATGAATATACTTAACAGCATTGAACTGTACACTTAAAAACGCTTAAGATGCTAAACATCTTGTTATCTGTTTATCCGATTTTCTAAAAAGGAGGCTGTTCAATGGAAAGGTGGGTAGACCTCCTTTGGAAGGGAATATAAGAAAGAATGTTTACTCTTACGTCCTCAAAGGATAAGTAGGCCTGGTTTGCTTGATGTGAAAGAAGGCAGAGCAAGATCAGAAAAGTAGTGGCTTCCTCAGCTGATGAACGGAAGGAACACTAGGCTAATGGAGGCGCCAGCTGCGTGTCTCTGCTGTCACAGTTCCGGTCCCAACGTCTGAACACCTGGGGACATGAATGTGTTAAATACAATCTTGCATGTGTTCTGGAGGCAGAACAATTTAATGATTGCTTCTTAAAATGTTCGTCTTTTTTTTAAACTATAAGCAAAAAATACTACCATTTGAGTGATTTTTCGGCATGTCTGTTTCTAGCTTGCTTCTTTTTCTCAGGCTCATGAATGCCTATTCTCGAATAATCTGTAAATTTTAAATGTAAAATGGTCTTCCCTCAATTTTGCTGTCCACAAGGCATTGCCTGATAGATGTAGACTCCTTAGTTCCAATTTGCCTTGAAGTTAGGAGCTACAGTTATCTTCCTAAATTTTGACCATGGTTAATTTTTTCAGCTGTAGGTACTAGCATGGTGACTAGCACATTGATAATATGCTTTAAAATTCAATAAACTCTATTTTAGCTACCATGTATATACATATATATCCATATATCCAGAATTATGTTTAACTGAATTCTTGCCAGGAGCCTGTATTTCAAATTAATTTCTGTAAAACACTAGTAATTTTACCACTTAATTTTTGTATCTATTTCTAACCAACTCAAAATTTGACCAATAACTAAGTTATCAAGCTTATTAGGACATTTTCTGGAAGCATGCAATAATTCCCTGGAAAACACCAAGATATATCACATATATCTCTGAAATACACATTTTATTTAAGAAAATGTATATTTTTTTCTTATGCTGTGAAAGATAAATAATTGTGAAATATTTGTGAAAACTGCTTTTCAGATGTGGCTTTCCATACTGGAAAAGTCTTAATTTCACAGCTGACCATAAGGTTCCATTAGCATATCTATCACGGGCTTAGAAATGGAAAGTTACTCATTCCCTCATGGATTGATCAGTTTCTCTTGTTTCAAATTCATTTCATGAACACCTTTATGTTGACAGCCCTCAGGTAGGTGAAGGAAGTACATTAACTGTTGATTACAAGTGACAGAGAAAATTGGGAATGTCACAATCAAAACTTTGTAAGATTATATATATATATATTTATTTATAATATATTTTTAAAATATATTAAAATGTTTGTAACATTATTATGGGCTTCCCTGGTGACACAGACGGTAAAGAATCTGCCTGCAATGCAGGAGACCTGGGTTGGGAAGATTCCCTAAAGAAGGGAATGGCAACCCACTCCAGTATTCTTGCCTGGAGAATCCCATGGACAGAGGAAACTGAGGGACTACAGTCCATTGGGTCGCAGCATCAGACATGACTGAGCAAGTGACACTTTCATTTCTTACTCTCATAGCGTTATATATATTATTTATAATCTTTTTTTGATAACTTATAAAATGTAATTATGTCACTACAAATAAAGTCAATGGAAACATCCTAAAACCTTTTCTAAGAATATCATTCATTCATACATTCACTCATTCATTCTCCATCTTTACCCTTTAGACCTCTCACATGACTCTCCTGATGTCCCTACTCAGATTATCTTTCCCGCACATAAACATAGGGAACACTTCTCCTCTTAGAGCATTAGCCATGTTCTGTTTCATCTTCCTTTTCTGTAAGTATCTTATTCCTATTGCATCATCCACAGAACTTGATACATAGCTTTCAAATAGAAGATACTTGGCAACTACTTACCAGGTTGTGTTTGTGTGGAGGTCTGAAACGCTTTACTGTTTGCTGTGCTTAGGAACTAGGCTAAAGTAATAATTGCTAAGCTGAAAAATTAACACAACTATAATTGTTTTTATGGACAACTACTTAAATACTTTGCTTCCAGAAAATAAAGTCATTCAAAGACTGTTCAGGAATTGAATATTCAGGAATATTGACCAAATCATCCAGAATTCAAAGCAATAATTGTTTACGAAGTGAATTTGATAAAAGAGAGAGGAAAGTTTCAGCTTGGGATATGTCTACTAACACAGCAAAGCACAACAAAACCTGAAAAGCACAACAAAACAAAACAAAGCTTTGCTAAGCATGGATTTGTAAAAACTGAAAAAAAAAAAAGACTGTCTTCTATATTGCTACAGCAAATTTCTGAACAAAAATAATTTCTGTTTTGTCAATGATTATGGGAAACAGGATTTTTATTATATATTATTGGTGGAAATGTAAATGGTACAAAATTTAAGCCAGGAAATTTGCTTTTATATATCAAAATTACAAGTGCACATGCCCTTGAACCCAACACTCATATTTCTAAGAATTTATCCTGCAGATATACTCATCCCCATGCAAAGTGACATATACAAAAAGCTTCTCATTGCCATTTTGTTGCTAATAGTAAAAGCTGAAAATAATTTAAATGCTTGTCAGCAGGGAATTAATTAAATTATCTTACATACATACACTGGAAGATCATGAAGCTGTTAAAAGAATTAAATATTGATAATATTAGATATTCATATGAACGATCTCCAAGGCTTATTGGTAACAAATAAACAATACCAACTGAAGAATGGTGAACACTGTACACGTATAATTCATAGAAAAAGAAAGAAACAATAATATATGAATTTTTTGAACACAAAATATTTCTGAGAAGAAGCTCATTCATTGGTTAGAGAGAACCATTCATTGGTTAGAGAGAACTCATTTCTGGAGAGAAATGAGTGTTCAGGAAATAGGGGAAAGAGGAAAACATTTACTCTATTAAGCAAGAAATTTATAGAGGTGGAATTCACATAACGTAGAATTAACCACAGCAGCATGTAAAATTCAGTGGCCTCGTAAGTTCACAAGTTGTGTAGCCACTCCTATCTAGCTCCAGAACATTCCCACTGCTCCAAAGTAGAGCCCCTTCAGTTCAGGTCAGTTCAGTCACTCAGTCGTGTCTGACTCTTTGCGACCCCATGAGTCGCAGACACCAGGCCTCCCTGTCCATCACCAACTTCCAGAGTTCACCCAAACTCACGTCCATCAAGTTAGTGATGCCATCCAGCCATCTCATCCTCTGTTGTCCCCTTCTCCTCCTGCCCCCAATCCCTCTCAACATCAGGGTCTTTTCAGATGAGTCAACTCTTTGCATGAGGTGGCCAAAGTATTGGAGTTTCAGCTTCAGCATCAGTCCTTCCAATGAACACCCAGGACTGAACTCCTTTAGGATGGACTGGTTGGATCTCCTTGCAGTCCAAGGGAGTCACAAGAGTCTTCTCCAACACCACAGTTCAAAATCATCAATTCTTTGGTGCTCAGCTTTCTTCACAGTCCAACTCACATCCATGCATGACTACTGGAAAAACTATAGCTTTGACTAGATGGACCTTTGTTGGCAAAGTAATGTCTCTGCTTTTGAATATGCTTTCTAGGTTGGTCATAACTTTCCTTCCAAGGAGTAAGCATCTTTTAATTTCATGGCTGCAATCACCATCTGCAGTGATTTTGGAGCCCCCCAAAATAAAATCTAACACTGTTTCCCCATCTATTTGCCATGAAGTGATGGGACTAGATGCCATGATCTTCATTTTCTGAATGTTGAGCTTCAAGCCAACTTTTTCACTCTCCTCTTTCACTTTCATCAAGAGGCTTTTTAGTTCCTCTTCACTTTCTACCATAAGGGTGGTATCATCTGCATATCTGAGGTTATTGATATTTCTCCCAGCAATCTTGATTCCGGCTTGTGCTTCTTCAAGCCCAGTGTTTCTCATGATGTACTTTGCATAGAAGTTAAATAAGTAGGGTGACAATATACAGCCTTGACCTACTCCTTTTCCTATTTGAAACCAGTCTGTTGTTCCATGTCCAGTCCATCTGTTAGTAAAATCCCTTGCTGCTGCTAAGTCTGCTGCTAAGTCGCTTCAGTCGTGTCCGACTCTGTGTGATCCCATAGATGGAAGCCAACCAGGCTCCCCAATCCCTGGGATTCTCCAGGCAAGAGTACTGGAGTGGTTTGCCATTTCCTTCTCCAACCTGTTAGTGAAACCCCTTAAATATTAAGCAGCAATTCCCCATAACCACCTCCTCCAACTCCTGGCACTCAGCCATCTTCCTTCTGTCTCTATGGATGTATCTCTTCTGGATATTTCATATTGATGAATCATTCACCATGTGACCTTTTGTGTCTGGCTTCTTTCACTTCTTTCTTCTTTCATCATGTTTTCAATGTTACTTTTTTAAAATTACACATTTGAAATGAAAACTTTTTTGAGGTATTACATCTTCAAAAGCTATAAAATGGAACATAAAACTATTTTCTTGCTGAACACCACAGAAACTGAAGTGAAGGAGATTTCTTGTTTTCAGAACAAGACTTATGAAGAGAAAGAAAAATACCCTGTCCCCATGCAACATCTCATAATTCTTTTCCAATCTGAGCCCTTTTGGGGGGGGGTATTATTTGGCAAATTCATCTTTGCCTTGAGTGATGTTTGTCATTAATTTGTGGATATTTGTCTAGAGAAATTCACTCCTGTTACTTTTTTTATAAACCTCAGCAGCTAGTGACTCTGCCCATAAAACAAGGGCCCCAGTCTTCCTTACTACCACTGTTAGCTCTTGGTTCTACCACCTTACATACAATATAGTAAATGGAGAAAATATCACCGGATTCCAACTATCAAACCCTAGAGGACCCAAATAAAGGAACTTCTGTCCTAGATAAGGGTATGTGGAAGTCTGGAAAAATAATGCTGAAAAGACTGTTAACTTTCACTCCAACTCCTGTCATTTAAGTGGGGATTCCAGAATAATTCTTGAATTCTAATTGCAGACTTTTTAATATCTAGAAGGCTGGAGTGGGAACTTACTTTAGAAATCATCCAGGCCGACCTTTTAGTTTTTCAGGAATTTGCTCTAACAGTGACAATTGATTATTGAGAAGATCTTTGTATTCTTCCTGTGACAGGGAGCTTATAACTCAAACATTATTGTGCTAGACTGATATCATTCTAGCCTGGAGTAAACAGTTCATGCCAGTTCTCCCGGGACCTTTCTGGTATTAGCATGTCTTGAGAAACCCCACAATCCAGGGCAAAGCTGGATGGCTGATAACTGTATTGCAGCCAAGAGCAACAAAGAGAAGATGACATTGTGGAAGAGCTAGGCTGTGAAGAATGGATTGGGTTTCCAAATTCGGAGAGGGATGAGAGAAAGAAGGCATTAAATTCTGCATTTCTTTAACCCCCTCAACATAAACTCTGATAATCTCTAGTGCATTCATGTATATTCCCATCCTAGTTTTAAATCCCTAGCTTGGAACCTTAGTTGTCAGGAAACAACAAGCCACTGACATCTGTTAGCAGGATTGCAGGGAGACCAAAGTTGTCTTCTAGGAATATTTATCTGGGGTGACGTGTGTGATCATTAGGAGAAGCCTTGGAGTCAAGAAAAACCAGTGAGGAGGCCATTGCAACGAGAAAAACGAGTAGGAGATGGATGCTGTTGGGCTGAGGAGTAGGATAGGGAGAAATTGCAGACCACTGAAGGCAGTGGTTCTCAAACTTGAATGAATATGAGAATCACTCACAGAGGATTAAAAACAATACTGATGCCTGGATCCCCTTCCCTGGCAATAAGATTTTATCAATTTATGGGGGCCCAGATAAGGGTATTATTTTTAAAAAAGTGATTCTACTGTGTAGCAAGGGTTGGAAGGTTGGAAACCATTATTTTAAGGCTTTCAAGGTGGCTTATTAGGCTTTTATGGGATGTTTTTCTTCTTGAAAGACTCAAATACACAATTTACTGTAGACACCTTAATCCTGCAGGAATATCCATGGTTTCAGAGAAAGTGAGGGGGGATTCAAGTTGGTTCCAGAAGAGCAGATGATTGAAAGTACAGTCGTATCTGGTGCCATCTCCCTCCAGAATGATTTAGTTATTTGGACACAAAATAAGCAAGCCATTTGACAGGCACCATCTTATTGAATGTCTTCCTGCTAACCATCCCATTAGGTATGACTTTATTTCCATTTTCAAGTGGCAAAACTGAGGCTTGAAGAGAGTGAGGGGTGAAGGTAAGAGCCTGAGTCAAATCTCCTTCACTTGGCCTCCAAGCATCCCGGTCTGCTCATTCCAGAAGCCTGGGGCAGTTCACAGAGGAAAGAAAGGTCCACCTCTTGACCTTTTGAAATACGTGAGCCAGAAGAATGAAACTAGATCACTTTCTAACACCACACACAAAAATAAACTCAAAATGGATTAAAGATCTAAACGTAAGACCAGAAACTATAAAACTCCTAGAGGAGAACATAGGCAAAACACTTTCTGACATAAATCACAGCAGGATCCTCTATGATCCACCTCCCAGAATACTGGAAATAAAAGCAAAAATAAACAAATGGGATCTAATTAAAATTAAAAGCTTCTGCACAACAAAGGAAACTATAAGCTCAGTCAGTTCAGTCGCTCAGTCGTGTCCGACTCTTTGTGACCCCATGAATCGCAGCACGCCAGGCCTCCCTCTTCATCACCATCTCCCGGAGTTCACTCAGACTCACGTCCATCGAGTCCGTGATGCCATCCAGCCATCTCATCCTCGGTCATCCCCTTCTCCTCCTGCCCCCAATCCCTCCCAGCATCAGAGTCTTTTCCAATGAGTCAACTCTTCGCATGAGGATAAGCAAGGTAAAAAGACAGCCTTCTGAATGGGAGAAAACAATAGCAAATGAAGCAACTGACAAACAACTAATCTCAAAAATATACAAGCAACTTATGCAGCTCAACTCCAGAAAAATAAATGACCCAATCAAAAAATGGGCCAAAGAACTAAACAGACATTTCTCCAAAGAAGACATACGGATGGCTAACAAACACATGAAAAGATGCTCAACATCACTCATTATCAGAGAAATGCAAATCAAGACCACAATGAGGTACCATTTCACACCAGTCAGAATGGCTGCGATCCAAAAGTCTACAAGCAATAAATGCTGGAGAGGGTGTGGAGAAAAGGGAACCCTCTTACACTGCTGGTGGGAATGCAAACTAGTACAGCCACTATGGAGAACAGTGTGGAGATTCCTTAAAAAACTGCAAATAGAACTGCCTTATGACCCAGCAATCCCACTGCTGGGCATACACACCGAGGAAACCAGAACTGAAAGAGACACATGTACCCACATTGCAGCACTGTTTATAATAGCCAGGACATGGAAACAACCTAGATGTCCATCAGCAGATGAATGGATAAGAAAGCTGTGGTACATATACACAATGGAGTATTACTCAGCCATTAAAAAGAATTCATTTGAATCAGTTCTAATGAGATGTATGAAACTGGAACCTGTTATATAGAGTGAAGTAAGCCAGAAAGAAAAACACCAATACAGTATACTGATACATATATATGGAATTTAGAAAGATGGCAATGATGACCCTGTATGTGAGACAGCAAAAGAGACACAGATATATAGAATGGACTTTTGGACTCTGTGGGAGAGGGAGAGGGTGGGATGATTTGGGAGAATGGCATTGAAACATGTATACTATCATGTAAGAAATGAAGAGCCAGCCTATGTTCGATACAGGTACAGGATGCTTGGGGCTGGCGCATGGAGATGATCCAGAGAGAGGATGTGGGGTGGGAGGTGGGAGGGGGATTCAGGATTGGGAGTTTGTATACACCCGTGGTGGATTCATGTCAATGTATGGCAAAACCAATATGGTATTGTAAAGTAAAATAAAGTAAAAATAAAATTAAAAAAAAAAAAGGAAATACGTGAGCCAGTTAGCAGGACTGAGTCCCACCACCACCCCATTCCTTCAAGCTTCTACCAAGAAGTCTCGGATGTGTACAACAAAAACATTAGTGAATTTCCGTTTATTTTTGTTAAAAAAAAAAAAAAAACAGCCTTTTTCTACATGATAGGTTTAGTACATGTGAGATCAGTGATACCAGAGGGATAATAAATATTTCAAATTCTAAAAATTCTACAATAGGAATCTTAAATCTGATATAGAAAATTTTGGGGGGGATTTCTCCCTTATAATATACAACAATCCACACTTGTTAATATTCACATTTTTACTCTACACAAATTATTATTTTAGGGTTACACTGTTTCTGCTGCAAGAAAGTTCTGCACCTGAAGGAATTTTAAATTGCTGGAGAAGCCCAGGTGAGCTATTAAGATAAAAGACATGCAGTTAATTAGAAAAATACACTGCTAAGTTGTAATCGTGACTTTAGAATCCAGAATGTCCCAAAATATTGAACTTCTCTTTGTTGTCTTTAATAAAAAACTGGGAAGAAATTTCCGAAGGTGATTCTGGTTTTCCAGATTATAGTATTCAATTTTGCTTTGACCATTTCCTATTGAGTCACAAAGTTCTTACAAACCAGATTCCAGGTTCTAAGATTCTGTTAATCAGTACCGTGACCGCTGAGGAGACCTACTGCAGAACTCTGAGATCAGCCTCATCTTCTCGAAGCTACACTAGGTAATCATCTGTGTACTGCTTTTCAAAAGCAAAGAATTCCAGTTGGATTCTTCCAGCTTTACTCTTCCTCCTTTTCTGATGACTTCTTTTTTGGAAGCTTCAGAAGCCCTAGTGAACCCATGGGATTGCAAAGCAAATGTAAAAATAAATAAATAATAAATAAATAGCCATAAGACAAAAGGAAACTTCAGTGCCACCCACTTTGTGTGTATAGGAGAAACTATACTGCTCCCCCTTATAAATAAGGGGTTTGCAACGTGCTGTTCTTTCTTCTGTAGGGGAGGAGGGTGCTTATTGATGCTGCATCTGTTTTGTCAGAGCGTCGGCTAATGGAGAAAGTTAATTGTGTTGGTTGTAAGGCCACCTGTCACACACATGCCTCATTTCCATACTAATGGTCCAGCAGTGGCAGGCAGTGAGCTCTCTGCAGTAACAGCTACTGCCTCTTTGGAAACGTGGGCCAAATATGCCTATGCAGCAACTGTAGACCTCGTTTGCGGATGCCTCTAGTATTGTGTGGACTAGGGCTTATATTAACCCCCTACTGGCGGCTCCAAACTGGATCGGCAGTAAAAGTGGGGATATTGAAAATGGTTCGGTAGGGTGAGGATTGAGTCCATGGTGAACCTGCTGCGGGAGGCAGTTTGGGACTTCAGAGTTTTAGAAAATAACCCGTGTAGCCTATGAATCCCACATGGTTGGGACAGAGAGAGAGAGAAAGAGTGAATTCTCAGTATTCAACTTCTCCTTTAAGAGCCGCCTCTGTATTATTTCACTCTAGTATTTAGTATTCTTTTCTAAGAGCATTTTCACCACCTTCCTTTGCCTCTTTGAATCATTTTCTATCCCTAGGAAAACCTGCGGGTACTACCCTCATTTCCAAGGTAAAAGTCAGTTTTAGAGCTCTGGTTAAAAAAGAAATATTCCAGTTAGTTGCCTAAAAATTATGGAAAACAGCCAGGACTCTGCAAAGGATTGGACTCTGGGCAGTACTTCATCCAGGAGTACTTTTTATAAAGCGTTTGAATCTCAGGCAAAGTTGAGGAATCAATGCCCTGGAGAAGAGGCTGATGAATATTTTAGTGGGGAGCTATTAGATGCAATTTGAGAGAGGTGGTTATCCCCTCAACAAGGTAAGCCAATAAAATTGAAAGCCATTTCTTCCCAGCTCCTAATCCCGAGGATGCAGAAAGTTATCAGGTTCAGTTTCTTTGGGATCCTTCTGTATATGGGTTTCTGTGACCTTACACAGCTCTCATAAAGGGATTTGGGGCTCAGTGCCAAATGCTGTGGCACCGACTGCTCTTAGAGAGATGAGGAACACATGGGCCAGGCTGCTTATATTTTTTAATAGCCAATTTTAGTTGAATTGATGATTATTTTAGACTCAGTGATGTCTATTCTTGTATCAACATACATTTTAGAATGTATGTCACAGTTATTTGGAGGCAGCCCAAAGTCAGGAAGGTAATGGTTCTGGCCACATAGTAAGTGGAATGTCCTAAGTTGTGACATTCTTTCTGGAATACCTCCAATCGGAATTGCTCAGTTAGATGGGAGCGGGGGAGGTGTTGTCTTCCAAGAGGGCCCTGGAAGAAGTCCAGGAGGCTGGGCCCCAGAGGCTGCAGAGTTTTAGGTATGTCCCTGCCCCAAATGGTAAAGGATGCACAAAACACTGTTGGGAAATGTTCTGACTGACCTCTGTTGGTTCTCGATTTGCCAATGTGGCATGGAGTTTTCCCAGAGCAGTAAAGCAGGAGGATGTCTGGTCACAGTGGGCATCCATCAAAAGTCCCATAACAAATCTTAATGTGGAGCCACCATAAAATTTCAGGTTTGCAATGCCAGCCAGCCCCTTCATGGATACGATGCAGCAGCGGAACAATAACACAGTCAGGTAGGCCAGAGATGCTGCCCAGATGTCCCTTTCAGGTTCTGAGTTGAACCTTCTCCTGTTCCCCACCATAACTGTTTTGAGGTTTTATTACTTTCCTGCAAGTCCCCATTCAGAAAACAACTTCATTTTGCATTTCACAGAGAAAATATGGCACTAAACAAAAACTCTCAACTTTGACCCCAAACTCACCAACAAGCTGTATTCTTATTCTGCCCCCTCCTCTTCTCTCCTCTTCTCTTTTCTTTGCTTCTGCTTTCCTCTCCTCTCCACCTCTTTCTGTCTCTCTCCACAACTTGTACTCATGCACACGTTAAGTACACATGAGCGTGCACCTCAGGAAAGATCACCCTGAGGATGGGAAAATATAAGTTGGGTAAATTATGGTCTCTCAAAAACTGGCAGAAAAGACACGTGTACATTAGCAATGATAACTGTCTGACAAGTGCCACATCCAACATCCTAGGAACACAGGAGAGAGATGTATAATTGAACTGAGGGTCAGGGAAGGCAGAGTTAAGTTTTCAAGAATATGAGGTGGACAGAAAGGAGAGAAGACAATTTTGAGCTAACGAAATAGCACGGATGAAAGGATTTACCCTGTCCCATAATCTGAATGCACTTTTGTTTGGTTGATAGGAAGCCCTCTGCAGGATAGTAGAGGTTGGAGCAAGGTCCTCAAGAGACAGCCTTGAGGGGCCACATGTAATAAACCAACAAGCTGAATTTTGCTTTGTAAGCTACACAGAGCCATTGAAGAATTTTAAGTAGTGAAATGAAGTGTTAGCTGCGTGAAGGGTAGGGAGGGAACAAAGCTGTAGTCAGGGAATGAGTCATTGCAGTGTCCAGGTGAGAAGCTTTATAAAGATCAGCTATGGGAGAAGAGGAGTAATGTACAATATAGAGTACATGGTAATGGACTCACCAAGTGGACTCACCCAGTGACTAGACGCTGGACAGAGAAGGTGGAAGAGGATAAGATGGAAGAGGATAAGGTGACTCTACTGCCTTGGACAGCTGGGTGAATAGTGTTAACATTGTTGAGACTACAGGAGGCAGAACAAATCTTAAAGGAAGATGCTCGGTTTCCTTTGGCCTATGTTGTGCTTGAAGAACATGTATGTGAATCTGTTCAGTAAGATTTATTCAGAAAAATTGCTGTTCAATAAAAATGGTAAGATCTTCTGCTGTAGGAGCAGAGGGGCCTGGACTGAGAAGTCGCTGGAATGGTGATGACTGAAATCAACGAGGATGGAATCACTAAAGTCCAACATGTGGCCTGAGGTACACTGAGGGCTAAGGACAGCTCTCGGGGACTCTGCTTCACTAAGTAAGGGATGAATGAAGTGATCACAATAGAGAATCAAAAGGAGCAGCTAGACAGATTCTGGGGAAAATCAGGTAAAAGGAATTTTACGGATGCTAACGGGAAAGAGAATTTTAAGAGGCAGAGAGCAGCCAAAGGTGTCAAATGCTACAAAGCATGTAAGTGAAATGAAAACTGTCAGGTGACTTCTGCATGGTCAACATGTGAGCCAATGGTGTCTTCTGCCAGTGCCACGTGGGCAGGGTCGTTTGCAGAGATTGAATGTCAGGGAATGAGAGATGAGGTCGGGAAACCACAAGCCTGATTTCTCAAAGTCTAGCACAGTGCCTGGCCCCTCGTTGTTGCTCAATAAACACTGGCTGAATTAGTTGTTTTCTAAGTTCCTTCTAAAAGATAGCCCAACCTTCCTTAGCCAAAGAGATTTTCTTTTCATAGCCTGACACCAGTGCTGCTACCAAACTACAGCGTTCCTGTAGCATGTCCCCTGTTTTCCAGGCAATATATGGAGATTTATTCAATCTCCTAGAATATCTTTCTCCTCCATTAAAAATCTTACCCACCCTCTAAGGCATGACTCAAATGTTCCCCCACCCCTCCTTTTTTTTTTTGATTCCTTGAACTCATAGGCATTTAATTTGTCTTTCTCTTGTTTCCCATTTATTCTTTGTCCTGAATTTCAGT
The DNA here is from genome assembly GCA_006410635.1 of Cephalophus harveyi. Taxonomy (NCBI): domain Eukaryota; kingdom Metazoa; phylum Chordata; class Mammalia; order Artiodactyla; family Bovidae; genus Cephalophus; species Cephalophus harveyi. The sequence continues at coordinate 67,744 of SJYT01014392.1, forward strand.
TTCCTTTTTTGAGTGTGTGATTTGTTTCTTCTTTCAGAATCCTTTTTAAGCGTAGGAATTTAACTTCTAAAAATTAACTTATGTTTGGCTGCACTGGGTCTTCATTGCTTTGCACAGGCTTCCTCTAGTTATGGCGAGGGGGAGCTACTCTTTGTTGTAGTGCATGGGCTTCTGGTTGCAGTTGTTCAGTTCCTATGTTGTGTTCAACTCTTTGAGATCCCCATGGACTGCAGCACACGAGGCTTCCCTTGTCCTTCACTCTCTCCCAGAGCCTGCTCAAACTCTTGTCCATTGAGTCAGTGATGCCATCCAACCATCTCCTTCTCTGTCATCCCTTTCTCCTCCTGCCCATCAGTCTTTCCCAGCATCAGAGTCTTTTCCATTTTTCATTGCAGTTGGTTTCTCTTTGCAGAGCGCAGGTTCAAGCCTCGCAGCTTCAGTAGTTGCAGTGCGCAGGCTTAGTTGCTCCTCCGCATTTGGGATCTTCCTGGGCCAGGGGTCAAACCCAGGTCCCCTGCATTGGCAGGCAAGTTCCCATCCACTGTACCACCAAGGAAGTCTAGGAATTTAACTTCATTGAATAGAGTTTTCAATATCAAAAATAGGAACAGAAGTAGGATTAAAGATTTCTCTAATGCAAATTGACAGACTTAATGGCTTGCTTGGAATCCTTAAAGTAAGCAGCAAGCGTTATGTCACTTACTATGTTGTGCTGGGCTAATCTTTTATGCTCTCTTGGGCTCATGTTCTCTGCACTCGGATGGGATAATTATACAGCCCTGCTTACATCGTGGCTTGTTGAAATTCACATGAGTCACCTTTACTTCAATGCTTTGTCAACTGGGAGATACTGCTTTATTGACCAGAAATGTATATTCTCACAAGTAACTTGTGCCTCCTTCACAAGGGAGAGTTTATTTAAACTGCCCTGAGGAAGCTCAGCATCTCACAGAAAATCTAAAAGAAAAAAGGTTGGCAACTTCAGCTTTAAAAATGACTCTCTTCAGGAACATTCTTCTAAATTTATGGGAAATTACTGCCCTTTAATATCAAGAGGATTCCTCTTCTTTACAATAGTTTCAAAAAGAGCACCTGACTTATTTAGCATAATGTCCCCAAGGCCCATCCGTGTTGGGGTGAAATGGCAAAATTTCCTTTTCTCATGGCTGAATAACATTGCACTGTGTCTGTGTGTGTGTCTCTGTGTATGTGTGTGTATCTTATCTTCTTTATCCATTCATCCCTTGACAGACGCTTAGGTTGTTTCCATATCTTGTCATTAACATTAACTTGCTGAGAGACTAGATCTTAATTATTCCCACCACCAAAAAGAAATGACAATTATGTGACATGACAGAGGTGTTAACATTACAGTGGTAATCATACTGCAATATACAAAAGTACAGACCAATATGTTGTAGACCTTAAATTTATACAATGTCATATGTCAAAAATATTTCAATTAAAAAAGAGAGAGACTGCACCTGAAAGGCTTGTCCCAATCTTTCAACAAAAACCTTCCCTGGATTGTAATGGTACGGATTTTTTGTATAAATGTTACATTCAATTCCTTGTGTGAGGGAGTGAGACTATTGTGCAAATATGTAAGAGAGATTAAGAAAGAGGATTAGTTGTTGAAAGAAAGGAAAATAAAATGCAAAGGGTAATACTTTATGACATTGTTATGCTGTTGCCATTGTAAGAATTATACATTCTTCCTGCTGTAATACTGTTTTAGGGATAGTTTATTTAGTGAGTAGACGTTTAGCACATATATAATCAACACAGACACAGATATCTTAATGCCCTCATTTTTTTCTTCTTAATTTTACTTTGTCATATAGTGTATTTTTTCTTATTTCATGAGAGAAAAAAAACAAAATGAAAACCTAGGAAAACCCAGGTTATTAATGTTCTCTTTAAGTCAACACTCCTCTCCGACTGCCCCCAATAAATACTTTAAATAATACTTAATGCCTTTAAATAAAATGGTGGTACTGGTCCCATGGGCTTCCCTGGTGGCTCAGTGGTAAAGAATCCACCTGCCAATGTAAGAGATGTGGGTTAGATCCCTGGGTTGGGAAGTCCCCTTGGAGAAGAAAATTGCAACCGATTCCAGTATTCTTGCCTGGAAAATCCCATGGACAGAGGGCCTGGTGGACTACAGTCCATGGGGTCCCAGAGAATTGGACATGGCTGAAGCAACTTAGCACGCAAACACAAATACTTAGTGAGTTGGTTGGGCTAGTTCTGATTATGAGCAAATATCATACTGACTTAATCGCCTCAAAAATATTTTTATTTTTATTTATTTGATCAAAGTATAGTTGATTCAAAATGTTTTGTTAGTTTCAGGTATATAGCAAAGGGATTCAGTTATACATACATATATAATATATAGATAGATATATGTATATATATTCTTCTTTTTGCATTCTCTTCCATTATAGGTTATTACAAGATAATGAATATAGTTCCCTGTGCTTATAAGTAGGTCCTTGTTGTTCATCTATTTTATATATAGTAGTATGTATCTCAAACTAATTTATCCCTCTCCCTCCATCATCTTTGGTAACCATGTTTGTCTTCTATGTCTGTGAGTCTATTTCTGTTTTGTAAATAAGCTCACTTGTATCATTTTTTAATATTCTGCATAAAAGTGATATCATATAATATTTATCCTTCTCCATCTGACTTATTTCATGTAGTGTGATAATCTCCAGGTCCATCCTTATTGCTGCACATGGCCTTATTTCATTGTTTTTAGTGACTGAATAATATTCCATTATATATATGGGCCACGTCTTCTTTATCCAGCCTTCTGTGGGTGGAAATTTAGGGTGCTTCCATATCTTGGCTACTGTAAATAGTGCTGCTATTTACATCGGGGTGCATGTGTCTTTTGAAATTAGAGTTTCTGTTTTTCCCAGATATATGCCCAGAGGTTGGGATTGCTGGATTATATGGTAACTTTAGTATTAGTTTTTAAGGAACCTCCATATTATTTTCCATAGTGGCTGTACCAAGCTACATTCCCACTAACAGTGTAGGAGGGCTTCGAATATTTTTAAAAACAAAGTACTAGAAGATCACTAGAGTTATGTAAAAAAGGACACATTTACAAGACTACTCATTGTAGCAATGTTACAGACAAGGATTGGACAGAAACTAAATGTCCAGTGGGGCTTCCCAGGTGGTGCTAGTGGTAAAGAACCCACCTGCAAATGCAGAAGACACAAGAGACATTGATTTGATTCCTCGGTCAGGAAGATCCCCTGGAGCAAGGGCATGGCAATCCACTCCAGTATTCTTGCCTGGAGAATCCCATGGACAGAAAAGCATGGTGGGTTACAGTCCTTAGGGTAGCAAAGAGTCAGACATGACTGAAATGACTTAGGGCACATAAATGTCCAATGATAGGGGACTGGTTGTATAGTACGCTGCATCTATTTATTGGAGTACTGGACACCATTTGCAGTGACCTATCTGCACCACTCTGGAAAGCTCAACAGGATATTTTATTACATGTCTAAAGTAAGAAAGAGAAAAGTATATCTAGTATGCCATCATTTGTATCTAAGGAAAGAATACACACACGTACACATTTTACATATTTATAGATTTTCTCTGGCAGGTAAGAAAATCTAACAGTGTTTGCCTCTAGGGAGGAAGCTAGATGTCTGAGGATGGTTTGGTGGGAGATTAATTTTTCACTCCATATCTTTTAAAAAAACTTTTCAATTTTTACCATCAGCATGTATAATCTGTTCCAAAAACAGTAAAAAATTTAAAAGGAATTAACGGTAGGATTGATGTTGGGGGTAGGATGAGATAGTTGTACATAGTGAAGTTCAACATGTGGAAGATACTGGTCTAATTCTTCTATATTGTTATTATTACAATCTTGTTGTTCTGTTCCCTCTGATCTCTTGCTGTTGCCTCACATCGGCCTCATCCCCCCAACAGTCAGAGGACAAGGGTGCTCACTGAACCAGTCAGCAAAGTCCAGCTCCCAGGACACAGAGTAGGGCCGAGCAGGATCTGGAGATATTTGGCATGGGAAACTTCATTGATTTTCCCTCTGGCAATAAGATCTAAGCCTGGGTTCATCTGTAGACAACTTGATCAGAGAAATTGTTCCTTTGTTCCCCACTCTCCTGGGAAGATCAGTAGATCCGAGTATATAACATCTAAGTTGTCATACAAAAATGTCATACAAAATTTCTGGTATTTTAAATAAGTGATTTTCATTGCAAATATAGCTGTCATTTGGAGTAGGTAAAGGAGTGTGTTTTATGCTCCCATGTTCTCTTTCATTTAAATTAATGTGAGAAGTTCAGGGAAGACAAGAGCCAGGATATAATGGCATGTAAGTCCATATGGTCATATGCACCAGAGCCTTGGATAGAGTGATAGCTCAATGCATGTCTCCTCATCCAATGACTGGCAGAATAAACAGCCGAAAGCCTCCTGTGGGGAATGTGATGAATAAGACTTATAGTTGCAGGGATTATCTTAAAAGAATTAAGGGGTATATCTCTCCTATACCAAAATTGAAAGACTTTGCCAAAGGATCGCATCTATTTGCCACACACCCTAGGCTAATTCATTCTCATATTAAGGAGTGAATCCACACAGCCTGAGAGTCCAGAGGCTAAGTGAATCATAGAGCAGTTGCCTGGTTTATCTACCTCAATTCTTACTCTATTCCTATAGAATGTCAGCACAAATTGAAAATGACAGAGCAGCTTTTCTGAAATTGATTATCCCTTCTAAAAAGCATTTGCATTTTTTAATACTTATTTTTGGCCTTGGTTTTCATGCAGTTTTGTTTATACCACTAGAAATTGGGCTGCCTGACTTTTTGTTCCTTTTATTGCTCCAATCTGATGCCCAAAGGGATGAAGTAAGAATCGTTAAGCAAATGGCAGAAAGCAATCCATATTCCCAAATAAAAGGTCACACAATAAGGAAAGATGAATGTGAAATACAAAAAGCCACTCATTGCTTTGGCTCAAAAGTCTTCAAATTGTCATCCATCTATGAAAAAAAACCTTGAAATCAGAATGAGGGCTGTGTTCAAATGCAATGGCATTTTTCATTGAGCCATGGACTATGATTTAATTGATTCATAGCCATTTTCAAAGCTTACACTAAAAAATAAAAGAATAGAGAAAAACAGCATTTGAGGCTAAGCTTTCCTTTTCTGCAGACCATCAAAGATTCCTCAAATGAGAAAAGCTCAGGCTTCTATCCTAAAACATGCTCAGTGAAGCTGGAATCAGTTCCCAAAGCAGCAATTTTCTGAGTAAACAGTGGGGTATGTCCTGGGAACAGAAATAAACGTGTCTTTAGGTGTGGCCACAGAGCCAGGACCTTGCAGAGACTTCCAGACAAGGGACTCACTGCTTTCCACGCTAAGTTTTAAAGACAACTTTCACAGACATTCTTGCTGTGGATTTTCCCCCAAGCCTGGCAGTCAGTCTAAGTGAATGAGGCTTCCCAGTGCAATGTTTATAATACATGATTAGTGTCAGATCAGAATGGAATAAATATGTACAAAAATGCTTTTTTCAGAGGCAGCTGTCACTGAATGTGTTGATACAAAATATTTGCTTTCTGTTACATTCATATTGGACTGTTTAAAACGGCTTGAGTGGAAAAACTGTGCCCAGCACACCTCAAATACTAACTCTGCCCTGGAAATCATTCAGATATGGCAGCTGCCCATGTGAAGCATCCTCTGAAGCAGAAGGTTGAGGGCAAGGTTGAGGGTAAGATCAATTACAGCCTTTATGTGATTTCCCCCAGTAATTTTTATAATTTTTGGTTACTAGTGATAATTTGATGGAAAGACAAGAAATCTTCCTTCCCAAGTTACAATTTTAGGAAGCATTTTTCTCTTTCTATCTTACAAAAATACGTATTTTTTTTTTCCTGATTTAGAAATATGGTCAGACTTCCCTGGTGGATCAGTGGTTAAGAATTTGCCTGCAGATGCTGGGGACATGGATTTGATCCCTGACCTGGCAAGTTCCATATGCCATGGGGCAGCTAAGCCCACTAGCTACAACTAGAGAGCCAGCATGTGTAAAGCCCATGGTCCTCAACAAGAGAAGCCGCTGCAATGAGAAGTATGCACACCGCAACTAGAACATAGCCTTCACTCACCACAACTAGAGAAGCCTGCAACCAAGACTCAGTACAGCCAAAAATAAGTTAGTTAATCAATTTAAAAAATAAATATGGGCATTGTTTTCAAAGTTTGAAAATATACACTATCAACATATTTTGATGTTTTTCATTTTTTTAGTTCCTTTGGAAAAAGAAAATTAGAATTCTTGATATTAATATTTTATTATTTTAAAAATGAATACCTGTTTCCTCCTCCCTGTACTCTGCACACAGCACACAGGCAGGGGCTACAGATGGTACTGGTTTGGGTATGTGTATGAAGCTAATGTCTATTAAGGGCTGACTTCTGTCTGCTCTTCATTACAGTGAACTGTTGGCTTATGCAGAATGGAAAACCATAAAAAATTAACTCCCAATAAGCAGAGGCTATAATTATAAACAAGCAGATTCCTTTTGCAAGCTAAGACAGTCTAGATAAGGGAAATACTATGCAATGCCCAGGGAAAGTGGCAGTCTCTAATGACACTCTTGCTATGGCCTCCTAAAAAATTTCCTGAATTCTCTCTTTTTTTTCCTTTCTTCTACAACCTGATCCTAGAGAAACTGTAGCCTGAATGGAAGAACCTGTCACAAGGTTAAGACTAGACTTATGGAGAGAAGGGAGAAAAATTGCTGTCATCTTTTTTTTTTTTTTTTTCCTATTCTGATATTTCTAAGGAAAGACTTAGACATTAGCTGACAGAATCAGGAATAAGCAGGGCACAGGGACCTAAAAACCATTGAGCTATGATTATAACTTCATAACAGCCCCTCTAGTTGGAAAGAAGAGATAGAGATAAGGGAAGTACTGTTCCATCACAGTTGATTACACAGAACAAGACATAAATGTCTTATATTATTCTGACAAGATGTTTCAGTACAGGCAATGTGTGACCAAAGTTAATTAGCATTTGGTCAATTTATACTATTCTGTATATTGCTCTGATATTGTTGAAAAAATTAAAAATTGGTCTGGACATCATTTCAATCTTACCTGTTAGCTACTCATACCAGAACATACGGAAGACCTAAAAAGTCTCCACTAACACCTACTGGTAGGCTTTGGAATTGCAGAAAGAGTGGCTTAAAGGAGATACTGGAAAATGATACATAAATTCTAATCCACTCCCATGAGCACAGTTGCTGTAAGCCCTTTTCACCCTTTGGGTTTCCAGAGTAGGGAAGATTAGCTGAGCAGTTCTTTTATTGTTACTAAGGACACTAGTACTAAGTTACTAGCTGTTTTCAATAGTTTTTAGTATTTAGTCTGTGTGACAACTGTATTAGATATTAGGACAAGCACCCAATCAACTTCAACTCTCATTCTATGATGGGCAGACATCATACTACGACAAGCACAAAGTGTTCTTTATTGTGAAAGAGGTATTTATGAACTGATTCTTTAATTCAGTGAACAAATGCTAACTGAATGCCTGTTTGTGCCTTGCATTGCTCCAGGAGCTGAGGAGTGAACAATGTCCCCTCGTATATAAAAAGGCCCGGTAAAGGAGAATCTTAAAAAAGTTGTTGCTGCTGCTGCTGCTAAGTCACTTCAGTCATGTCCAGCTCTGTGTGACCCCATAGATGGCAGCCCACCAGGCTCCTCCGTCCCTGGGATTCTCCAGGCAAGAACACTGGAGTGGGTTGCCATTTCCTTCTGCAATGCATGAAAGTGAAAAGTGAAAGGGAAGTCACTCAGTCATGTCCGACTCTTCGCAGCCCCATGGACTGCAGCCTACCAGGCTCCTCCATCCATGGGATTTTCCAGGCAAGAGTACTGGAGTGGGGTGCCATCGCCTTCTCCGAAAAAAGTTGTTAATAGCATTTAAGATAGATGCTCTAGAGCTTTCAGTTTATTTTGTTTAAATGAGACAAAGCACACTCTTTAGTAATCCCCATTTCTCCTTCCCTTTGCCCCAGGCACCCACCATTCCACACTTTGATTCTATGAATTTGGCTGTTTTAGATACCTCACACAAGTGGACTCATGATTTGTCTTTCTGTGAATGACTTATTTCACTTAGCCTAATGTCCTCTAGGCTCACCTGTGTTGTTACATACTGCAAAATTTTCTTCTTTTTAAGTTTCCATTTTGTATGTACCGCATTTTCTTTATCCATTCATCTGTTGATGGACATTTAACTTGTTTCCACATCTTGACTGTTGTGAATGAACATAAGAATGTTAATATTTCTTTGCGATCTTGACTTCCATTCTTTTGGGTAAATAGTGGATCGTATGATAATTCTATTTTCAGTTTTTTTAGGACATTCCATACTGGTCTGCATAGCACAGAAAACCACTGGACAAATTCAACACCTTTTCATGATAAAAAATAAATAAATAAGCATAGAAGAAAATTACCTCAGTGTAATAATTGCCATATTTGAAAAGCTAACATCATACTTACTGGTGAAAAACTGAATGCTTTTCTTCTAAGATCAGGAAAAGGCAGGGAGATTTATGCTCACCATTTTTATTTAACATAGTACTGGAAGTTATAGCCAGAGCAACTAGGCAAGAAAAAGAAACAAAAGACATCTAGATTGGAAAGGAAGAACTATCTGAAAAAGGAATTAGAAAAACAATCTCATTTAAAATAGCACCAAAAAGAATAAAATACTTAATCAACTTAACTAAGGAGGTGGTTACCTAATTTTGATTTACAGCATCAGGAAGTCTGACAGGCAAAGGTAAAACGTAAGCTAATGTTTGAAGGATGAACAGGACTTAGATCTTTGGATAAGAATAGAGAGAAGATCATATGCAAAGGTCCCAGAGCATGGATAGTTGAGGAACTGAAATAAGTTGAGCAAATGGAGCAGAGAGCGAGAGTTAGCAAACTTTTCCTGTGAAAGACCAGATAATATTTTGGGTCTGCAGATGAACAGGCAATGTCCTACATTCTTCAAGCAACTGTTCTTGCTTTTGCTTGTTTGTTTTATGTTTATGTAAAGTATAAACATAAAAACCCTTTTTAGCCAACAAGCTATACAAAAACAATCAGTGGGCTGGATTTGTCCTCTAGTTCCGCAGCAGAGAGTGAAAGAACTCTTAAGAATCTGGGCTTAGGGTAGATGTGGGAAAATAAGTGATGCAAATTGCAAATAGCTTTTTAAAACTAGGCTAAAGAGCTTAGACTCTCTCCTGAGGACAGTGGGAGACCATTAAAAAGACCTACAGGAGAGGTGATAGTATATTTGGACTTTGGAAGGTAATCCAGGAAATGTACTGTGTTGGACAGGTCAGGAGATCAGTTGTTAGACTATTGGAGAGGTCCAGGCATGGCGATGGCTTGAACTGGAGAACTAGCAGTTTATGAAACAGAAAAGATAGGAAATGAAGCATAATTTATAAGACTTAAGGCCTGTGAAGAATTGACTCATTGGAAAAGACCCTGATGCTGGGAAAGATTGAAGGCAGGAGGAGAAGGGGACGACAGAGGATGAGATTGTTCGATGGCATCACCAACTCGATGGACATGAATCTCAGCAAGCTCCGGGAGTTGGTGATGGACAGGGAAGCCTGGCGTGCTGCAGTCCATGGGATCACAAAGAGTTGGACACAACTGAGTGACTGAACTGAACTGAAGGCCTGAGTGCTCAGTCATGTCTGACTCTTTGCAACTCCATGGACTGTAACACTCCAGGCTCCTCTGTCCATGGAATTTTTCCAGACAAGAATACTGGAATGGGTTGTCATTTCCTCCTCTAGGGGATTTTCCCAATCCAGGGATCAAACCCATGCCTCCTGTATTATAGGCAGTGATTGATCAAATGTGTGAGCTAAAACGAAGGAAAACTGAGTTGTTTCCGATTGAGTAAATGATCTTGATGCTTATTGAGCTGGGAGACTCAGCAAGAGAAAGCATATCAGAGAAGGCGAAATGGTATTAGTTTTCACTTTTTAGTGTATTAAGTTTAAGGCTCCTATGAAATGTCCAGCAAAAGATGCCTTGTAATAATAATAGTAGTTATGTTGGGGTTGCAAAGAGTTGGACATTCCTGGGTAACTGAACAACAGCAGCAGCATGGCAGCAAGTAGTTACTGGGGGCTTCCCTGGTGGCTCAGAGGTTAAAGCGTCTGCCTCCCATGCGGGAGACCTGGGTTCGATCCCTGGGTCGGGAAGATCCCCTGGAGAAGGAAATGGCAATCCACTCCAGTATTCTTGCCTGGAGAATCCCATGGACAGAGAAGCCTAGTAGATTACAGTCCACGGGGTCGCAAAGAGTCGGACACGACTGAGCGACTTCACCTCACCTCACCTCATCAAGCACCAAGCGCTGTTCTAAGTGCACACTTGAATAAACTTGTTCCTTCCTCATAGCAAATCTAGAGGTAGGTTGTTATGTTATCTCCATTTTATAAATGAGAAACTGAAACACAAAGTAACTTGCTTAAGTTGGAAAATTATATGTGTAACTGAGAAAGTATTTGGGAGTTATTAGCATAGGGATTTTGCTTAAGGCTTTGAGAATTAATGAAAATACTCAGGGGCAGTGTAGCAAGTCAGAAGAGATGAGATGTCTTGGGCCTAAATCTTGAGAGACACCAACATTGAGGAGAAGGAAGAGAAAGTGGAACTCCAGAAAGCCTAAGAATGAACAGCTGGAGAGTTAGGAAGGAGCGTTGCAGAAGCTGTGAGAAGAGGACACGGTGAAGAGGGAGAGCCCAATAAAGGCAAAGGCTACTAAACAGACAAGTTAGAAATAGATGGGAAAGTTTACTTTGGCATTAGCAAGGTGTGGTTTATTAATTGCCCTGGCAAAATAATGTTTCAGTGGAGGTGGTAGGGTTAGCATGCTATAGAATGTTAAGAAATAAGTTAAGACAGGAAGGGCAGCTAGTTAGGGGAAATTCAATGGGGCAGAGAACTAGAGGTTCTTTTGGGGTGACTGATCAGGAAATAGGTCAGGAAAGTGTGGACCGAGAGTGGATTTACTGAATTATTAATTCAGAGCCTGAGATATTCTGGGAGATTATAAGGATGTGTGCTGCATCCATGGAAGTGTGGGCATGAAGTTTGTGAATGGAGGAGTGAGTCACTAGAACTTAGGAGAACAAAATACTGAGAACTTGGAGTTTTAGATGAGTTTTCTTCATAAACAGAGAAGTAGAGAAGAAAGTTTTAAACTAGTGCTAAAGTCTTTAGTGAAAAGGGGAGGAATAGATGTTTGCAATAGGATGGATAAGGAAGAGTTATATAGACAACTCCTTCAAGCAAATGTTTTCATATCAAGATGGAAGATTCATGGTTTAAATGGGCAGTACTGAGTAGGAAGGGTAGAAGACCTCCCGTCGTCCTTGTACCATAACAAATGGGGAGAAAAATGCAGCTTCTCCTTAAGAAGGTAGCAGGTGAAGCTCTATTCCCTGGCTGAGCCAGGGTTCTTTTTAAAGCAAAAGAGTAGAGTGGGCATTCAGTGAAGAATTTGAGGACAAATATGGATTTGTCACCCTGAGAAAAAGAGGACATTCTACAGGGCAGAATGGAAGATTTGGGGAGAGAAGAGTAGAGAAGGAAGTTGATTCAGGAGAAAGGAAGGGACTAGATTGAAGAAGGGATTGGCACCTGAGGAGCTTAGATCTTGGGCATTGATCAAGGAAAACAGAAATGTATGTGAAGTATGGCTAATTTGGCTGGGTAGAAAATCTTGAAAGAATTAGTCCTGGCAGCCTTCTGATGAAAGGCTTGGACTTAGAAGTGGAGGGTCATCTATGCCTCTTGGCCTTGGTTGATTACACACCCAACGGGCTCCTTGTGTCTTGGCTGGATAGAAGAAGTAGTGATGAGTAGGACTGAAGCTTAGCTCAGGGATGGAGTACTCAGTACTCCAGCTAAGTACAAGGACTTAGCTCAGTCCTTGAATTGTTGGTGGGGCCCTACAAGGCTACTTAACAACATATGCCCAGGGTGCCAGGGTAGCACATCTAATTCAATCAGGGTGTCAGCAACAAAGTATCTGCATCCTCAGATATATTTCTTTCTCATAGCAATAAATTATGATTTAGAGCACACTGAGAAGCAAGACACTGAAACTGGAAGTTACTGGAGAAAGTATGACCACTAGGCCCTTCAACCATAAATCTGCAATTTGATTGTATCTGAAGGACAAGTCATTTTCACAGTTGTCAATTTTCCTATACCATCAAATCCATGGGAGTTTCAAAGTCCTGTTGTTGATGATCTAGACAGTCTTGGGCAGGAACTGATTGGCCAGCTTGGCTAAACCTTTAGCCAGAAATCTTACAGAGTCTTCTTTGGAAGGACCTCCCTTTCCTAGCCTCCTTGATCTACAGGCACTTGACCTGGGTGGGTCCTCAGAGCAGGAAACACAACTGTGATGCTTTTCTAGTGCATCTCTCAAGCTCTCTTTTGTATCCTTTTGGGGGCCCCCTTGAAGGCACACAAACATCTGCATTCCCTACACTATGGAAGCAACACAATGCTTTAAGGCCTCTCAGAAAACCTACAGGACAGTTAATATGATTTAAGCCTATATTTAAATTTTATGAGACTCATTTTCAAGGCTAATAACCCAGTTTACTGTGCACAATATCAAATGCAAATTTTATTACTGACTTGGTAAAAACCAAGACGATCATCATTAGCATATCTCCCCGCATCACCCTTTTTAGCCAAAAGGTGTACCAGGAGTAACAGTGGGGGTTTTTTATATGTGTTGTAAATTACAGTTATTATCTCATTAGATAAACACATTTAAAATCAGGTTATCATTCACTTATATATCAGAAAGTTGTTTGTTCAATTGCAGCTAGTCTCATATTCTAACATATGGTGCATGAAATTCTTAGACTAATAAAATTTCAAGGTACAGGGAGCTGGTGTCTTGGAAAAAACTGTTTCTGCTCCACGAATGGCTCGATATAATCTGTAATTGCTCTGAAACAATTATGCAGCAGGCTGTTTTGTACTTAATAGTATTTACATCCTTGGTTTTATTAGCAACAAAATGTGAGTGGAACTTGTGAAAGAGAAATTAATTTTTGCACTAAAAGATGTAAACTTTTAAATGAAGGCTCTCGCAGATTGAGGAAACTAAAAACACGGGGATTGGTTGGTTCTCGATTTCTTCACTTTCTTTTTATTATTACACCTCCTATTTCTCATTAACCTATCAAAACATTTATACAATTATAAAAAAACAGAATAAACACCCACAAGATACAGGTTTCTGGCTTCAAGTTATTTATTTTTTTTAAGATGTGCAGTGTTCTAGAGTTTATAATGTGCTGTAATGCCCTACTGTCAAAACTGAATTGACACTGGAAGACTTACTTTGTATTTCTTTTTCTAAGAAGAAAAGCATAGGTTAAATGTAGATATTCTCTTATGTGAACTCAACACTCATCTCAAAACAAGCAAAAAAGACCAATATTCTCTGAATCTGTAGAGTTCTTATCATGGACAATGCCTGGAGTAATTTCTTTTTGTTAAATCATTCCCATGAAGTTCATGTGGGTCTTAAAACTGTCTTGGCAGTGCAGTGTCTTAGAAAGAGCTCATTCAATTTTTTAAAAATTAATTTATTTTTAATTGGAGGATAATATTCTACAATATTATGTTGGCTTCTGCCATATAGCAACATAAATTAGCCATAGGTATACATAGGTCCCCTCCCTCTTGAACCTCCCTCCCACCTCCAACCCTACCCCACCACTTTCGGCTGTCACAGAGCACTGGGTTTGAGCTCCTTGCACATTCATTTATAAAATGAGAACACTCAAACCAAACTTACTGAGTTTTTGTGAGAATTCAGTTGGTTACAATTAACAGCACTGCACAAATGTCAGCCATCTCAAGTTTTTTTGAAGTCTTGTTCAGGCTGATAAGAAGCACAATACTTCAGAGTTCCTATTTTACATAATCTTTCCACGTAGAGCTTTATCTCTGTCACATGATCCATTTCTGGACATTTACTAATGCGTCACAAGGTTCTATATTGAATCCTCCATCTGTATTGCATGTTGGTCCAATAATAAGTATATTCTCTAACATGTTAACATTCATACTGAGCAGGAAATGAAATTAATAATCTTGCTTTTTTCTTGTGTATAATGCATGTTCATTCTAGAAAAGTTAGGAAACAGATAAAAAGAAAAAAATCACTCACAATTTTAGTGTTGATTTTGATATACTTGATATATTTTGATATATTTTCTTTCTTAATTTATGAACATATAACACAATATATATGCTCATGTTTGACATAATTAAAATCACACTTTATTTAGTAATATAGCTTGCCTTTTCCACTTATTATAACATGAACATTTCGATACGGTATCTGAGTGGATTGAAAAAATGTTTTAATAACTGTGTACAGTGAACAAAGTACCAAAACTTTCCTCACATTTTAATATTATGTTGGGATTAATATAGTTATAGTTAGAGTTTTTCAGTTTTAAAGTTTTATGATGCAAATATTCACATCAGAGGATATGTTTCAAGATACCTACTTTAATAATACAATTATTTTGTATGTATGTTGAAACAAATATGTCACATTTGAAAGCAGAACTTCCCTCCACTCCTTTCCCATAGGGTCTTGACTTCTGCAGCTCCTCTGTTACTCCTGACCTGAGACTAGACCACCTCTACCCAGGAAGTTGTTCTTTTGACAACAGCGCATACGTATCTGATGGTCTAATTTAAAGGGTGATGAATTAATCGGCTCACCAACTGAGCCTGTAAAACTGATCACATCCACCCTGGCTGTCTATGGGACAACAGATGTTCCTGCCAAACCACTTGAATATCCTTAACATGCTTTGTAATTGTGAAAAGACTAGAGGCTCTTGGTTTCCATTTTCTCACTATTACATACAACCTGTTCTACTAGGACTTGAATTTTTCAACTTGAAAGAGCACTGAAACTAATTAATAATAAGACACTGGGATAGACATATTCTATGGCCTGATAATATGCAGTTAAAACTCAAAATATTTCATGGTTTATCTGCATTTTAATGTAAAAGCAGAAAACTTTACACATCACATTATACAAAGCTATATATCACTCCTTTTAAATTAGGAAGAGTTAAATTTCATTTTTCTAATTGTGATGTCAGCCATTATTTAAAAGATCTAAGTGGCAAGTGAAATCAATGTTTAGGGGCCCCAAAGATCTCCAGAATCAACTGAAGACTTATTTCTAGACATCTACTCCTGTCCTAGGTGTTTATTTCTTGTCTTTTAGAAGAATTTGTGCTTTGATTTTTAAAAACATACCCATTTACTCCTAATTCAGATCTTCCCAGTGCTTTTGTTTTTCTCAGGTGTGACTGCAGTATCCTTGGATGTTCCACTGACTCTTTCTAAGCTGTTGTTTTTCAGTCGTCAAGTTGTGTCCAGCTCATCGCAACCCCATGGACTGCAGCACGACAAGCTTCCCTGTCCCTCTTCCTGAGCTATCAGCTGATATATTGCTATTTATACTTTGCCACATATGTATATATATGAAGACAACCATCAATGAGTTACTGACTTGGTAAACTTTAACAGGGCAATTTCCAGGGGGAATTTTTCTTTTACTAATTAATAGAACTTAACCTAATTAATATTATCCAGTTAAAGCTTTTACAAAGATCCAAATAGAATCAAAAAAATTTTTTATCAATCCTTTTTTATCAATTTTCTAGTATCATATGGTCCTCCTTAGTAAGCCCCCAATCAAATGACTTCACTGTTTTTGTGCAGAAAGAGCTTTTAATTTTTAACAGAGTAATTCTCTGTGGGAGGGAGGGGAGCGGGAAAGCACAATTTTTTTTTTTTAATCTGCTGATTTCTATGGTGTAATACTTCCTCCATCGCTAATTTCAAGTTACTGAATTGACTTGGGAAGACTCAAGATGCTTTTGCAAGCCAGATCATGCCAGCTCCAGAATACCTCTCCATGCATCAGGAGTTGTACATTGTCTGAACAAACAAAAATGAAATAAATGAAACAAAACACATCTATTTTTGGTTCATTAATATCCACTTCATCACTCAGACCCAAAATAAACTTGTGTTTAATTTAACGATCTCATATCTACTTAAAAACTTTTATAGAAAGCAGTTCATCCGAAAGGGCTTTCTTATATAACCAAGAAATTTCAAGATATTACACTTTCATTGTTATTGTTGTCATTTAGCAGCTAAGTTGTGTCCCATTCTTTTGTGACGTCACAGAACCCGTCAGGCTTCTCTGTTCTTGGAATTTCCCAGGCAAGAATACTGGAGTGGGTTGCCATTTCCTTCTCTAGGGGATCTTCCCGACCCAGGGATTGAAGTGGTCTACCTTGGCAGGAGGATTCTTTATACCACTGAGCTACCTGGGAAGCCCATGCTTTCATTAGTTAAAAAAAGTATTTGACATTCCCCTTTGATTCTTCTGTAACCCATGGGTTATTTATAAATACATTATTTAAATAAATTCTTTACATTTAATTATGGATTTCTAGTTTAATTCTACTGTGGGCAGAAAACACACTTTTTATGATTTCAACCTTTTTAAATTTATTGAGACTTGTCTTATGGACCAGAATATGGTCTATCTTGGGGAATGTTCCATGTGCACTTGAAAAGAAGGTATATCTTGCAGTGGTTGAAGTTCAGTTCAGTTCAGTTCAGTTCAGTCGCTCAGTCGTGTCCGACTCTTTGCGACCCCATGAATCGCAGCACGCCAGGCCTCCCTGTTCATCACCATCTCTCGGAGTTCACTCAGACTCACATCCATTGAGTCAGTGATGCCATCCAGCCATCTCATCCTCGATCGTCCCCTTCTTCTCCTGCCCCCAATCCCTCCCAGCATCAGAGTCTTTTCCAATGAGTCAACTCTTCGCATGAGGTGGCCAAAGTACTGGAGTTTCAGCTTTAGCATCATTCCTTCCAAAGAAACCCCAGGGTTGATCTCCTTCAGAATGGACTGGTTGGATCTCCTTGCAGTCCAAGGGACTCTCAAGAGTCTTCTCCAAGACCACACTTCAAAAGCATCAATTCTTCGGCGATCAGCCTTCTTCACAGTCCAACTCTCACATCCATACATGACCACAGGAAAAACCATAGCCTTAGATAAGGACCCAGGCCTGTTGCCCCCTGCTTCACATGTAGTATATCTTATCAAATTGACATGTTCTCCAGTCTATTAGAAAATGGCTTTCAGTTCTTTTTGTGGAATAATCAACAAAGAAAAGAAAAAGATACTGGATATTAAAGGTGAACACTTTGCCCTTGAGTTAACCTGATTTCCATCAAATTCTAGTGCTTGCTGTTTATGAGCCTCTGGCCAGACTGCACTCTGAAAGGTAAGAAAGACAGATTGCCTGGAGGTGGGCTCCAGCTCTGCCGTGTGAACATTGTGATTGTGGCAGATTACTAAATCTCTCTGTTCCCAATTTTCCCAACTTTTATGAAGACCTATCTTTTTAGATAAATGTGAGTATTAAATTAATAAATAGTAAATACTTAGAAAGTGCTGTTTGCTAAGTTGCTTCAGTCGTGTCTGACTCTATGCGACCCTATGACTGTAAACTACCAGACTCCTCTGTCCATGGGGTTCCAGGCAAGAATACTTGAGTGGGTTGCCATGCCCTCTTCAATACTTAGACTAGTACCTGGCAAATGCTATGTAATGTTAGCTATTATTGCCATTGTCCCTACCCAAAGTGGTCAATGAGTAGACACTTGGAAGGATATAGTGGCTGTCTCTTATACACATCGAGATGTGTATAAGAGACAGGTCCAACTCTCACATCCATACATGACCACAGGAAAAACCATAGCCTTGACTAGACGGACCTTAGTCGGCAAAGTAATGTCTCTGCTTTTGAAAATGCTATCTAGGTTGGACATAACTTTTCTTCCAAGGAGTAAGCGTCTTCTAATTTCATGGCTGCAGTCACCATCAGCAGTGATTTTGGAGCCCAAAAAAATAAAGTCTGGCACTGTTTCCACTGTTTCCCCATCTATTTCCCATGAAGTGATGGGACCAGATGCCATGATCTTCGTTTTCTGAATGTTGAGCTTTAAGCCAACTTTTTTGCTCTCCTCTTTCACTTTCATCAAGAGGCTTTTTAGCTCCTCTTCACTTTCTGCCATAAGGGTGGTGGTTGAAAGTAATGATCTAAAGACAGGGAATTCTGGTTGATAGGCGTTCAAATATTCTGTACCCTAACTGGTTTTATTTAAAATGTTTAAGCAATTACTGAGAAAGGTTTAAATCTGCACCATAATTTAGATTTGCCTAGTTCTTTTAGCTTCTTTGGTTTTTGCTTTTTTAAAGTTCTTTTTATATATGTATATGAAATGCTTACTCCTTTAGGATTAGTGTCTTCTTGATGATCTAGCCTCTTAACATTGTGAAATATCCCTTCTTATCTCTGCTATTATTCCTTGCTTTAAAGTCTACTTTGATAGTAATATAGTCACTCTAGATTTTTAATGATTAGTGTTTGCATGGTATATCTTTTTCCACCCTTTCATTTCTAATCTATCTTTGTCTTTATGTTTAAATTGTGTCTTTTGAAATTATCACATAATTGGGCTTTGCTTTCTTTTTTTAAAATTTTAATAAGAAAGGAATTTTATGAAAAATCACCAAAGGAAACATGAATCAGAAGGCACTATAAAGTTTAAGAACTGATGTTGATGCATAGTTATTACCCAAGGTCCACAGTTTGTATGGGAGTCACTCTTGATCTTGTACATTCTGTGGGTTTTGACAAATGTATCATACAGGGTAGTTTCATGGCCCTAAATATCCTGAACTTTGAATTTTGAGCTGGTCTGATTAGATAAAATAGAACAAGTGTCTCAGGTCAGTGGAACAGTATGGTTAACCTACCCTGAAGTTGGAGGGAATTGACAAAGAGGTGCTTGGGGTGCTGACCCCACGGCGCAGGGAGAAGAGGTGGCCGGAATGATCATAGGACCCAGAAACGCTGGAGGCCAGTAGGAGAAGTTTAGCCTTTTCCCCTGAGAGCAGCAGGGAGTTAATGAAGGATTTTAACCTGGAAATGCCTGACTGGAAAGACCTGGCCTTTCTGATATCCAGCTAAACCTAAGGTGAGTAGAGAGCTTTCTCCTTGGGCTGACTAGAAATCCATCTTCCTGCAAAATGAGAGCTTTGGAAATCCCATAGATAACCATGGCTTCTCTCAGTCTTGCCTCAGAAGTCCTGCTCTGTGCAGGCTCAGCTTTTACCCAAACAAGACCAAGAGGACCCATACATAGATTTTGGAGCTCCTTTCTGCACATCTCTCCTTCAGACACTCTGCCTTACAAGCCATAGCTGCCTCACCAGGCTCAAATTTCCTTCCCTATTTCTCTACCAGTGAAAGTGCAGGTCTCTCATTGGCAATTTTTAAAGGACCTCCAGGTGGGAAGGTGGGGCAAATGTAGAACTCACTTCAGGAGTTTTCTTTCTTTCCTGGATAACAACCCTGGAGGGTGGGAAGTAGTGGGTTATACACTTAACCTCAGGTGGCTAGATGGTAAATGTTAACACTGTATCAATGAAAAAGGTGATGTTGTTGTTCAGTTGCTCCATTGCTGTGACTCCACGGAGTGCCGCATGCACCCAGAGTTTGCTCAGATTCATGTTCCTTGAACCAGTAGCGCTATCTAACCAGTCAAACTGTTACGCAGCAGGTTATCTGCTAATTAAGAAATCTTTGATACAAAGATATTTCATTATTTTATGCATCACTAAGACTGACCAAAATAAGAAAGGCTGCCAATTAAATTACCTAGAAATGCTTTCTTGTTACCGGGGACTTTCCACACTATAATATGTCTGTGTCAACTGCGATATCACTGATGCAGCATTCTTTAACAAGTACTTCTCATAATTTTAGTCACTGATACCCACTGATGCTGATTTTAAAAAACAAAATTTAACAGAATTAATCAATAGAAAGTTCTCCAACAATCAAGTGGACATTAACAATAGCTCAGTTCATTAATATCTATGAGATACATGAATTTACTAAACTGGCAATACCATTAACAGCTCTGGTATTGAGCTATGCAGTTAACCATACAACCACTTCACAAATGTGAATAGCAAATGGAAAATACACATGGTTCTAACACAGTTCCTAATGTCAGTGATATTAAAATATATTTTTAAAATGTGCTCCTTAGAAGTAAAAAAAGTACTCTGCAACAATGACGTTACAGCCCTGTAATATATTCCACAAAATGTTTGTGCTAAAACAAGGGATGAATTTTTCTGTATATGATGTTGAGATATTTTGCATCTCAGCTCTCATCTGTGTGTCAGGCAACCTTTTGGTTCTCTGCCCCCAACAGTGCTCCATCTACACTGTAGAAGGCAGAGGTAATGTCCTATATGTATATGCATGCCTTTTGGCATGAAAGAAGAGTTACTCCTTAAGTGGTCCAAATTGGAACATAGTATGATATGCCTTTCTTGGCTAGTTTGGAGTGCAAATGAAGCTGCATTCTTTCATTTTTGTTTTCATTTTTTTTTTCAATGATTCACTCAAGCAGAAAGACTTCCTCTTGAGACCTCCCCACTCCTTGAATTATCCAATAGCACTGAAGGTCCGTTCCTTAAGACAGGTCCCCCCGCTTCTCAATGCCAGGTGGAGGGTGAAAAGGAAGTGCATTAAAAGCCTGTGCTGGTCTCATACCTTCGCCTCACTGAGGCATTACTTCAGGGACCAGATCCCTGGAAGGCTGCAGTGCCCCCAACTCTGGGGCTTCCTGGTCCTGCTCCTCCAGACCACACCGATCTGGGAAGCAAACCATTGTGAGGAATTGACTCAAAGGTCAGTCTCCAGCTCCAGCTACACACAGTGCCCAGCACATTTATTTGGTTCCTGGTGTATGGGGCTTCCCAAGGGGTACTAGTGGTAGAGAACCTGCTCACCAATGCAGGAGACATAAGAGATGCAGGTTTGATGCCTGGGTTGAGAAAATCCCCTGGAAGAGGGCATGGCAATCCACTCCAGTATTCTCGCCTGGAGAATCCCATGGACAGAGGAGCCTGGTGGACTACCGCTCATGAGGTCCCAAAGAGTCGGATGTGACTGAAACAAGTTAGTACTTAGCATATTGGGCTTAGTTTGAGTCCTGACTTCCCCTTCCAACATGTAAATTCTGTTTCGTGGACTTTGTTTTTTTTTTTTTTCCTGACCCATGGACCTCAGCTGGGACCATCCTAACCTCTCAGTTTGATTCTAATCATGTTGATTCTAGAAAGAGGAATTGCCAATATCTCAGTCTTTCCCCGCTAACCCCATACCCCTGCAAAGACTCCTGCCTCCTACACAATTTTATCTGTTTTGCCAACACCAACTGTGTTACAGCAAGTGCTATTGTAAGAGATGGTCTTCATCAACCACAAAGTGTCCTTTTCATTCTTAGGATAATTGGTACCAACTCATCCTAGAATATGTAATTTCAAGGCATTTAAATCTGAATGATCCTTCAAAGTTCTGGGGTAACTTGCTATGCCCATTTTCTTGACACCATTCCTAGCAAGCTTTCTCACTGAAAATATTAAGTTCTCTTTCACCAGGTTGGTGTGCACACACAGATACACACACACACACACACACACAGGCTTGTCTGTCCCCATGTGGCATACATATTAGAGAAGATGACGCTTCTTGGTTAACTGTAAACTTTACCAAGCATCCTCCCCTGACTGCAGCAGCTTCAGCGACTTTCTTTTTTTCACTTAATGTTTTATTTGGCTTACACTCATAAGTATTATATGTATGCTACTAGTAGCCCAAAATGGAGGCCAAACTTTTTAAACAAATAACTTTTCAAATTTATCTTCAAATTTAAGGATCAAACTAAGTGTACAGTATATACACCCAAATGTCTTTGAAAAGTAGATTTTTTTTTTCTATTTTGAAAGTATAAGACAATTAAATGCTATAAAAATTCATCTTGGTATATCCATACCATAGAATATTACTTGGCAATAAAAAGAAATGAGCTATCAAATCATGAAAAGACATGGAAGAAACTTAAATACATATTACATTACTCAGTGAAAGAAGCCAAAATGAAAAGTCTATGTATCGTATGATACCAACTATGATATTTTAGAAAAGGCAAAGCTGCAGAGACAGTAAAAAGATCAGTGGTGGGCAGAAATTGGAGATAGAAGGAAGAAGAACAAGAGGTGTACAAGTGATATTCATGGCAATGAAAATATTCTATACGATGCTGTAAGAGTGGACACACGTATATAGACATTTGTCAAAGCTCACAAAACTATGAAACACAAGGAATGAATCCTAGTGTAACCTATGAATTTTAGTTAATAATAACATAAAAATGTTAGTTCATCAATTTAACAAATGTTCCATACTAACACAAGATACTAATAATAAGGGAAAATGTAGGGAAAGGTGAGGGAGTACATGAAAGCTCTATACTTTCTGTTCAATTTTTCTGGAAACAATGCTGCTCTTAAAGTCTATTAAAGTTTTTAAAAATCAGCTGAACTTAAAAATTTATCTTTAGAGTTCTGAACAAAAACTTATTTCTAATACTATAATTCATATGGAGAAAAAGAATTAAAATGATCATTTGACTTACTAAAGCACAAACTAAGTTATCCACAAAAATATACTATTTATTCTAAGAACTATCTGCTGGAATCAGCTATTTTTTAGTCCCACCATGCCTACATTTTAATCATTTCACCTTGTTCTGAATAAACATGAAGTTTGATAGTCATAATGCTTGAATAATCCCACGACTTAGCAGCAGCAGCAGATTCTAAGAGAAACAACTAGTGACTTGAAAGAGGTGTTATTCTTTTACAATAAAGCAGAAACTGGTTGCATAATGTTAAAACAGAGATAGTCCTACAGGAATTAGCCTGTACCATTTGATTTTTATGGATGTTATTGTCTAATGAGAGTTAATGATTAAACACATTTGGTCCTATTGTCTTTGGTTGTTACCTCATTCATCACAAATTTTATTGCAAAAAAAGAAAGGCATTTCTCTCTTAACATTTTGCAAGATGCTACGTCAGAATTTGTCTCTAATTTATTTGGAATTAAATCTTGTACATTTTAACAGATTTCTAAAATTTTTTCATTAATTTATAGAAATCTATGAATTCACAGTATTCAAACTGCTTTATACTCAATGAAAGGAATCACAGCAAAAGTAACTGAGAAATCACTAGGAAGCTACTATGCTTTCACTGTGCCTTGTGAATCAAATTGGAAAAGAAAACCAATATCATAATTGATGAAATTCAAGTTAGAATTTTCTGTTTTTGTGCTGTCACCATAGAGCAAATAGCTAATTCAGCTTTGAGCCTACTCCTTTAACAGGGAAGTGATTGCACCTGCTAGTACAAAATTATGAATAAAAATAATTCGCCAAATGGGATTTCATTTTAAAAATGCAGATCCTATTTGAAGAGCTTCACAAAGGAATACTGCCTCTGACAAGTGGAGAAAAATCTACCCTTCAAAGCTAATTGTGGCATGAAAGTATGTATGAAAGAAAGAAAAATGGCATATAGCTATTAAAACTAGTTTTGTAATGCAGACACACTTTTTCATGGAAACAGTAACAACAGCCTCGGGGGTATGGGGGAGGGGCGGGGACAGGGAGGGTGTGTGGAATGAGCAAGAGGAGATTCTTCCAGATGAATGAACAAATGAATGAATGCATTAAAAAAAAAGTCCAAACCCAAACTTGTTTAAGGTGACTAATTAAGACCCCCTCTTAGAAAAGCTGTTGCTAGGTAAACAAAACTGTTTAAAACATGTTCATCATTAGTGTCCCCTGACAGAAGGATGAGGTGGCAGACTTAGTGACAGAAGGGAGAAGAAGAGCGGCATATGGCCCCCAGTTCTGTCCCCTGCTGACAAGCTGCCTCCCTGCAAGCCCCTTTTGCTCTGTATTCCGTGCACACAGCAGATTGCTATGCCCCAACTTTCCCATCTGTACCCCAGACTCATGTCCCAACACTGTGGCTGCCGAGCAGATTTCAGTGGTGCGCCCTGGGGGGAGAGGATGTGGAGATGCAGGGTGTGGGGGGCAAGAGCAAGGGTTTACACGGGATCTGGGGGAGGACGGGAAGGGAGATTAACAACCAATCATCACCACACTCTCCATAATGTATTGTCTCTACAGCATTACATGGTATATTTCCAGTGGGGATTAGCCCATCCATCACAGCCCTTTATTGGCCCCCTTTTTTGTTGTTGTATAAAGCCCAAACACTATCGTAAAATTCTAAACTGCTTAATTGCTGTGCTGTAAAAATTTGCATATCAGAGATATGTCATTCCATCATTAAAGGGCACTAGGTATTTGTTACAAGGTCCCAACAGTTATGCCAGTGCACCCCTGAAGAAAGGTCATTATTGGTACTATGCAAAACTTGCTGCTGAAATCAGATCAGCAGCAATTAGGGCTTTGGATACTGTTGGATTCATATTTTGATTTCTTCTGGTTCAAGGCTCAGGGCACACTGACCCACTTCCTACATGATCAGAATGTTTAAGCAACATTTTCTACCAGCGTGGGCCCTGGGTCCTTATAAATTTTTCACTTTCACCATCTACATCCTAGATCTTGTCTGAGATCAGACTTTAAATTGAATCATCTAGGTCACTTGCAGAACCAAATTTCCCCCTCACCTTTACAATGAAAGATGGGTGAAATGTTTGTAAAACTTGGGCAGAGGATGAACCAGGATGCTCAGTAAGCATGCAGAATCTCAGTGGTAGGTAGAGATTGCATAACGGAGAAGAACCCTTGCAGTGGTACTCCACCCCTTCAGGTCCCCACTGCGGCCGGTGAGTGGTAGCTGCAGGAGGGTCAATGACACCCTGCTCTTTTTCAGAGACTTTGATCCCTGCCAAGCTTCCCTGTAGGTGGAGGAGAATGATTTACGGAGCCCACTCGACAGGGCTCCCTTCAATTAAAAGCAGCCTCTCCTGACTTACCTGTGCCTGCATCCCTCCACATCTGGGTCAGAATAAGAACTAATGGGTAACTAAATTAGAAGACGCTTACTCCTTGGAAGAAAAGTTATGACCAACCTAGACAGCATATTCAAAAGCAGAGACATTACTTTGCCGACTAAGGTCCGTCTAGTCAAGGCTATGGTTTTTCCTGTGGTCATGTATGGATGTGAGAGTTGGACTGTGAAGAAGGCTGAGCGCCGAAGAATTGATGCTTTTGAACTGTGCTGTTGGAGAAGACTCTTGGGAGTCCCTTGGACTGCAAGGAGATCCAACCAGTCCATTCTGAAGGAGATCAACCCTGGGATTTCTTTGGAAGGAATGATGCTAAAGCTGAAACTCCAATACTTTGGCCACCTCATGCGAAGAGTTGACTCTTTGGAAAAGACTCTGATGCTGGGAGGGATTGGGGGCAGGAGGAGAAGGGGACGACCGAGGATGAGATGGCTGGATGACATCACGGACTCGATGGACGTGAGTCTGAGTGAACTCCGAGAGATGGTGATGGACAGGGAGGCCTGGCGTGCTGCGATTCATGGGGTCGCAAAGAGTCGGACACGACTGAGCGACTGAACTGAACTGAATCCAACTGAAGTTACGATGGAGATCCTGAAACCATCAGAGCTTCTGCTGGAATTCAGCCAGGACACTCAAACAAATGCTGCATTTATTCCCAGCTTGGCACCTTTCTGAAACCCAGTAATCACAGTGAATGTTTTAAAACAGCTGCACACAGATCAGCAGAAGCAGGGTTAGTGTGCAGGCAGCATGGGGGTGGGGGCTATTCTTTGCCTCCATCTCCTGGGTGTTGGAAATCATCAAAAGTAAACAAACAACTGATAAATACTCATACAGTGGTTATCTTGATTATATGTGATTTTTACTTTCTCCTTTATAATTTTCAAGTTTCCCCTCAAAGGTTTGTACAAGGTGAACGTATTAATTTTATAATCAAGAAAAACTGTTGTCTTTGTAAAAACTACAGAGGCGCTAGTAGCATTTATCATGGTACTCAGGATGGGTGTTAGCGAAGACTCAAAGAGCTTTTGTAGCAAGCTTATTCTGGGGGGCGCTTCTAACTAGCAATAAGCACAACATATTTCAGGGTATGTTATTTTTAAACATAGGCCACGGTGAGACTGCATGAATTGCAAGAACTAAGGTTTTCACCAAGGATGAGTGGCAGGAGGAAGTGAGGATGGTTGAAGAAGACAGTTAAAGAATACATGTAATATTAATGAATGAATGGATCAGGGAAATGTGATATATACGTGTGTGTGTGTGTGTGTGTAGAGTGTGTGTTAGTTGCTCAGTCATGTCCCACTCTTTGTGACCTCATGAACTGTAGCCTGCCAGACTCCTCTGTCCATGAGATTTTCCCAGGCAAGAATACTGGAGTAGGTTGCCACTCCCTTCTACAGGGGATGTTCCCAACCCAAGGATTAAACTCATGTCTCCTGCATTGCAGGTGGATTCTTTACCATCTGAGCCACAGTGAAGCCCATATATAACCTTAAAAATGACAGAAATTTTCATTTGCATCAACATGAATGAACCTGGAGAGCATTATACTAAGTGAAATAAGCCAGATAGAGAAAAGTGTTGCCTGATCTTATTTATATGTAGACTCTAAATAGAAAAACAACAACAACAACAACAAAAACCCAAAAAGTGAAACTCATCGAAAAAGAACGTAGAATGAAGTTGCCAGGGGCTTGGAGGTAGAGAAAAACAGGTAGAGGTTGGTAAACAGATACAATCCTGCAGTTTTAAGATGAATACAGTCTGCTGCTGCTAAGTCACTTCAGTCGTGTCCGACTCTGTGCGACCCCACAGACGGTAGCCCACCAGGCTCTCCCGTCCCTGGGATTCTCCAGGCAAGAACACTGGAGTGGGTTGCCATTTCCTTCTCCAGTGCATGAAAGTGAGAAGTGAAAGTGAAGTCGCTCAGTCGTGTCCGACTCAGCGACCCCATGGACTGCAGCCCACCAGGCTCCTCCGTCCATGGGATTTTCCAGGCAAGAGTACTGGAGTGGGGTGCCATTGCCTTCTCCGTGAATACAGTCTAAGGACCTAAAATGTAACATGGTGACTCTAGCTGATAACACTGTATTGTATGGGTGAAATGTGATGAGAGAGTAGAACTTAAATGTTCTCACACACAGACACACAAAAATAAATGTGTGAGGTGGTAGATGCGTTAGTTAACATTATGGGGATGGGAGATTTTTTCACAATATATAACATCAAATTATCACATTGTACACTTAAAATATCTCATAATTTTAATATTCTATTATAACTCAAAGAAGCTGAAAAAAGAGAAAACTGCAGTTGAAAAATAGATATAACAGGGTATCTTGTCAAAGGCAATAACAGTGATAATAATAATAGCTAATACTTTATATAGGCCTAGTTCGAAGAAGTTTACATGTATTAAGTCACTTAACACTGGTAGCAACCCTATGAAGTATACCATTGTTAGTCTCATTTTACAGATGAAGAAACTGATACGCAGAGAGGCTAATTAACTTGCCCAATCTCACACAGCTAGAGGCTCTAAAATGGCAAATCCAATTCTCTAATCCAGACCTCTTTTCTAATCCATGTATCACTCAACTGGTAGGTCACTCCAATTGGATATTCCAAGGGCATTTAATATTCAATATGTTCAAATTGAAATCACCGTTGACCTCCATG
The DNA here is from genome assembly GCA_006410635.1 of Cephalophus harveyi. NCBI lineage: Eukaryota > Metazoa > Chordata > Mammalia > Artiodactyla > Bovidae > Cephalophus > Cephalophus harveyi. The sequence goes on from SJYT01014392.1 coordinate 95,605, forward strand.
CTGTATAATCTACTTTTTGTTTCCTATTCAGTGAATGACATTGACAGGTCTGTCATTTAGGTCACAAACCTCAGGTTCTTTCTTGGCTCGTCTTTCTCCAGCCTCCATACTCTTGCCATTGGTATCCTCTTAACATCTTTTCTAAGTTCCCTGTGTCTGTACCACTTTTCCTGTCGTAGACTTAAGTCATCACCTCAAAATCACCCAGATTATTGTAAATGTCCTGTGTATTGCTTTGCCCATCTCCCGTCTTGACTCCTTCCAATCCTATTACCACAGTTTTCTAGAACATCAATCCTTTCATATCACACTCTTCTCTTAATTTTGATTGGCTTCCAAACTTCTTACAATAAAATAAAACTCTGTGTAGTTCTCTAACTTTATTTCCACTGTTACCATATGCTATAATATTCCATACACTTTGCTTCTTTATAGGCTCTTTCTCTTGTCTAGAATGTACTACTGTCTTCTGGAAGAGTTCTATTCATTTTCTAAAATGCATCTCCATTCTCGGGCTTTCTCAGACACCACCTTTTTGATCCAAGGCAAATTAATATCCTTCCTCCATGTTCCTGCCCTCTAATGTCCATCTAATTCATGTCTGCTATTCCCTCTTCATCCCATGTACATCTAAATTATACTCAGGTTGGCATCCAAGAAGACAGAGTTGTATCAAATGTGTCAGGGAGCTAAGTTATGACCCAGTAGAATCAGTCCCAAGAGAAGGGATTAAGTTTGTGAGCCCTGCAGGAAGAGAGGCCAATGGTATCTAGCCAAAGATTCCCAGGAAGTAGAGGATTTCCTAGGAAGTTTAGTCAAGATATATTGGACAAACCTTCAAAGAGAAGATTGTAGAAAACTGAAAAGAGATCAAACTGGTAACAACCAAGGGTGTGAAGCAGTGCATGACTGTCCCATCATTGGGATAACTATCATTGTGGAGAGGTGAGTAGTCTATGCCAGCTGGGGAGATCATCAACAGTCCTTACCCACTGAGTGTCTTGCTTGACAACTACAAAGAGACTGTGAAATGTTAGAGTAACTACTTTTGACTATTGCTCGAAAAATGTTCATTTGAATTTTTCCCCCATTCTTTTTGAGAAGACTTCCTTGGGACTTCTTAGGTAGTGCAGTGGTGAAAAGCCCTCCTGCCAATGCAGGAGACATGGGTTGAGAAGATCCCCTTGAAGAGGAAATGGCAACCTACTCCAGTATTCTTTCCTGGAAAATTCCATGGACAGAAGAGCTTGGTGGGCTATAGATCTTGGGGTCGCAAAGAGTCGGACATGACTGTGCACGCGTGCACTTGTAATTTAGGGATTTGTTGCCAGCCAGTTGCATTCTGTAGTAGAGATGTTAACCCAGTATTCTGACAAGGACTTACACCAAGAGGAGTGTCACCCTCTATGCAAAGCCCTTCTGTACCATGATCCTCCCTGGCTGCAGTCACAGTGTGACTTGAGGTGACTAGAGTTCTGTGTCTCCTGATTTCTCCCTAATTAGCCTGATATAGTGACTTCGAATTCCACAAACCTACACTCCACCCTGGAATTAGAAATAGCCTCCAAAAACTCTTGTGCCAAAATTAAAATGCTATAGGGGAGGGCTAACAAATTGACATTTAAGAACATGCTAAACATGAATTCCTCAGCTCTGCTTTACAAATGATTACTTAACATCCCCCCAGTGCCAGGAACCATGATGGTTGCCAAGGATACAAAGATGTGGTCCCTGTTCCAGAAACTGAAGAATCTTCAAGCCTAAGAAGAAAGAGTTTAGCATGGTTTAAGTAGTAAACTGGAGATCTGCACACAGTATGAAAAAAGGTGATTTCAGCTCAAACCTCTATGAGAAGATCTCCCAAAGATTGCTTCTGAGCTAAACGTGTCTGAGTAATCTGAGAGGAGGTCCCTGCAGGAAATGCTGTCTCTTATACACATCTAGATCCTTGGACTGCAAGGAGATCCAACCAGTCCATTCTGAAGGAGAGGGGGGGGGGGGGGGGGGGGGGGGGGGGGTGGGGGGGGGGGGGGGGGGGGGGGGGGGCTGTGGGGGGTGGTGAGGGTGCTGGGGAGTGGGGTTTAGAAAACAAAGATCAGCAGAATGTACTGTCTGTGGAAACCTGTGAGAGGGCTGGGGACTGAGGGAGAAAACTAATTATTAGACTACTTGTTGAAAGTGACTAATAATGTCACTTCTAATTGGAATGTGGGTGGGGGGAAGTACAGTTATCTTATTTGGATGACATGGAAAGGTCATTGAAACCATTTTTTCTGAATAGCATTAGTTGTTGGCATGACTTCTGACGCACTAGGGTGATCCTTCCTGGCAGATGGAATAATAACCAGTGGTCATTACAGTTCATGTTGAGTATAGTTGCCTAGAAACAGTGAAGTTTTTCATTTTTACCTTGGGCATGATAGGTCTTCTAGAAGATAGTATTCACAATTCTCCCTGTTACTTTTTCCTGTCTTGATGAAGCATTTGCAAATTTTGCACTTTGGCAGAATAGAAGAATTGACTTCTCAATTTACACAGTTGACTTAATGCATATTCTGAAACTTTTCTATGAGATATTCAGCAAAGGCCCCTTCCAATCTCTCCTGTGTTACAATTAAGATCACAAATATTTGGCGTTTGAATGGCCTCAGAGTAGAAGTTTTCTACCAGGCAGGGTTATTGGTTGCAAGCAACAGAAACTGACTCTGGCCATGTTAAAAAGAAAAGCAATTAAATGACAGGATATCATTGGCTTACCAAATAATGGGAAGCTGGAGACAAATACAAGACGTGAAAGTGGGCAAGAATTGAGGCATCTCTGGAGAAACAGCAGAAAACATACCATCTGCCCTTTATTGGAAACAGTCTCGTCAGGACACTGGCAGCTTCCCTGTTGCTGCACACTGCCTCTGACATCGCTGAACATGATCCAGTTTCTTTGAAGGGATCCCAATGATTCCTTCCATGTTCACAGATTCCTCCAGATTTCGAGTACCCAGTGGCTAACTTGAAGTCACAGGCCCTTTTACAGATCTCCTGGGAAATTGTAAGGGAGGCCTTTGCTCTTTCTTCCCACCCGGTTTCCCTCAGGCTCAGTGGGTAAAGAATCTGCCTGCAATGAAGGAGACCCAGGTTCAATCTCTGGGCCAGGAAGATTCCCTGGAGAAGGAAATGGCAACCCACTCCAATATTCTTGCCTGGAGAATCCCATGGATAGAGGAGCCTGGCAGATTACAGTCCATGGGGTCGCAAGAGTCAGACATGACTGAGTGACTAAACCCCCCTAAACCACCATCAGTGAGGAGTAAAATGTGGTATCTCACCAGAATAGTACATGATTATGGGGATTCCTCCCAAACAGCAAGGCCTTTGGATACAGGCTGCTTGCTGTAAACACATCCATGAACAATGCCATGAATAAAGACCAGTGAAGGCCTTACAGTGACTCTCAGAGCTTAGGGCTGAGTGTCTTTCCAGCAATAGCTTCAGGAATGGTTCTAATACAAAGTCAGATGGAGGAATTCTCAAGTAGTGTTGCTTGTATCTCCGTGGATGTGGGCATCTGGGTGCAGGGCAGTTTAAATAAATGCCTTCATGGTGTACTAAAAATCGCTTTCCATTCAATAAGAGCTTAGTTACTAAATTAAGCACACAGCCCTACCCTTGTTTCATTAGAAAGAGATCTTTTCCAAGAGGCTAATTGGACTCAAGTCAAATAAATCTGGTGAGGTGACTGCACCAGCCTCCCAGTCAAGCTGCAAGACACCTATTGAGCTGGAGGGTCCATAGGCCCAGGTTCCAGATGAAATCCTAATACATACATCTTTTACAAAATGAAGATCACAAGGTGTTTAATTTCATATTCTGCTATTTTTACTAAACATTAAATTAGATTACCTCCAGATAATTGACTATTTTTCAAAAATGTGATTTTTAGTAGCCATATGAGAGTAGCAAGTGATATAATTCAACATACACTAACTGGGGCAACATGATGCCATGGAACAAAGGTAGGTCATAGACCTGGGAAAGCTGAGGACTGATTTATGGTTCCCGTTATGAGCTGTGTGACTTTAGGTAAGACATATATTTTCTCTAAGTCTCAATATTCTTATCTTTAATGTAGAAAAAATAATGGTCTCTGTATTACAAAGTTGTAGTACAAATTAAATGAGATAATGCATGTAAAGTGCTTTGCATAAACCTGGCACAAAGTTAATGGCTCCTTAAATAATAGTTATTATTAATAATTGCAATATTGATGCTGTGCAACAGTGTTACTTCATTTCTTTGCAATATTGATGCTGTGCAAGAGTTCCACTTCATTTCTTCTACATGTGTGCATTACAAAAAGACTTGTATTTGAGTCTAAAGTGGACCTAAGGGTCCGAACAAAATTTAAAGTGACTTTCTGAGTCACATTTTGCATTAGATCATAACTCATAAAAGAACTTGCTGTATAAACCTAGTCAAATATCTTGGGCCAAGCTATATAACAAAATTATTAGGACACAAATACAACATTCAAAAACCAAGATCAAGGCATCTGGTCCCATCACTTCATGGCAAATAGAAGGGGAAAAAGTAGAAGCAATGACAGGTTTTATTTTCTTGGGTTTAAAAATTACTGTGGATGGTGACTGCAGCCATGAAATTGAAAATACTTGCCCTTTGAAGGAAACCTATAACAAACCTAGACAGCATATTAAAAAGCAAAGACATCACTTTGCCAACAAAGGTCCATTTAGTTAAAACTTTGGTTTTTCCAGTAGTCATATGCAGATGTGAGAACTGTACCTTAAAGAAGGCTGAGTGCCGAAGAATTGATGCTTTAGAATTGTGTTGCTGGGGAAGACTCTTGAGAGTCCTTTGGACTGCAAGAAGATCAAACCAATCAATTCTAAAGGAAATCAACCATGAATATTCATTGGAAGGACAATGCTGAAGCTGAAGCTCCAATACTTTGGCCACCTGATGCGAAGAACTGACTCATTTGAAAAGACCTTGATGCTGGGAAAGACTGAAGGCAAAAGGAGAAGAAGGTGGCAGAGAATGAGATAGTTAGCATCACTGACTCAATGGGCATGAATCTGAGCAAACACCAGGAAAAGATGAAGGACAGGGAAGCCCGGCATACTGCAGTTCATGGAGTCACAAAGAGTCAGACACGACTTAGTGACTGAACGAACAACAACAATGACAAATAAATTAGATATTTTTGACATCTCCACGATGTCAGAGTTAGAAGTGACCAAACTTTATTTAACTACTTGATGAATCACTGACTCTGCAGGCATTTGAGGCATAAATTTTATAAAGATGCTTGTTTTGTGGATTTTATTTATGCATTTTTTTTTCATTTTTGGCAAAATCCTGTATATTAGACCATGGATTGACAAATTTTTGTCTATAAAGGGCCAGATAGTAAATGTTTTAAACTTTGTGGAACAATGGGTTCTTTTCTGCAACCATTCAGTGGTGCCACTGAAGAGCTGGAAGAGTCAATAGACAAGAGTAAATAAACGGGCATGGCTGTGCTCCAATTGACTTTATTTATAAAAAGAGGTGGTAGACCAAACTCGGTCTTTTTGCCAACCTCTCTACTAAATACAAAGCCCTTGACTTTGTGGAGCCTGCAGCCCATAGAGGAGGCAGGTATCGTGTGAAGCAGAAGATATTAGGTGTTATGTCAGAAGTATGTATATTATAGAAAAGTCATGTCAACAGCCCAGCTTGTGAAATAAGAGGATTGATATGGGCTAAGAGATCCTGAAACTCATAACCTGTCTTCTTGGGTAGAGGGTTCAATCACTCACCATTCATCAGAATCACCAGGACTGTTTTACTTTACTTTATGGCACTGATGTTAAACCTGAAGGATGTTAGACTGAAAAATTTGGTCTATTTTAAATACAATAATGCTTGACCATGTTTCTGGGATGTTGGTATCTCTTCAGGAGATTTGTATCACAATCTATATTCATTATGCTGTCATTATCTCAATAATTTCTTTTCATGGGTAAGCATTTTTTTTTCCAAAAGGATTGCTTATTAAATTAAGATGAAATGGCAATTAATCTAGAGTGTTATCAAAGACAGGGACATGCATTTGTCTGAATCTCTTTATAAACATCAATGGCCTGTTAATGTACTAATATTTAGGAGGGCAACATGATAAAAGGCTTCCTTGCCTCTGTTAGCTCATTTTGTATTAACATATTCCTGTCACCAGTTAGGCAATTAACAGAGACTAAAGGAGCACTAATTGTAGGCTTCTCTGCCAATGTGCTGGGTCAACTTTTATTCCTAGGAGCTCGCTTAATCAATTTGTAATAATTATAAGTGGTAGAAGTGGGGGAGTTTCTTTGAAAAACAAACCTAGTGACATTGCTATAGAGACTGAGATTAGAGAAAGTAGTTTTCTTTATGATGTTGTAAAGCAAGCACTGTGGGGAGATGGAGGGACAGGTCAACAAAATTTTCAGAAAAAAACAATGCTGAGAATGTAAGCGGTATCCAGTTCTTCCCAGATGATGATTCTGGAGAAAACAGCTACAATACAGCTAACCAGTTGATGAATATATACATAAATTGCTGCCTTCCAATCACATACAGTGAAGTTCCTATGAGTTGGTTAAATTAACATACTTGTCTTGGCCCTTCCCACCCAGTTCAAGAAAGTCGTGTGTATTTCCTTGGCTTATTTTGTATTCAGTTCAGTTCAGTTCAGTCGCTCAGTCATGTCCGACTCTTTGCAACCCCATGAATCGCAGCACGCCAGGCCTCCCTGTCCGTCACCAACTCCCAGAGTTCACTCAGACTCACGTCCATCGAGTCAGTGATGCCATCCAGCCATCTCATCCTCGGTTGTCCCCTTCTCCTCCTGCCCCCAATCCCTCCCAGCATCAGAGTCTTTTCCTATGAGTCAACTCTTTGCATGAGGTGGCCAAAGTACTGGAATTTCAGCTTTAGCATCATTCCTTCCAAAGAAATCCCAGGGTTGATCTCCTTCAGAATGGACTGGTTGGTATTGGTTGCCCCATTTCAATGAGTGAATATTTTTGAAAATATTCTCTTTGACTAAAAGCAAACTGGAATGGAGTCCATGACGTAAAATGTGGGAGAAAAGAGTTGAAGACCTCCTGAAACCTTTGGTGCATACAAGACAATGGAAAGAATTTAGAGAAAGTCAAGTGTCAGAAAGAGTGAATAACTGGGACATGATCGCAGCACCAAGGTGCAGAAAAAAGTTCTGTGACTGTCCTATTAACATACCAGATTTGATTTGACTCCATTATATTTCATCAAATAGTTTAGAAAGCCCCCAGCATAAAATATCATCATAATTGTAATCATATATTTGGAGATTTAACGTGCACACCATAATGTACCATTAGTTACACAAATAACTAATAATTTGCTAATGACAATATTATGTTAAGTCAGTTTAGGGGCAATTAAAGTGAATGATATTTACATATGCCTAATGAATCACAGTCGATGGCAGATTAAGAGATTCTAATGAATATTCATCCAGACATTCGCAACCAGCTTCACAGTTTATAAACTGAATTATGGTTGATTTGCCCTTTTAAAAATGAATATGTGAGTATCTTCTGCATGGTGAGAATGAACAATTGGGCCTGACTGTAAAATTTTTTTAAAGCAGTGTACTGGTCAGAACACAAAACATTTTTATGCACTCTCATACCCTCGGCTTCACTGTTCTTTTTTATATCGCAGATCAGTGTTGATGAACTATCTCCATTTTCATTCTAATCCATGACATGAAATATAGAAATTGTTTACTATAAGATTAAATGGAATTCAAGTTTTATGCAGCCCCACTGAGGAAATAATTACAGGTAGTTTTTGTCATTGAAAAGTGAAAACAAACTATTTTTTCATGCTCTAACCATCCTCATGGAACTCAGAAGGCTGCTTTTGTAGCTATACTTTGTCATGATAAAATTGGGGTAGATTTACTATCCTTTCAACATGGTCATTTTAGAAACTCATAAAACAAACAAACAAAAACACTTTACTTTGGCCCTGTGAATACAGGTCAAGACGAACAAGGTTATGGCTTGAACACTCACTTTCTCCTAAAAAACTACAACATTTTCTGCTTTTATTAGCTGTTCCTTATAAATATTGTGAGTTCTTATCCCAGTTGCAAAGATGAAGGCCAAACTCTTTGTCTTCCTCAAGATCCTATCATAGGTCCCTGAAAGAACAGATATATCTACAGCTCCTGTTTCTGTTTAACCTTAAATTAGACAAGATGGTCTGTCTGCTGTTTCAGATTGTAAAGGTGTTCATTATTACTGGCAATTTTTTTTTCTACCTGGGAAGTTAGAGGCCAGAACCAAAGCTGTCTTGGTCCGGGAGAGTGTAGTAAGACACAATGAACAATGATGTACTTGATGTCTGGTCCATATAAGATGTCAAACCTGCATTAAAAGAACTAGTGAGAGAAACCTTCAAAAACAAACAAGTGTTTTAAAAGGCACAATGATAAACTTAGAAGTGGGAATGTTTTCACATGAACTGTAATCATTTCATCACATATTAATAAAACTTAAAAGCTAGTTAATTTGATGCTTGTCAGAAATAATGATGTTCTACCTTTCGAAAACAATGTCAATAGAGTGTATTACTGATAGAGTAAGGAAAGGACTTCATTCTCTCCCTCTCCCCATGTCCCTGGATGTTCATTTGTTTCAGGTACAGTTTGGCACTTTCAAAAGTTTTATAAGTATACCCTCAGTCTTATAAATCTTAATCTGTAAATCTTACAAGTATTTTACAAGGAAAATCATCAATGTGACATTTATATTTTTAGACTTTTGTATAAGGAGGAAGGAATCAGTGTCTTAGAAACAGTCTGTTGTCTCACTGGGCAGAGTACAAAGCACCCAGAAGCCCTCTACCAACATCTTTCACTGGCCTCCGCATAGGGTCTAGATGATGGCCATTTAAACCAGATTAAACACTATATAACCCAAAACAATAACTCATTGACAACTGTGCATGATACTATGGATTGGTATGTCTGATTGAACCAGTCTCACCCTTCATTGATCTCAGTCCAGGGTTTGAAGGAATGGCTTGGAGGAGTGATATGTATCGTGGGAGAGTTCAGGTACTAGGCTGTTGTTCTGGAAAGCATGGGCTTCCCAGGGGACTCAGTGGTAAAGAACCCACCTGTCAATGCAGGAGACATAGGAGACGTGGGTTCAATCCCTGGGTTGGGGAGATCCCCTGGAGAAGGCAATGGCAACCCACTCCAGTATTCTTGCCTGGAAAATCCCATGGATGGAGGAGCCTGGTAGGGCTACAGTCCATGAGGTCACAAAAGAGTTAGACACGAGCATGCACGCAAGCATCCAGCAGAAGACTCTGGGCAGCCTGGCAACTGAGCACCCCCAATGAATCGTCAAAACCAGTGAAGGTACTCTAGGAACCCATGGGGTTGGTGAGGAGACTGAGCAGTCCCAGAGTTAGTCCACCTTCTGTTCATGGCAGAATTACTTTTCTGCCACCACTTTATATATATTGGGGCTGAACAGAGGTCTCATTCTGCAAACTGTGGTGTTACTTGAAGGTAAGTGAAAAATGCAAACACCAATAACAAAAGTGGCAGAAGTGTGAAAATGACTTGTATAAAGAACACTAAGAAAAGAAAGATTGAATATAAGGAAAATCTCTAGGTTTATTCTACTTGGATGAAGTAGGTAAAAATTAAATATACATACCTTCTTCTCTATGACTGTAAGGAGTCTCTAGTCATCTTGAAAAAAAATAGTATTCCTTCTTAATTTTTCCCAGATGCTCTCCTTCAGGGAAGGACATGGACCTTTCATTTGTGGCAATTATTACCAATGCTGCATACACACACACACACACACACACACACACACACACACACAGAGTTTCATAGCTTTAAGCCATTCCTCCTCTTTGTCACATCCTTCCTTCTTACTTTTCATTGACCTACTGGATGCTGTGGGCTGAGATGTCAAATCTTATCAGGATTTGAGAAGCAAGTTGTTCACATCAACTTTCTAAACAAGTTTTATTTTTATCTTATGCCATTTTCATATAGCTCAGCAAGGCAGTATTTAATGAGCTCAACTTTGCTTCCTGATGGGGCAAGTTTTCCTGAAGGTCTTATTTTAAAATGAGAGGATGGTATGAGCAAGTCAAAAACTGAAAACAGCTATGGGTCACACAAAACCGTGGTCCACTTGAGCAAACCTGGAACACATTTATGAATTTGAGCAAAGTTATGTTCAAAATTAGAGTCACTGGCATTTCAACAGGCATAAATAGATACGCTTTTTTTTTCTGTGTTATTGAAAAAGTGTGGCTATTTGAACTTCAGTACAATCACAGGCTGAGTTCTGTGTAATAATCATTTGCTCTATATTCTTTAAAGGTAGGATTTCTTCCCAAACTATTGTATATGTATGTTTTGCGTATTTGACTCAGCCAACCTGCTGTTATATTTGGGTATTTTCACACTTAGGTGCTTTAAAGGTGCTTTAGTTCACTTTTTGGGTGAGGAAGACAAGCCAAAGAAAAGAGTTTTTCAAATCGCCAAGCAAGTCAGTCCAGTTTCAAATTCTTGCCTCACAGATGGCATGGGGTCTTACCTTTGTTTAGAAATTCTACACAAATCCGTAGAAGACACTCACCATTTTGGAGTATAGTCACCAAGTGGCCAAACAGAATCCATCTACTCTACTTTCTCCAGAAAGGTTTATCAGGATACTGTTGAACACCTGGATTCCTCTCATGATTTGGCCCAGCCTTACTGCACAGCTTGGGCTGCTGGGTCCATAGACTGATGGAATGAGTCCCTTAGGAGTATACACGCCACATTCTGAGCTGACACATACTGTGAATCTAGAGAAAGGGTGATTGGAGCCTCTCATTCCCAGAGGACCAAAGGTCAAGGTGAGTGGGTTTCCAGGCTTCAGCAGCTATAAAAATGCAAATGAAGTTCCCAGAAATGGAGTGATCATTTCACTCTCATATTCAAAAACTTGGTAATGATGCCAATTCTCCCCAAATCAATCTACAGACTTAAAGGACTCCCAGTCAAATTCCCAACTGGATCTTTTAAAGGTACAAACAAATCAATATTAAAATTGATATGGAAAGACACAGAAGCCAGAATAGATCAAATAATTTTGAAACTATTTTATTAGTTAGTTTAAAAAATGAAATGAAAACTCTCAATGGAGTTTTATTTCTTACTCTATCAAATCTGTACTCTCTCTGTGCACGTGGGAGCCCCTCCATAATCTCCTTGCCCTCTTTTTCATGTTTCTAGGTAGGTTTCCTCGCTGTACTCTGAGACGGTTCAGCTGTGACACTCCCCCCACCACCGCCCGCCCCATACATCCTACATTCTTTTATGAACAAATATTATCTATCTTTTATAAAAGGTCAGCCACCAGTGACCACCCTTGGGGGTGCAAGAGCTTCTGGGCTATAAAAACCCCTCTCTTCTCTCCTCCTCACCCTTCTCTTCCCTCCTCCTCTTCTTTTCATTCAAATCAAGTCCCGCCCCTTTGCCGCACCTGCTCCAGCCATTCTTATAACCACCAGGCTCATTCTCTTGTTATCAGCACCAATAAACTAACCACACCACAGCTGTTCCTGGTTTTTCTGCCTTCTTCCAGTTATAGTTTAAATTCCTCGAAAATAGGAACTTTTTGTTTGTTTGCTTTTTCAATCAGACTTCAGATGATCAAACAGCTCTTCACATAGAATAAGTGCCCTATAAATATTTCACTGTTTAAAAAAATGCATTTAACGTGAATGAGCAAATGTTAATCCTAGGAAATTATGAACATGGTTCTGAATTAGGAGGAGACCTGAGTGTTCACAGTTCACTGCAAGAGCGGTATGTTTATAGGTGAATCAAGTGATAGAACCAGGAATGATGTTTTATTAGTGTGGGCGTTTTAGAGCCAGAGAGAAAGCATGGAATGTCACACCCCAAAAGGTTAGCAATCCATGGCTCTGTGTGGCAGTTTTGAATGGCTTTGCTTTTGAACGGATTTGTTTATCTTTGTTGGCTAAATTTTCTAAAACTCTGTCATTTATTTTTGATAACAAATATTGTTATGTAACCCTAACCCTAATTGTAATACAGGTCAGCATTGTTTATCTTCTTAACAAGACATAGTGTTTTAAAAATCAAACCAGATCAAATCAAACAGTTAAACAAATAGTTCACAGCAGCCCTAGAAAGAGGCAGAATTTCTGTAAGCTAAGTTGAACAATTGTTGATTTTGAGGGCAGCAAGCAGCTGTCCTACTTTTGGTGAAATCATCAGAACGGGGAGTTCAGTTCAGTTCAGATGCTCAGTCGTGTCCGACTCTTTGCGACCCCATGAATCGCAGCACTCCAGGCCTCCCTGTTCATCACCATCTCCCAGACTTCACTCAGACTCACGTCCATCGAGTCCGTGATGCCATCCAACCATCTCATCCTCGGTCGTCCCCTTCTCCTTCTGCCCCCAATCCCTCCCAGCATCAGAGTCTTTTCCAGTGAGTCAACTCTTCGCATGAGGTGGCCAAAGTACTGGAGTTTCAGCTTTAGCATCATTCCTTCCAAAGAAATCCCAGGGTTGATCTCCTTAAGAATGGACTGGTTGGATCTCCTTGCAGTCCAAGGGACTCTCAAGAGTCTTCTCCAACACCACAGTTCAAAAGCATTAATTCTTCGGTGCTCAGCCTTCTTCACAGTCCAACTCTCACATCCATACATGACCACAGGAAAAACCATAGTTAGGGGGGAAAAAAAGAATTCCGATTAAGAAATAGAATTCTACTTGCATTTATTCATTCACTCAGTGAACATCCCCAAGTATGTACTATTTGATAAGGATACAAGGTCAAATAAGATATGACTCTATCCTCAGGAAATTTAAAGTCTGGACGGGCGATCAAATAGGTCTTACAAATTTTGCTTAAGTTCATGGTTCAGGTACAAACTGATGGAAATTCACACCCCTTTCACTTTATGCCAAGAATAGTCTGAGTGAACTCCGAGAGATGGTGATGAACAGGGAGGCCTGGCGTGCTGCGATTCATGGGGTCGCAAAGAGTCGGACACGACTGAGCGACTGAACTGAACTGAACTGAAAGATAAATTGGGCTTCTCTGGTGGCTCAGATAGGAAAGAATCTGTCTGCAGGGCAGGAGCTGCTGCTAAGTCACTTCAGTCGTGTCCAATTCTGTGTGACCCCATAGGCGGCAGCCCACCAGGCTCACCGTTCCTGGGATTCTCCAGGCAAGAACACTGGAGTGGGTTGCCATTTCCTTCTCCAATGCAGTAAAGTGAAAAGTGAAAGGGAAGTCACTCAGTCATGCCCAAAATCTGGGTTGGAAGATCCCCTGGAGAAGGGAAAGTCTACTCAAATTAAAAATACACTCAGTTCAGTTCAGTTGCTCAGTCGTGTCCGACTCTTTGCAGCCCCATGGACTGCAGCACTCCAGGCTTCCCTGCCCATCACCAACTCCCGGAGTTCACCCAAACCCATGTCCATTGAGTCAGTGGTGCCATCCAATCATCTCATCCTCTGTTGTCCCCTTCTCCTCCTGCCTTCAATCTTTCCCAGTATCAGGGTCTTTTCCAATGAGTCGGTTCTTTGCATCATGCGGCCAAAGTATTGGAGTTTCAGCTTCAACATCAGTCCTTCTAGTGAACACTCAAAAGTGATCTCCTTCAGAATGGACTGGTTGGATCTCCTTGCAGTTCAAGGGACTCTCAAAAGTCTTCTCCATCACCACAGCTCAAAGCATAAAAATACACAAACAGTCTCAAAACCAAGAGAACGTCTCTGTGGGTCTAGAAATACAGTCTTCCCGGCTCCAGAATAGGGAAATATTCTGTGGAGGTGGGAAGTCTTTGGTAGGGCTGAACACACATCTCAAGGTGCTGATTCTCACCTTCTGGGTGGGCCACGGTGCTGACCTGGCTGTGTGAAGTGGTGGGTCAGAGCATGTTGCCCTTCTAGAAAAAGGCTTAGAAAAAGCTGCAGCTGTGGCTCAAGGCAGTCATCAATAGTGAGCAGCAGAAGAGAGAACCTGGAGTCCCCTATGCAGAGCTGGCACCCAATGGCACTTGCTGGCCAAGAGGTGGGATCAGCATTGCTCCCATGGACAAGTCACCCAAACTGCCACCACCAAACTTGGTTTTAATGGGGACCTTGTTCAGATGAGGGAGGCCACACTTCTTCAGGCAAGGAGTGGTAAGTGAGAGAAGTGGGGCCAACAACACCAGCAAGAGGAACTTTCCACTCGAGATGAGATGGCAATTAAAAATTTAAAACACAGAAAACCCATGTCATAAATGACAGCTAAAATATTCAAAAAATCAGGGAATTCATTCTGGAAAGGAGAGAAATAAAACAGTTATCTGAAAAACGTGTTAAATCTCCCAGTGAGCTAAAGGGATAGGGGAAAGTTCACAAAATAAGAAATTATAGGAAGAGATTATGGAACAAAAACAAGTAGATATGATTAAAATTTTTTTAAAAAGAAACCAAGAAAAAGTCCGAGGAATAAAGATTGATGGTGGTTTAGCCACTAAGTCGTGTTCAACTCTTGGAACTCCAAGAACTGTAGCCCGCCAGGCTCCTCTGTCCATGGGGTTTTCCAGGCAAGCAAACTGGATCAGGGTGCCATTCCCTTCTCCAAGGGATCTTCCTAACCCAGGGATAGAACTCAAGTCTCCTATACTGTAGGCAGATTCTTTACTGACTGAGCCACCAGGGAAGTTCTGGGAATAAAGATTAGTGAAGTCGCTCAGTCATGTCCGACTCTGCGGCCCCATGGACTGTAGCCTACCAGGCTCCTCAGTCCATGGAATTTTCCAGGCAAGAGTACTGGAGTGGATTGCCATTTCCTTCTCCAGGGGATCTTCCGAACCCAGGGATTGAACCCAGGTCTCCCACATTGCAGGCAGACGCTTTACCGTCTGAGCCACCAGGGAATAAAGATTATCACTACTATAATTAGAAAAAAATGAAAAGAACTCTAGATGAACAAAGAGAATTGATGAATTAAAAGATATGTTGGGATATTCACTCAGAACACAGAACCAATGAAAAAACCTGAGATAGGGAAGACTAGATTCAGGTATCAGCATGGATACAAGAGTTCCAAAGTATAGAATTGAGGACATGGAAAATAATTAGCATAGCTGAGAATTTTCCAGAATTGAAAAACAAATCCTCAGCTTGAAAGCACATATGAAGAAATCCCCATTTTCTAAAACACAATTTGTATGTACAAATTCCTACTATAAAGTAGGGACATATTCATGTTAATGCATGCCCAGCCGTAGTCCCAGATGAAAAGCAGAGGGAAACAATTCAGCACTTGCCTGGGCTCTCACCCTCCCTCTCACACTTGCTCAAATACACTCAGAGTATGCAGAGAGTTACCTCTGGGTAACTTGGTGCCTTTTCCTTCTGCCCATCTCCCAAAACAGTGGGAATACTACGCAGCAGTAAGACACCTGAGCTAGGCATGTCTCACCTTATGTGCCTCTGGCTGCACCATTCTTATTGGTATGTAATGTACATTGTTTCATGGAAGCTGTAACACAGGTTGGCCAAGAGAGTCTTTCCAATTCAATTCCTATTCTTCCATCTCTCCTAATTCATTTTCAATTCTAGATTATCAAAGGAAAAGGTCAGAAAAAGACCGTATACCTTTGGTTACCTATCTCATAGACATCTGCAGCCATAAGGGCACCTCTTTTCCCGCACCTTCTGCAGACCACATGCTTTGGGGTGATATTTATACCAAGCATCCCTTCATTCCATCAAGCTGCAACATTTAAATCTCTTGTTCTGCACTTTACTGGCTGAAGGCTGTAAATGTTTTATGAGCCGCTGAGCTTGCAGCATTACTATTTTATTAGAAGGCTGAATATCTTTTCTTCAGAGTTGGGTGACTAGTGAAGTCTTTCTCTTTAAACACTTAACGCTTAACTTCATGCTTGTTATGAAGTGAAAATTTGTAGCATGTTGTAAGTAACTGTTCAAAACGGTTCGTCCTGTTTGAAAGCAAGCGTGGAGAGCACTAGGACTTTTTTGTTTTCTCTTGGATTGACCTATGAATAAAATAATTGAGGGAGGGAAAGAGGTTTTTTGATTCTCTAATAAATTTTGATTCAATAAAGTCTTTCTGGATTCAGTCTGTGATTGTTGAGATGTATGTTCAAACATTAGCACCAGTCCAAAGAATCAGTGATGAATTTCTGCAGGGGCACAGCAGAACGAAGCAGGTGACAAAGAGAATCAAGTCACCTGGGTGATCCTTGACGAGCCACGAGAAAGTTCTGAACACTGTTTTCTTGTCTGTCCTGTCTCTGACATTTCTTACTCTGCTTTCCTCTTAAACAGAGAAGCAAATAAGTTTAGGAAGTAAAATGGGGATAAATTGCCTCTTCTAGAAAGCTGGGTTTTCAAAATCCTCAGGATTGAACTAATGTTTATGAAAGTTCTTGGCAAATCCTTAAGTACTCTTTTGCTCTGAGATTCAAATATCTTTTCCTGTGGCTCATCAGAGGGACTTCCTACTGGAGTAGCTCTAGTATTTCAGAGCTAGATAAGATATGATTATGATAGCAGAATCATTAGAAATATGTCCAGACCAAAAGGGCATCTTCTGAAGGGCAGAAAACACACATGTCTCTCTCTTGTTTGCAGTAAGGGCTATTTTTGAGTCTCCTGTTAATGAGGTCATCCTTGGTCCCTTTGGTATGGACCTTCAGATATTGTCATGCCTCTTAAGTGACTCTATTAAAAAGGAAAAAAAAAAAACTAACTATACAACAGATGGGCAAGTGGCCATTACGGACCTGATCTGTCTGTACCACCTTCCACAGCCATAGACTGACTTACTCCTGTGATGATTCTCAGGCTTACAGTGGTCAGTGAAGCACTTAGGCAGGATGTGGAAGGTTCTAAGGGGCAGCAGTAATACTCCAGCTTTCATTTTCAGGTCTGAATGTGAGAGGGAATGACATAGGCATCTCAAAAGCCTAAGTCTGAAGACAGCCAGAATCTAGAAAATTCAGACTTCAGCTGCTTTACTAGGATGAACTGCCCTTGTTTGCTATTGTAGTGAGCTGAACACTACTATCCTAGCAGTTTGTAATTTAGACAATTATTACTAAAGTGTACTGTAGAAAGTAAGGGTTCAAGAAATATTGGCTGATTTATTGTTTGCTCCATAAAGCTATCTTTCAAGAGAGACAAAAATAAAAAAATAATATGCCCTCTGTGCTAAGTTGTTTCAGTTGTGTCCAACTCTTTGGACCCTATGGACTGTAGCCCACCAGACTCCTCTGTCCATGAGTTTCTCCAGGCGAGAATACTGGAGTGGATTGCGATGCACTCCTCCAGGGGACCTTCCTGACCCAGGGATCAAACCCGTGTTTCCTGTATCCTGAGTGTCCTGCACTGGCAGGCGGGTTCTTTGCCACTAATGCCCCTGGGAAGCCCTATGCCCTAAACAATGTAAAAATAGTGAGTAGAAATGGTCCTTCCTCTTTTTTGTTTCTAAAGTAAAATGTCTAGAACTCTCTCTCTGTAGTAGTTAGATACTTGCAGAATAAAACAAAAGCAAAAAAAGAAATCCTTGTAGATCTTTTACTCTGAGGGTATTTGATACAGAGACGTGAACTTGGTTATCCTGGGAGAGATGAAGCTCTGCAAGCAATCCAGAACTTAGTAATAGCAGCAAACCGCTTCTACTTTTGAGGAAGTTTAGTTGCAGAAAGCGATGAGTCAGGCCTCTTTAAAAGGAGTTAGGACACTTTTGAGAACTCCTGGCCAGAGCTGGGACCACTGAAGCAGGAGCTGTGCAGAGGGAACTGGAGGCTCACAGCAGCACAGCTTCAGCTGGAGACAACTCAGAAGTAACCTGCCAAAATTTTAGAGAAGAGCTAACACCTATCCTACTCAAACTCTTCCAGAAAATTGCAGAGGAAGGTAAACTTCCAAACTCATTCTTTGAGGCCACCATCACCCTAATACCAAAACCTGACAAAGATACCACAAAAAAAAGAAAACTACAGGCCAATATCACTGATGAACATAGGTGCAAAGATCCTTAACAAAATTCTAGCAATCAGAATCCAACAACACATTAAAAATACCATACATCATGACCAAGTGGGCCTTATCCCAGGGATGCAAGGATTCTTCAATATCCACAAATAAATCAATGTAATACCCCACATTAACAAATTGAAAAATAAAAGCCATATGATTATCTCAATAGATGCAGAGAAAGCCTTTGACAAAATTCAAAATCCATTTATGATAAAAACTCTCCAGAAAGCAGAAATAGAAGGAACATACCTCAACATAATAAAAGCTATATATGACAAACCCACAGCAACCATTATCCTCAATGGTGAAAAACTGAAAGCATTTCCACTAAAGTCAGGAACAAGACAAGGGTGCCTACTTTCACCACTACTATTCAACATAGTTTTGGAAGTTTTGGCCACAGCAGTCAGAGCAGTAAAAGAAATAAAAGGAATCCAAATTGGGAAAGAAGAAATAAAACTCTCACTGTTTGCAGATGACATGATCCTCTACATAGAAAACCCTTAAGACTCCACCAGAAAATTACTAGAGCTAATCAATGAATATAGTAAAGTTGCAAGATATAAAATCAACACACAGAA
>SJYT01014392.1:116285-164660 GCA_006410635.1 Cephalophus harveyi
GTGCACTGGGATGACCCAGAGGGATGGTACGGGGAGGGAGGTGGGAGGGGGGGTTCATGATGGGGAACACGTGTACACCCGTGGCAGATTCATGTTGATGTATGGCAAAACCAATACAATATTGTAAAGTAAGTAGCCTCCAATTAAAATAAATAAATTTATATTAAAAAAAAAAGAAGTAACCTGGTTTCTTTCCGAGCCTTTCAGTCTTCCACCAGTGACTCTCATTGGCCAAGCAGTCTGGGATCAAGTGGCAGGGAAGTCTGGAAAATGTAGTCCTCTCTGACCCAGGGTTGGGGATAGGTGGGTAGGGGGACAGGGAAAATAGAGCTGAGGGCAAATCTGTAGCTGGCCGCTACATACTGTAAAAAGAGGTGACTGTTTTCCCAATAGTAAATGGAGTTTTATTCCCATAGCATTTAAATTAATTTAAATGAACTTGAAGGTTATATATCTTTGTGCTTTTTATTTTCCCCTTATGTTTAATTAGTGATCTGAGAACAGGTTTGCTGATTAAGATTAAATAATTAACCAGAATTTGGTTATAATGGACAGTCAGTTTTAACATCATCTGGCAACCTGGAGAAAAATAATAACTAGATTCTGTCTTTTTTAGGAACATCTATTTAGAGGTAATCTGGAAACTCTCTTTGAAATGTATTCCTTAACCAAAGTCTCTACGTGGTCCAATTTCTTTTTCTCCACGGCAATGAAGCTTTGGTTTCTCACCTACTGCAGGACTGAGCTCTCACTCTTTCTCCCAGGGTGTGATATCTGTTCTACATGTTCTTAGCTTTCCTTTTCAGAAACTGAATTCTGAGAATTGGATGGGAAAAGCTGATGCAGCAGCTAATCGTCCATTGGAAAGTAAGTTTTGAGTTGAGGTAATATATTCCTATTTTTGTTATGGCCAAAGCCTTACACTAGCTCAGAAAATTCTTCCTAACTGATGGTACAGCTGATCTACAGTTTACACTTGAGTCCAGATCAGAGGCCAGGAGATGCAGGAGAGAAGACAAAGAAACACAGATTTTACTGCCCTGACCCAGAGATAGAGAAGGTCTGAAACATATTTTTTATATATACTCCTTAATGTCTTTATTTGTACTACTCAGGCCAGAGTAGAAGCCTCCACTGGACGTTCAGAGATCTGCCAACACATCTGCCTTGGGCTCCCACTCCAGCAGCCCAAACCATCTTTAAAAATTACTTACTTTCCCTCCTTTCCAAAAAACAATGACCATCAAAACAAATTTAATGCTCTTTCCTTTACTGTGGTTCATAATAATAATCAATATTCATTTCACATTTGTTTTTTTTTGCACCAAGCACTGTCCTAAATACTTAATATGCATAAACTCATCTAATCAATGCAACAATTCTACTTGGTAAATTCCATAACAATGTCCATTTTACAGATGAGGAAATTGAGACATGGAGAAGTTAGGCAGCCCAGGATTCCACAGATTCTAAAAACTCAACAATGACTACAATTGATATCTTAGTGACTATACTACAGCAAATAGCTAAGAGTAAAGCAATCAGATAAAAAAAGAATTCAAACTTACATATAAATAATTGATAGATATTAATCCTTCTGGAGAAGTTTGCAGTTTTAAAAGGTGTCCATAAATCAAAGTAATCTGAACCAAAGATAAATCATTCCCAATCCAAATTGCAACTTCAGCTGCAAGCTCAGGACTTTGGTCATAGCTGAGTTTGAGTCCCAACTCTGCCATCTACTAAGTGTTGATCTAAGCTAGCTTTTTTTTTTTTTTTTTTAAGAAATTTTATTTATTTAGTTTTGGCTGTACTGGGTCTTCTCTAGCTGTGTGTGGACTTTCTCTAGTTATAGTGAGCAGGGTTGCTCCCTAGTTGCAGTGTGTGGACTTCTCATTGCAGAGGCTTGTCTTGTGGCAGAGCACAGACTCGAGGTGCATAGGCTTCCGTATGTGTGGCGCATGGACTTAGTTGCTCCCTGGCATGTGGGATCTTCCCAGACCAGGGGTGGAACCCATGTCCCCACCCTGCATTGACAGGCAGATTCTCAATCAATGAACAGGCAGTGAAGTCCTAAGAAGCTTTTTAAGTTACATAGACTTGAGTTTCTTACCCCTGCAAAATGGGATAAAACTACTTTCTGGGATATATTCAATGAAATCATGCCTGTAAATCACTTAGCAAGCAAGCCAGTACATAAGTACTCAATACATGGGGCCATTATTACTATGAACTTCCTTGCTGGGGACATATAAACAAGAATAATAAAATAGTCTGTGAATACTAGAGGGGAAGTTTAAAGTGAAAAGGATAGTATGGTGAGTGAAATTCAAATTATACTCCACAGAGTCCTAGATATCTACAGGTATGCTTCCAGGGCTCAAGCGCAGAATGTGTAGAAGGCAATATGACACCACCACTATTCTGCCACCCCTGCTTTCATTTTGACCTGGAGAGTCCAGGTCAAAATGGGCTGTGTGAGAGGGGTGTGTGTGTGTGTGTGTGTGTGTGTGTGTGTGTGTTACTATTGACTTTCTCACCACATTGCGGTCAATAAAGGATTTTATCTGAAGTCACCACTGAGACTGGGACTCCTAAAAGGAGTTTTCTAATCTTTTCTCTGGAAGCCTTTGGGTAAGTAATTCCCTCACTGTTTCTGACTTTACTTTCTGCTTGCATAATATGAAAGAACTTGTTCAGCGTCTCTCCTAGGTAAAAGTTTGGTCAGTTTTTGGACCTGTGGGGAAACTACCCCCAAGTAGACTATTCTGAGGAAGCACCTTCCCACAGAAACACCTCCAGGAAGTCAAGCACCTTTGCTGGTTTGTTGATTCACTTCTTTACTTGTATCACTTTTTGCCTTTTTCCACATCAGAACTCAGAGACTCCTTAGAAGTTTCCAGGCTGTCCACAGTAGCTCTCAAGGCAATGCAATAGCCCAGATGGGCTCTGTGATCTAGGACCTAGAGTGGTTCTACACACTGGTCAACTCTACTGCAAGTATCAATATTTTTAGCTGGAGAGCAGCTTTCTTTAATCAGAATTGCCTCACAAGTGTCCTCGGCAGACTAGCTGTTGAGTTCATTAACACCCATCAGCTCAGTGACTAATTCTTTCGATGTGGTGAAAACAAACAAAATTTAGCATCCTATTCATTATGTGCATAGTTCAGAGGTGTTAAGTATCTTAATATGGTTGTACAGCACAACTCTACAACTTTTCATCCTGCAAAACTGAGACTTTATACTCTTTAAACAACTCAGTTTCCCCCTCTCCCAAGCTTCTGACCACCTTTCTACTTTCTATGAGTTTAATTACCTTTGATACCTCTTAGCAGTGAAATCAGACCTTATTTTTCTTTTTGTGACTGGCTTCTGACCCCAGACTTCACCTACATTACAGCATATGACAGGATTTCCTTGTTTTAAAAGGCAAATACTGTATATTAATGCACACATATGGAATTTAGAAAGATGGTACCAACAATCCTACATTCAGGGTAGCAAAGGAGACACAGACGTAAAGAAC
Organism: Cephalophus harveyi; assembly: GCA_006410635.1. NCBI lineage: Eukaryota > Metazoa > Chordata > Mammalia > Artiodactyla > Bovidae > Cephalophus > Cephalophus harveyi. The sequence continues at coordinate 119,814 of SJYT01014392.1, forward strand.
AGACTTTTGGACTCAGTGGGAGAAGGCGAGGGTGGGATGATTTGAGAGAATAGCATTGAAACATATACACTACCATATGTAAAACAAATGACCAGTGCGCAGTGCGAGTTTGATGCATAAAGCAAGGCACCCAAAGCCAGTGCTCTGGGACAACATAGAGGAATAGGGTGGGGAGGGATATGGGAAGGGGGTTCAGGATAGGGGGTCACATGTTTACCTATGGCTGATTCATGTTGATGTATGGCAAAAATCATCACAATATTGTAAAGTAATGATCCAATTAAAATAAAAAAATTAATTTCTTTAAAAGGCTGAATGATATTCTATTGTATGTATCACAGCCATCCCTTGTGTCTGTGGGGGATTAGTTTCAGGACCGGCCATGAATACCAAAATCTGAGGATATTCAAACCCCAAAGAAGTCCCTTCTCAGCCTTAAGTTCTGCATCTGGGGATTCAATAGCAATCAACCTTCGATTTTAAACACAGTGCACGAGCTGCCAGTTGGATGAATCCTCAGATGCAGAACCTGCAAATATGGAGAGCAGACTGTGCTACATTTTGTTTATCCTTTCATCCATCCATGGACATTTGGGTTGCTTCCACCTCTTGGCTCATGCTACAGTGAACATGGGAGTATAAATCTCTCTGTGAGATCTTGCTTTGAATTCTTTTGGAAACATACCAGAAGTGAGATTGTGGGATCACATGGTAATTCAATTGGATCTATTTTCAGTGCTCTTCTGTCACAGGCTCCCTATGAAACTCACAAGTCACACTGGAGAACTTTCACGCTGCTCAGAACTTCCTGGTTTTGTTCCATTCGATTCAAACAGGAAACAGCAGCTCCAAAAAGAAGCAGGAGTTACTTCAAGTCTGGGAAGTGTGCCTGCTCTTTCGAAGTTCCCAGCATGCTACACATGATATGTGAATTAATAAAAATGGCACACTTTAGCATGGTCCTTTGGCACAGACATCTGAGGCATTCTAGAGTTGGCCCTCACAACTAGAAACCATAAGAATGTCCAGAATGCACTGTAAAAAGTGCCAACTCCCACTCCATTCATCTGTAAACTAAACAATTAGTACAAAATTCACTGCAGTCTCACGTCCCTTAAAGTGAAGTTGAACAGCTGAAATCATTGAGGATCTTCCACTGATTTGGAAAATATTCAAACATAGCTTCTGTGTTTAAAAATCAAGCAGAGCATTATATGAAATGAATTTTGTTGAATTGTTTGTTCACAACTCCCAATAACTGAACCACAAGGTACCATGGTGACAGAAATGAAGGTAGATGGATGGGAGTTATGGAAAGACAATGGGTCCCCCATCCTTGATGTTAATTAGTTGGCCCTGGCCATATATTCCATCTGTTCATAAACTGTGACCTCAACATACGTGCTATATAAAGATAAAAAAGAACAAAATATGCATTATACATTTATTATTGACTCTGGAGATTATTTTTCAAATTGGTTTAGAAAGCTGATATTTAGAAAATATTTCCTTTTCCACCTTTTGAAAATTAACTGAAGATACAGATTTATTATTAAGGAGAGAAAATTTCTATTTCTTAGCCATTTTCTTCCCTTCCTTAACCATCAGGTATACTTACAGGAGAAACCATCATGGACAATTTCCAGTCAGTCATTGGCCAATCAGATGTAAGCATCACTGTCCTGCTCCAGGTACCATTGATGGTTTAGATGTGAAGAAGGGCCCAGGATACAAACTTCTTCAAATGCTAGTGGTGTTTCTTGTAATTGTCAAAAGAGTTGACTAATCAAAACACCTGAATTGAGTTAGACTGCTGTATAGGGTATATGTTTTAAGAATGACCTGGTTAACATTATAAAGTCACGGTCTTGAAATTCAAGAGACTTTTAAATATGAGAAAGTTCCAGTGTAGGTAAGTATTTAATCCCAAAGGAAGAGAAGAATCAGAAGTTTGGGAATATGAGCTTCAAGAGTTTTCATATAGAGAAACTAGCCAAGTGAGAGAATTGGAAACACAACATATACATCACTAGAAAACAAAGCAAATAAGTAACAACAAAATAAAAACTGAAAAAATTTCAAAGGGGGAAAAAGTCCGTAAGGATGTTTTTGCCATTCCTAATTGCAAACCCTAAATATCAAACTTCTATGAGTCATGGGAAAAAGAGAGAGAAAGTGAAACCTCTGACCTCTTTTTATAGTGAAAACAAACTTGAGTGGTTATCACACATCCAATGAGAAGGCTGTCTGTGGTGGGTTTGGGGCTTTCTGCTTCCTGTGAACCTAGAGGTTAGGACTAATTGAACAAATGGACAGTTGTACAACTAAATGGCATTTGTTTGGGTTGGCTCCACGTTGGGGTGAGCGGGGAGCAGAGAGGAGAGAGAACTAAAATGGGAACTCTTTCAAGGCGTAGAGGAGCAGGAGAATGCCTGGGCCAGAGTTGCAGATCCCTACTAAAGAGAAACTACAGAATTGTTTTACCACCATCTCAGGGCACTACTTAAATTTTTTTCTTGTTTATTTTTAGAAACTCCTTGTTACTCATCCATTTTATGAATCTGTTAGTTTGTATCTGTTACTCCTATACTCCTAATTTGTCCTCCTCACCCTCTTTGTTAGTTAACCAGAAATTTGTTTTCTATGTCTGTGAGCCTGTTTCTGTTTTACATATAGATTCATTTATATCTGGTGACTCAGATGGTAAAGATCCACCTGCAAAGCAGGAGACTTGTGTTCAATCCATAGGTCAGGAAAATCCAGTGGAGAAGGGAATAAAACCCACTCCAGTATTCTTCCCTGGAGAATTCCATGAACAACCCACTCCAGTATTTTTCCCTGGAGAATTCCATGAACAGAGGAGCCTGACAGGCTATATATAGTCCATAGGGTCATGATGAGTCGGACACGACCAACACACTTCATTTGTATTATCTTTTAAATTCTATATATAAGTGATTTCTTATAGTATTTATCTTTGTCCAATTTATTTCACCAAGCATAATATTCTCTCAGTTCAGTTCAGTTCAGTCACTCAGTCGTGTCCAACTCTTTGTAACTCCATGAATCGCAGCACGCCAGGCCTCCCTGTCCACCACCAACTCCCAGAGTTCACTCAGACTCATGTCCATTGAGTCAGTGATGCCATTCAGCCATCTCATCCTCTGTCATCCCCTTCTCCTCCTGCCCCCAATCCCTCCCAGCATCAGAGTCTTTTCCAATGAGTCAACTCTTCGCATGAGGAGGCCAAAGTATTGGAGTTTCAGCTTTAGCATCATTCTTTCCAAAGAAATCCCTGGGCTGATCTCCTTCAGAATGGACTGGTTGCATCTCTAGTTCCATCCAATTCTGCAAATGGCAGAATTTCATTCTTTTAGGAATCAGTCAATCCAGTAGTCATGTATGGATGTGACAGCTGGACTGTAAAGAAAGCTGAGCACCAAATAATTGATGGTTTTGAACTGTGGTGTTGAAGACTCTTGAGAGTGCCTTGGACTGCAAGGAGATCAAACCAGTCAATCCTAAAGGAAATCAGTCCTGAATATTCATTGGAAGGAATAATGCTGAAGCTGAAACTCCAATACTTTGGCCACCTGATGCGAAGAGCTGACTCATTGGAAAGGACACTGATGCTGGGAAAGATTGAAGGCAGGAGAAAAACAGGGGATGAGATGGTTGGATGGCATCACCGACGCGATGGACATGAGTTTGAGTAAGCTCCAGGAGTTGGTGATGGACAGGGAAGCCTGGTGTACTGCAGTCCATGGGGTCACAGGGATTCAGACAAGACTGAGAGATTGAATTGAACTGATAAAAGAATAAGGCCTTCAGAAATTTCCTCTCTCAGCTCCATCTTGAATTAGAATAACCATGTGTTCATAATAAGCATCTATGGAATCACAGGCCACAGCATTTCCCCAGGATGCTAAATAAAACCACATTTTGGGTTTCAGCATCATCATCTGGGTAGGAAATGACCACTGTCCAAGCACAGAAATGAAAGAGGAAGTGTAACATGGGAAGGGGACATTTTAGGGAAAGAAAACAGTGACTTAGCCATTTTCTAAGTCTTAAACAGAGTCTTAAACTCTGAACCTGTGTCTACTGAGTTTCACTGTTGACAACTTCTCTGAAAAGAAATGTAGATATGTCTGTTTTTCTGTCTCCTATGTTCTCAGCTTTGCAAGCATGCTAAGTTGTTTCATTTGTGTCCAACTCTTTGCAACCCTATGGACCTTAGCCTGCCAGGCTCCTATGTCCATGGGATTTTCCAGGCAAGAATACTGGAGTGGGTTGCCATGTCCTCCTACAGGGGATCTTCCCGACCCAGGGATCAAACCCATGTCTCTTATATTTCCTGTGTTGGCAGGCAGATTCTTTACCATTAGTGCCAGGGGGGAAGCCCTCTCAACCAAAATTATTAAAATCTGTTGGACTACCAACATATTCAATGGGTGAGAGGAACAAATATAGAGGTTCTAAAAAACACATTTTCCATGTTATATATCATCATGCCTACCTCCAAATGTTCTATTTGAATTCCCAGACGCTCCTCCAGCTAAAATGCATTAGCATCACCCAGATGCAGACAAAAATTTTATTTCCTCATATTTTCCTTACAGCATTTATTTGAGTCCCCAACCAAATAATCCTGTCTATATGTCATGAGAAAAATACAAAGAAGTTTATTTTGTGGGAAAATGTCTCATGAATCATAAAAATCTAGTACTTCTGAAATGAATAGTGTTTTAAAACACAAAACCAGAAGGTTAGATCAGAGCACACATATGTCAGCAGAAGAAACTGGTTTCCACACGGTGTCTGGAAGGCGATAGAGATAGAATGAAGGTTTTCTTGCATTGTCACGGGGCTTCTCAGTGGCTCAGATGGTAACGAATCCGTCTGCAATGTGGGAGACCTGGGTTCAATCCCTGGATTGGAAAGCTCCCCGGGAGGAGGGAATGACAACCCATTCCAGTATTCGTGTCTGGAGAATTCCATGGACAGATAAGCCTAGAAGGCTGTATAGTCCATGGGGTTGCAAAGAGTCAGACACGACTGAGCGACTTTCACGCACTCACTTGCGTTGTTACCACGGCTTGTGGCTGACTGTCTCACTGATGCCAAACCCCTAATGAAGGTCTCCCTCAGAAAAAAACCTGCCTCTTGTCTGCTGCTCACTTGGTTCCGGTAATGCTGATATTCTGATCAGCTGACTGGGATTTACCTGATGCAGACATTTGTTATTACCATCCTTATCATCTTCATCAAAGCAGCAGTGGCTGTGAGCCTATGAAAGCAGCCACTTAATCATGATGTCAGACCTTCGTATACACATACACTCTTCTCAAAAATCTGTACATGAAGTTTATAGCAGCTTTATTCGTAATTGCCCAAACTGGGAAACAGACAAGATATCTTTCAATAGCATGTGCGTGTGCCAATTCGCTTCAGTCACGTCCGGCTCTTTGTGACTCCATGGACTGTAGCCCTACAGGCTTCTGTGTCCATGGAATTTTCCAGGCAAGAATATTGGAGTGGGTTGCATGCCCTCCTCCAGGGGATCTTCCCAATCCAGGGATGGAATCCATCTCTTATGTCTCCCCTGCACTGGCAGGCAGATTCTTAACCACTAGCGCCACCTGGGGAGCCCATCCTTCAGTAGACAAATGGCTAAATGAACTGTGATGCATCCAGATATTGGAATATTCAGTTCAGTTCAGTTTCAGTTCAGTCTCTCAGTCGTGTCCGACTCTTTGCGACCCCATGAATCGCAGCACGCCAGGCCTCCCTGTTCATCACCATCTCTCGGAGTTCACTCAGACACACATCCATGGAATATTATTCAGCACTAAAAAGAAATGAGCTACCAAGCCTTGAAAAGACATGGAACAACCTTAAATTCACATCACTGAGTGAAAGAAGCCAATATGAAAAGGCTACATACTGCGTAATCCCAGCTATATGACATTCTGGAAAAGGCAAAATTATGGGGATAATAAAAAGATTGGTGGTTGTCATGGAGTGTGGATAGGTAGACATAAACAGGCGAACACAGAGATTTTAGGACAGTGGAAAGATTCTGTATAATATTAATATCATAATAATGGACACATAGCTTTATCTATTCGTCTATACCATTACAATGTATATCATCAAGAGTGGACCCTAGGGTAGACTATGAACTTTGGGTGATCATGATGTAAAATGACAGAATGATCTCTGTTCGTCTCCAAGGCAAACTATTCACTACCACAGTAATCCAAGTCTATGACCCAACCACTAATGTTGAAGAAGCTGAAGTTGAATGGTTCTCTGAAGACTACAAGACCTTCCAGAACTAACACCAAAAAATGTGTCCTTTTCATCATAGGGGACTGGAACACATAAGTAGGAAGTCAAGAGATACCTAGAGTAACAGGCAAGTTTGACCTTGGAGTACAAAATGAAGCAGGACAGAGGCTAACAGAGTTTTGCCAAGAGAACACACTGGCCATAGCAAACACCTGCTTCCAACAACACAAGAGATGACTATACACATTGACATCACCAGATGGTTGACACTGAAATCAGATTGATTATATTTTTGCAGCCAAAGATGGAGAAGCTCTGTATATCAGTAAAAACAAGACTGGGAGCTGACTGTGGCTCTGATCATGAACTCCTTATTGCAAAATTCAGACCTAAATTGAAGAGAGTAGGGACAACCACTAGGTCTTTCAGGTAGGACCTAAATCAAATCCCTTATGATTATACAGTGGAAGTGACAGATAGATTCAAGGGATTAGATCTGATAGAGTGCCTGAAGAACTATGGATGGAGGTTTGTGACATTGGACAGGAGGTGGTGATCAAACCATCCCCAAGGAGAAGAAATGCAAAAAGACAAAATGATTATTTGAGGAGGCCTAACAAATAGCTGAGAAAAGAAGAGACACTAAAGGCAAAGGAGAAAAGGAAAGATATACCCATCTGAATGCAGTTTCAAAGAATAGCAAGGAGAGATAAGAAAGTCTTCCTAAGTGGTCAATGCAAAGAAATAGAGGAAAACAATAGAATGGGAAAGACTAGAGATCTCTTCAAGAAAACTAGAGATACCAAGGGAACACGTCATGCAAAGATGGGCTCAATAAAGGACAGAAATGGCATGGACGTAACAGAAGCAGACGATATTAAGAAGAGGTGGCAAGAATACACAGAAGAACTATACAAAAGAGATCTTCTGACCTAGATAACCACCATGATGGTGTGATCTCTTATTTAGAGCCAGACATCCCAGAGTGCATCAGTTATAGAAACCCCATATGGGGAATGTTGATCGTGGTGGAAGATATGCATGCATGTGTGGGGACAGGGGGCATGAGGAAAGTTTCTGTATCCTCCTCTCAATTTTGCTGTGAAACTAAAATTTCTCTGAAACACTAAAGTCTAAAAAAATACATATATGCACACACATGTAATCTAAACCTATGTGCTGTAAAATGTTCACTGCCTTCCCTTGATTTACAGAATACAGCCCCAGTCTTTTGACTAGGGTGGAGTATAAAAAATAAGTCCATATAGGAAAGACTCTTTAGCATGGCATTGAAACCCAAAGGCCCTGCATGCCTCCTTCCTCTCCTTCTTCGTGTCCCATCTAGCCTTTTTTCCCATATACTACCCCTTCTCCTTTCTGGCCCCACATCATGCCTAGTGCTCTGCTTTAGAAATAAACTTTATCGCCAGTACCAAAGCACTCCACGCCTCTGTCTGTTTCCTCTACCTGCAGTTCCCTCCACACCTATCAAATTTCCATCCCAGCTCTGTCACCATCAAAACTGGACAAGGCCCATCTCAAGCACCTCCCAGTTCTTCAGCTCCCCAGACCAGAAGCAATGTCTTTCTCCTCTGGGCATTTTATGTATTCCTGTTATTATACCACTCGTAGAAGACTGTCTCCACATTTGGACATTTCAGTCCCACCTATTCCTGCCCCCTCACCTCCCCCAGATAGGTATTCACCTACTGAGCCCACATGCTAAGTTGCTTCAGTCATGGCTCTTTGTGACCCTATGGACTGTAGCCTACCAAGCTCCTCTGTCCATGGGATTTTCCAGGCAAGAATACTGGAGTGGGTTGCCATTTCCTTCTCCAGGGGATCTTCCTGACCCAGGGATCAAACCCATGTCTCTTACGTCTCTTGCATTGGCATTGGCAGGCAGGTTCTTTACCACTAGCGCCACCTGGTAAGCCCCCTACTGAGCACAGAAAGTGCTCAGTAAACATTAGGGAAGTGAACTGAACTGAATATGAGGGCTATAGGGATAAAAAATACTGTTATTAACAACAAATTCTGGTATAACATTTTTCTTGTTCCACATTCGAGGTTTTTTTTCCTGCTGATCCTTGAGAGAATAATTAATGAAAATGTATACACATTCCATCTGAATGAACAGAAGTGCATTGTTCATCAGTCAGTCAGTTTAGTTGCTTAGTTGTGTCCGACTCTTTGCGACCCCATGGACTGCAGCACGCCAGGCCTCCATGTCCATCACCAACTCCCGGAGTTTACTCAAACTCATGTCCATTGAGTTGGTGATGCCATCCAACCATCTCATCCTTTGTTGTCCCCTTCTCCTCCTGCCCTCATTCTTTCCCAGCATCAGGGTCTTTTCAAATGAGTCAGTTCTTCCCATCAGGTGGCCAAAGTATTGGAGTTTCAGCTTCAACATCAGTTCTTCCAATGAATATTCAGGACTGATTTCCATTAGGATGGACTGGATCTCCTTGCAGTCCAAGGGACTGTCAAGAGTCTTCTCCAACACCACAGTTCAACAGCATCAATTCTTCAGTGCTCAGCTTTCTTTATAGTCCAACTCTCACATCCATACATGAATACTGGAAAAACCATAGCCTTGACTAGACAGACCTTTGTTGGCAAAGTAATATCTCTGCTTTTTAATANTCAAGAGTCTTCTTCAACACCACAGTTCAAAAGCATCAATTCTTTGGCACTCAGCCTTCTTTATAGTCCAACTCTCACATCCATACATGATGACTGGAAAAACCATAGCCTTGACTAGACAGACCTTTGTTGGCAAAGTAATATCTCTGCTTTTTAATATGCTGTCTAGGTTGTCATAACTTTTCTTCCAAGGAATAAGCTTCTTTTAATTTCATGGCTGCAGTCACCATATGCAGGGATTTTGGAGCCCAAGAAAATAAAGTCTGTCACTGTATCCACTGTTTCCCCATCTATTTGCCGTGAAGTGATGGGACTGGATGCCATGATCTTAGTTTTCTGAATGTTGAGTCTTAAGCCAACTTTTTCACTCTCCTCTTTCACTTTCATCAAGAGGCTCTTTAGTTCTTCTTCGCTTTCTACCATAAGGGTGGTGTCATCTGCATATCTGAGGTTATTGGTATTTCTCCTGGCAATCTTGATTCCAGTTTGTGCTTCATCCAGCCCAGCATTTCTCATGATGTACTCTGCCTTTAAGTTAAATAAGTAGGGAGACAATATACAGCCTTGACATGCTCCTTTCCCTACTTGTTCGTGTATAAGCATAAAACACGCTGGCACTTTTGCCGTTACATTTGTCTTTGTACTGGACTACTGTCATTGAAGAGCTGGAGATTTGGCCACCAGATGGCTTCTTGCATGGCCTTCCGAGCCCAAGTATTTATTTTACTTACAGGTAAACAGGCCACAAAGAATGCAGCCAGTTGGAACAGAACTTGGTTTCTTAACGAACCTCCTCCAGGGCAGGAATTCTGTCTTTTTATTGCAATGTTTAATTCAGAACCTGATACACAGAGTTTCAACATATTTTCTTCATACTCTTTCATGCTGTCTTCACTCAGTAATAGGATTCTATTTATTTCTTTCCTTTCTTCCTTCCTTTGGCGTATCTGTATTGACTTCTTGTTAGTGTTGTTGCAAACACTGGATTGTGAAATGACACAGACACTTGTAGGGCAGAGCAGTGCAGTTTCTACAGCTGACAAGCCTGCCTTCTGTTTCGTTAGCAGATACTGCCCTCTAATGGAGTCTGGGCAGATCTTAAAACTTTACTCTTGTTTTGCAGCAAAAATGCACCAAGCATTCCAGCAGGCAGTGAATAAACAAAGGTAAGTGGGAAAGAAATCCTCCCAAAATTAATAATCTCATCAGCTCAACTTTAAAAGCTCTTCACCACCATTCTCCATACTGTTAGTGTATCCAAACATTTTGCAAATATTCTTAAAATTCAAAAATCTTAACATTGACTTCCTGTATTATTTTTCTTACTATATACAGCTTATTATCATATCCTGACTAAAAGATGGTCCTGAAACTTTAGATTTTTCACTTAGTTTTAATTTTCACTTAAAGATCTTTGAGAGCGGTTGTTGTTTGTTTTGTTAGCAAGTTGTGTGGGATCATTCCCTGGCTCTGCCACCATAAATTAGATGGTTGAGGTTCAGGAGAAATCATTTCAACTTTCAACTTTAGTCCCTTTGTCCAGATATGGCTTTTCACCAAAGACAATGTAAAGATCAAATGAAATATTACATATGAACGTACTCAGAAAACTCTAAGATGTTACACTTATGTGAACTATAATGATTGTTTCTGGAGAAAAAGACATACTTAATAAGAGATACTAGGTGTTATAATATCAAGTGAAATAAAATTGCATTTAAACAACTTGACTTAAAAATTATGAAATATTTAGATATGTGAATGTAGAAAATACTGTTTTCTTCCCTGTAACCTCTTAAAATAACATAGAAGATGACTCTCATTTCCCTGAGAAATTTTGTTACAATCTTAGCAAAGGGCAGGAGATCGGATTCAAAACCTAGAGAGCCCTACTAACCCTGTAATTCTGTTAAAAAAAAAAAAAAAAAAACCCTACCATAAGGGTGGTGTCATCTGCATGGGATCTTAGTTCCCCAACCAAGGATTGAACCCAAGCCCTCAGCAGTGAAAGTCCAGAGTCCTAACCACTGGACTTCCAGGGGATTCCCTGTAACTCTATTTTTCAAAGTAGAGGAATAATGTTCAATCTGATAATAAAGTCCTTAAATACATTTTGTATCTTTAAAATAAAATACTAAAACTACCACTAATTGTGCTTTTATTAAAACCATATAAAAGGCACTTCATATTTTATATCACATTATGGCCTTGAAATAATCTTGCTTTAATCATTTTATCTTACGGGGAAGGACCCTGAGGCTCCAAAAAGTTAAGAATCTTACCCAGGGTCAGATGACTAGTAAATGATTGTGAGGATTCAGACTACAGTTGTTTTGGCTTAAGAGTCTGTGTTTAGTTGACTTTTGTCTAACATATGCTCCACAGGAAAAACTTGTGAAAGGAAAGTGAAATGTGAAGGGGAGTTAATCACTTGACTTCTCAGGAATTATCCTACTCATCTCTGTTTCACTCTGATCATATAGACTTAGCCAAGAACTGACTTTTAAATTCTGAAAATCACCAGTCTTGTGAATGTTATCTAATAAAATTAAATACTCTTATTAAGTAAACTGGAAAAAAGCTCTAAGTATAATTTTTTTAATTATTTAACATTGATTTGACAAGATGTTAATGTCAAAAATACACAAAGAACTCATGCAACTCAGCATCAAAAAAAAAAAAAAAAACCAACAACAACCCAATCAAAAAATGGGCAGAAGACCTAAATAGACATTTCTCCAAAGAAGTCATACAGATGACCAATAGACACATAAAAAGATGCCCAGTATCACTAATCATCAGGGAAATACAGATCAAAATCACAATGAAATGTCACCTAACAACGGTCAGGATGGCTGTCATCAAAAAGACAAGAAATAACAAGTGTTAGTGAGGACAAAGAGAAAAGACAACCTTCCTATGCTGTTGGTGGGAATGTAAATTGGTGCAGCCACTGTAGAAAATAGTATGGAGGTTCCTGAAAAAATTGAAAACAGAGCTACCTCATGTGTGTGCATGCTAAGATACTTAAGTCGTGTTCTACTCTTTGCGACCCTATGGACGGTCTCCTGCCAGGCTCCTCTGTCCATGGGATTCTCCTGGCAAGAATACTGGAGTGGGTTGCCATGCCCTCCTCCAGGGGATCTTCTTGACCCAGGGATCAAGCCCGCATCTTTTAAGTCTCTTGCATTGGCAGGAAGGTTCTTTACCATGGGCACCACCTGGGACGCCCTAGAATTACCATACAATTCAGCAATTTCATTTCTGGGTATTTTTCCAAAGAAAACAAAAACACTAATTCAAAAAGATACATGCACCTCTATATTCATTGAAGTCAAGATATGGACACAATCTAAGTGTTCATCAGCAGATGAATGGGTCAGAAGATGTGGTGTACATATATATATATGTACACAATGGAATATTGCTCAGCATATAAAATCTTGCCTGTGGTGACAAAATGGATGGACCTAGAGGGTATTATGCGAAGTGAAATAAGTCAGAGAAAAGCAAATACTGTTGGATTTCACTTGTATGTGGAATCTAAAATACAAAACAAAAGAAAAAATATAAGAAAACAGAATAGACTTGTAGATACAGAGAACAAACAGGAGGTGACCAGAGGGGAGAGGAGTTGGGGGATGAAATAGGTAAAGGAAATTAAGAGGTTGAAACTTCCAGTTATTAAAAAAGAAAAAAGTCACAGGGATAAAAGGTACAGTTTGGGGAATATACTCAATTAGATTATCTTTGTATAGTCAATTTGAGTATCTCTGTATGGTGACAGATGGTATCTAGATGTATTGTGGTAATTCTTTTGTAACATATAGAAATATCAAGTCACTATGTTGTACACCTGGAAATAACATAGTGATGCAGGTCAGTTATCAAGTGAAGTGAAAGTCATTCAGTCGTGTCCAACTCTTTGCTACCCCACGGACTATACAGTCCATAAAATTCTCCAGGCCAGAATACTGGAGTGGATAGCCTTTCCCTTCTCCCGGGGATCTTCCCAACCCAGGGATCGAACCCAGGTCTCCTATATTGCAAACAGATTCTTTACCAGCTGAGCCACAAGGGAAGCTATTTCCCTTGGGTAAGGGCTTCCCTTTCCTAAGAGTAGGTCAGTTACACCTTAATTTAAAAATATGTACCAGCAGAGAAAATTTATCAAAATGCTAATGGCACCTATCTCTAGAGGGTGCAGATTATGGGTAATTGTTTAAAAAAATTTGTAAACCCGATTATACATTTTTGCTTTCAATGCATTTGAGTGACATAAAATTCCTTACCTAAGTGTGCTGTCAAATATTAGGAACAATTATCTAAAGAGAAATGAATGCAGTGAAGGTGGAATTTTACTTAAGGAAATTTAAGTCCTAGGGCACTTTTTCGTATCACTTAGTACAATTGTGAGCTAATGCTCCGAGTTTCCTGAAAAGGGAACATAAACTAACCTCAATAGAAAAGTGGTATGATGTAATAAAATAACATCTAAACATTAAACAATATATATGATGTGTTAGAAACCTCAAAGGTAAAGAATCTGCCTACAATGCAGGAGACGCAGGTTCAATCCCTGGGTCGGGAAGAACCCCCGGAGAAGGAAACGCCAACCCACTACAGTCTTCTTACCTGGAAAATCCCAATCCATGGAGTCTCAAAAGAGTCAGACAGGACTGGGCGACTCAGTAACAAATTAGAAAGCTTGCGTGACTTATTTTACCTTACCAAAACCCTCTTATGTAGAAAGTTTTATCTCTACTCCAGGTGATTCTCCTAAATCAGGGTACTTGGCTCATCAGTGGCAGAACCTGGACACGCCCAGGTTATAACACTGCAAATCAGATAATGGATCTGGAGCTCTAGCCAGTCCTGAAACCCACCCTGCCCTTCTTGCCCCAGTTCTGGACTGACCTGCAGCCAACACTCCTCTCAATTGTCTTTGAGGATGGAGTTCCGGGCTATAGTCTCTAGCTTAGAATAGTGCCTGTAAGTACCATGAAATTGTGTGATTTTTAAATAAAGTTTATTGAAATGAGTAGCGGACTGGTGTGAGACCTGAGGAGGGTTGCTGGACTATAAAGAACCAGAATAACTTAAAAGTATCTTTTTAAAAGTCTCCTCTTCTCCCTCTCCCCACTTCTTCTTCCTTTTTTCTCTCTCCCAGTATGGATATCTATATCTATCTGTCTTTCCATCTATAAAAATGGATATGTTTCTATATCCATCTATTTGTGTCTGTCTGTCTATCTATCTAGAGAGGTTTATTCTTTGGCATTAAGCTCTTCATCTAAAGACAACCAGGAGCACACCTACAGGAAGACGGAGGAGACTAAGAAATTAGGTTCATTTTGCTTGCTACCGCAAGGGAGAATACACACCAGAGAACACGTGGAGCATCTCTGAGAGAGAGAGTTGGGTAATTCTAAGGAGGTGTCTAGAAAGAAGGTGATGTTCTGGGTTGGAGGGTGTCAAGGAGGGTGCCATTTCAGCAGTCTCAGTGATCTGAGCTCAGGAGTCAGGCGGACAAAGTAGACATGGGGGCGTCTGCTTTGAGAGCAGCCAGCACTCAGAGGAGGTCAGGGTGCAAACTTTTCCAGCTGTGTGGAGACCCTGCAGAGAAACATCATGTACTTGCTCTTATCCATGATGCATTGAAAGACTGTTTATGTTCTGTTAGAAGCATCACTGGATGATTCCCACAGGGCTATTTTCTTTTCTCATTAGGTGAATACAGCATGTGTGTGTGTGTAGTTCCAAATAATAGGTGCCATGTATAAGGTCTTTGGAGAAGACAGTGGCAACCCACTCCAGTACTCTGCCTCGAAAATTCCATGGACGGAGGAGCCTGGTAGGCTGTAGTCCATGAGGTCGCTAGGAGTTGGACATGACTGAGCAACTTCACTTCCATTTTTCACTTTCATGCATTGGAGAAGGAAATGGCAACCCACTCCAGTATTCTTGCCTGGAGAATCCCAGGGATGGGGGAGCCTGGCGGGCTGCCGTCTCTGGGGTCACACAGAGTCGCACACGACTGAAGCGACTTAGCAGCAGCAGAAGGTCTTTATGTTTGCTAGGTTAGGCAATTTATTTACATTAACTCTAAACCACAAAGCAATTCTCTCAGGAAGATAAGATTGTCTTTGTTCTACCGATATGAAAAGGCAAAGTTCAAGAACACATAGTTAGCAAGTACGTGGGCCAGACTAAATCAGGCTGCCCAAACCCTCTCGTCCCTTTCGCCTGGCCTCTCTATCAGCCTATCTCCTTGGCCCAGGCTCTGTTCATCAAATCCCCTTGAAATTATTAAGCTATTTTAATGTTCCCTCCTTCTCTCTCCCTCTCTTTCTCTCTCCTAGATTTATAAAGAGATGTCTTGCCTGGGACTGTGCTCTAATATTTTTTTAAAGATGAAAAGAAATTGTCTTTTAAAAGTTATAAATCACTTCTGCCTGAGTTAAATTTACTTCCAGGGCAGACTCTCTCTCTTTTTGTCCCCTGAAAAGGCCTCTCAACACACACAGACACAAAGTCAATTCATATCCATTGAGGGTGGGGGTGGGGTCAATTGAAATGATCACTAACCTGAAGGCAGATGCCTTTTGAAGTTGGTTTTCTCTGCTAGCGTGATTCCACCCAACATCTCTGTGCCAACTGCCTGTCAGCCTGAGTTCTAAGCACCTTACATGCATTTCTCACACTATCTTCAAATGTGTCCTGTGAGGTGAGAATTATTATTAATCTAATTTCACAGATGAAGAAAGAGAGAAAACAATGGTTGAGTGACTGGTTCAAGGTCACTTTGTAGTAAAGGGGAGAACAGAAGATTCAAATTTAAGATCTCTGGATGCTGAGCTATATATGTGTATATAGATATATATCTGTGAAATAAAATTCACATTTTATGGCAGAGCAAGAAGTATTTCAGCATAAAAATTTCTTCTCTGCTCCTCTCCCTGCACTGTGCATTGTGTATCTGCATGAGTCATCAACCAGACTTCCGCCATCAGCAGGAATACCTGCTCAGCCGTCAAGAACAGCATTCTCCAGCATCAAAAAGACAACTCCTTAAAAGATCTTGATCTTGTACGGGATCACATGACCCACCACAATGATGCTTAGATCTGAATTATGTAAACTGTCACTAATCCATCATTTGCGGTACAGCCCTCTTCTCAAATAACCTGTATAATTGGGCCTTGACCTCAAGTGGGTAAAACAGTTCCCAGAACTTTCTAAGATGCTCAGGTTATAAGCCTTGGATTTGGCTTATAAAAATTTCCATTTCTTTCTTAGGCTGATTAATTTTTCATTGACATATTTTTTGGCAGAACTTTGCCTCCGCATAGGGTCAGCCATAGATGAGCAGGGCTGATGGTGGGATGCTGACTGGAGGGTTAAGTGGATGGAGCGAGCTGGACTCTGAGAGGCATGCTCTCCAGGCCCAGAGGAAGCTGACAGGAAGGCTGCCCTGAAAGGGGTTCTGAGGACAAACCAGAGCTGGTTGGCCTCCAAGAGAGATCTGCAGCTCTTGGCAATGTTGCAGGAGAGAGAGCGGGGTGTGAGAGGATGATCCTGTCCCAAGTCTCAGGTAAGTCCCCGGGATGGCTGCCAAGCTTGGGTTCTTGGCTTCTGGCAGGAAAGAATTCAAAAACAAACCATAGTAAAGTGGAAAAAGGTTTATTCAGGGAGATACACATTTTATAGAGTGTGGGCAATCTCAGAAGGCAAGAGGCTCTATAGTCAGTTTTTATAGGGATGGGTAATCTCATAAGCTAATGAGTGGGAGGGGTATGCTGAACGTTTTGGAAAGGGGTGGGGATTTCTAGGAGTTGGGCCACAGCCCACTTTTTGACCTTTTGTGGTGAGCCTTGGAACTGTCATGGGGCCTGTGGGGTGTCACTTAGCATATGCTAATATATTACAATGAGCATGTATCTCGGACCTCATTGATTCTAACCAGTTTATACCATGTCCTCAAAGTCAGCCATTCTTTTAAATGTTGTGCCCTGCTCCCTTCCTCAGGAATACTGAGTGCTACGTTCTATGTGGTTTCCCTTCAGAGATCCCTAAATTTGTAGTAAAACCAGGTTCTGAAACAACCCTGGTTTCTGCCGTGATGTGGACCATTATGGGCTACGAGTATCCCACATTCAGACTGTGAACACAGGCTGTGAGGCCAGCATACATGGGTTTCATTTTGTTAAAAAAAATAAAAGCTTGAAGAAGACGATGAAGGTGGAAGAGGAGAGAGAAAAGGAGGAGGAAATGAAATAAGAGCAAACAGTATTTATTAAAATACCGTTTCTTTGTTAAGGCTGAACATATGCCACCCTATGACCTAGCCATTCTATTCTTAGATGTTTACCCAACAGAAATGGACTGTGATCACCTGGAGCCTGGAGTATTTATAGCAGCTATGTGTAATAGCCCCACATTCAGATGGTAAAGAATTTGCCTGTGCAGGAGACCCGGATTCAACCCCTGAGTCAGGAAGATGCCCCAGAGTAGGGAATGGCTACCCACTTGAGCTTCCCAGGTGGCACTAGGGGTCAAGAACCCATCTGCCAATGCAGGAGACGTAAGAGATGCAAGTTCAATTCCTAGGTCAGGAAGAAGCGGCAACCCATTCCAGTACTCCTGCCTGGCGAATTCCATGGACAGAAGAGGCAGATGGGCTATAGTTGCTACAGTCCTTGGGGTCACAAAGAGTCAGACACGACTGAAACGAATTAGCATGCATGCACACTGAAAACGATTCAAGGTGTACCAACCGTAGATGTGAGAAGGAAATCAGGAGTATTCATCAAATGAAAATATGATCCAACAAAATGAATAAACAATTTCCAACTACATGCAACAGCAGGGCTGACTATCATGTACATACTATAGCTAAAAGAATGAAGACACAAGAGTGTGCAGGTTGTATGATGTCATTCATATAAAGGTCAAGACCAATCTGTGCTGGGAGAGGTAAGCATGATGCTGATCCTTGTTGGGAGGGAGTGGAGGAGGGCAGGAAGGGAGTTTCTGGGTATGAATAACTCTTTGTTGCTTCATCAGTTGAAAATGTGTTGCACAGTATACTTAGATATAGTTTCTTTTTTGCATGTACATCACACTTCAGTACAATATTTTTAATTAGAAAAAGATGTCTGATCCCTCACCTAAAGATCAGAATGCCTAGGCAGGGTCATGGCCCTGTCACTGGTGCTCAGATTGGGAGGCTGGATACTTGAATGAAGCCTATTCCTTCTCAGGGTAACCTCATAACAGACTGGGATAGGGAGACTGTCTATGTGACACATGCTAAGTCCTATAGGGTAGCTAGGTCAGGGATGATGTGGTGTGGGGATGGCAGAGAGACAGGAAGAGGAAATTCTGTGGACAACTGTGGTGCCAAGAACGTGTGGCTTAAAACTAACATAAGTTTAGCCTAGAAGGGACCTTGTTAATGTTAGAGTATCACCATCTGATTTTGAACTTGAAGAACAGAAGCAACAGTTTATGGAAATAAACCTGCCAGAGGCTTTATATTTACTACCCAAAGTTCTTGGGCAGCTTCTTCATTGAGTGAAGATCCTTCAATTATTTATTTGGCCTATGAAAGTGACCTGGGAGTGACTCATCATTCCAAATTCCCT
Source organism: Cephalophus harveyi (assembly GCA_006410635.1). NCBI lineage: Eukaryota > Metazoa > Chordata > Mammalia > Artiodactyla > Bovidae > Cephalophus > Cephalophus harveyi. Next base: position 138,404 of record SJYT01014392.1, read on the forward strand.
GGGTTTGGCTGGTGATAAGAGGGATTCAGAAATGTGAATAATTTTAACATCATTTTCTGGAACAAAACACTTCCCCGTAAGATGAGTAGGTTTTTCCTGAGTCGTTGACATACCACAGCAGCTTATAATGTTTCTCGCTGTTGTAGCTCCAGGCTCCTGGAAGAATAGGGTCAATATTGTTAGCTCTGACCATAATTCTTTTCCGTTATGTCAGGTAGGGTGATGTGGTGATGGCTTTTCCAATCAGACACTGAACAGGACTGGAAATCATTGTCTTCCGCAGCTTATCTAAGAATCAGCTGTAAAAAGCCCTCAACACAAAATCAGAATCTATGGGGGTGACTCATGACCCTGATCACTGTCTAGCTTCTGGAACAATTTGAAGTACCAGTTCCTTTGCACGTAAAACAAAGAAAGATGATAGATGTATACCATGAAGTTTCTGAGAAGAGTGATTTCATATGTAATGTATTTTGATTTTAGCATAGAGGTCGTCTACCTGCTCATAAAAGGAGAAAGATTGGATTGATAACACATTTCCTCTTGATGTTGGATTTATATGACTTAGCTTTGTATTCATAGTTTTGGGTTAAACCCTCACTTAAGATACAATTATGAGCTTACGGTGTCAAGAAGGCCACCGCCCAGAATGAGCTGAGACTTGAAAAGGATATAAAACTCAATATTAGGAAAATATGAAAGGAAATTAGAAGGTGGGTTGTAAGTTTTATTTGAGCAAGAAAAACAAGAGAAGTGATCTGCCCAGTGCCTGGGGCAGGTGTGGGATCTAATGTTCATAGATTTTAGAGAAAAAGCAAAAGGGCCCCCGTTCAATGTTTCCTGCAGTGAAGGCTGTTCAGAGAGAGAAGGAGGGGCCAACAGAAGCCCAAGATTGTGGGAATTTATGAAAGAGATGAAGCTGATCAAATGGAACCCATCAGAGGCAGTCCGGATTCTGGGGCTCAGGCAAATGAGGGTGAAAACAGAGAGGAGTTTTCTTAGGTGCCTAAAATGATCTCTGAGCAGTCAGAGATACCACGGGAGGTAACCAGAAAAGAAACGAAGAGACTGCTCCTGTGGCCCAGTGTTTAACAATCCCCCTGACAATTGCAGGGGACAAGGATTTGATCCCAGGTCTGGGAACATGCTGCAGGGCAGCTGATCCCCTACGCCACAACTATTCAGACCAAGCTCTAGAACCCATGCTCTGCAACAAGAGAAGCCCACTGCACCACAACTAGAGAGTAGCCCTCACTCACCACATCTAGAGAAAGACTGCACAGAGCGATGAAGACCCAGAATAGCCAAAAAGTAAATAAAATTTGAAAAAAAAAAAAAAAAACCCATAGCAAATGACAAAATAAAAAGAAAGAAAGAAAAGAGGAGCACATATCATATTGACTTGATCTCTGCAAACTATAAACCAATTAGTACCAGATAAAATCCTTGGGCAATGTATTAAAAGGATGGTCTGTGATGTAATGACATGATAATCCCTGGGAGACATGGTGATTTCCGGAAACAACATCTGGTTCATTAGAACAAGTTCATCTGGACAGTGCTCATTTCTTTAATTGATGGTTCACAGAGGAATAGGAACAGTGAATACAGATCTTGGCATGGCACTGACCAACGGTCCCAGGACATCTTTGCAGACATCAGGGAAAATGTGTCTATGTTGATGGCTTCATAGTCTTTTGTACTGATTTAGCTCTAAAATGATAGTTGGTTCATCCTGGATGGAAGTCTCTAGTGGTCAGATACTCTTGCTTGTTCCACAGTTATACAGCCATCTGAAGAGGGTTTGTATCTTTGGCCACCTGATGCGAAGAACTGGCTCATCAGAAAAGACTCTGATGCTGGGCAAGATTGAAGGCAGGAGGAGAAGGGGACGACAGAGGATGAGATGGTTGGATGACATCACTGATTCAGTGAGCATGAGTTTGAGCAAGCTTCAGGAGATGGTGATGAACAGGGAAGCCTGGCATGCGGCAGCCCATGGGGTCAGGAAGGGTCAGATATGACTGAGCTACTGAACTGAACTGAAGAGGGTTTATATGATACCTGGATAACATCTGTGAGTGTTGATGAAAAGCTGACATTTATAATAGGAAGGAGGGTATATATATATATATATATGTATATATATATATAGAGAGAGAGAGAGAATATGGACTAGTTTGATGGAATTAGAATCCTAAAATTTTTTTGACGAACTTGGGTGATGGATCTAATCTAACTTATCTAAGCCTCATTTTATTACCTATAAAATGCAGATACTAATATTCCCTTTGCCATAGGGCTGCTGAGGAGATTCAATTAAGATAACGGTTTAAAAGTCAATGAATTTGGCCTTGTGCTTAGCATACAGTTAATGCACATCTATTGTTTTCTTTGATACTATGAATAATAAATTTATAGGCAATATATATAAATATATATATATATATAATGGAGTTAGATCCAAAAAATAATTCCATCTCCACAGAACCAGGAAGGTATACATTAACAGAAATTCATCCAACAAATACATAAATCTTTGGATTGAACTTAAGCCCAGTTTGAGCCCAGAGTGTACATAACTGTCACTAAAATCTTATATGTGACTTAGATTGCCTCAGTGGAACTTTAGTGTCTATAACAAGGCAAAGGGTTGTTCCTTTTGCCCATTGAAGCTCCCTTCGTGCCAGAGGTGCTGAGTTTGGGGTTGGACCATACATTTTCAGAGGTTCTCAGCCTTGCTAGTAAATTAGAATCACCCAGAAAGGCACTGAAGACTCTCTAGTATCTGAGCCACAATCTGGAAAATTTAACTAGAATCCTGGGCTGGTGTTGAGAATCACTGTTCTAAATTAAATACTGATTATCAACAACTTTTTCTTTATAGGTCTACCCAAGTCATGTATGGATGTGAGAGCTGGACTGTGAAGAAGGCTGAGCGCCGAAGAATTGATGCTTTTGAACTGTGGTGTTGGAGAAGACTCTTGAGAGTTCCTTGGACTGCAAGGAGATCCAACCAATCCATTCTGAAGGAGATCAGCCCTGGGATTTCTTTGGAAGGAATAATGCTAAAGCTGAAACTCCAGTACTTTGGCCACCTCATGCGAAGAGTTGACTCTTTGGAAAAGACTCTGATGCTGGGAGGGATTGGGGGCAGGAGGAGAAGGGGACGACTGAGGATGAGATGGCTGGATGGCATCATGGACTCGATGGATGTGAGTCTGAGTGAACTCCGGGAGATGGTGATGAACAGGGAGGCCTGGTGTGCTGTGATTCATCGGGTCGCAAAGAGTCGGACACGACTGAGCGACTGAACTGAACTGAAGACAGTGATGGGACAGTGGAACTCAGCCATCTGAAGTGACTAAACAAAAAGATGTGCTTTAAAAAAAAAAAGAGAGAGAGATGTTGCAGGAACCTCCCTGGTGGTTCAGTGGCTAAGACTTCATCCTCCCAATGCAGGGGGGCCCGGGTTCAATCCCTGGTTATGGAGCTAGATCCCATGTGCACAACTAAGCATTCACATGTACAACTGAAGATCCTGCATGCCACAACTAAAGACCCAGATGCCACAACTAAGACCCAGCACAGACAAATAAATATTAGGGGGAAAAATGGACTTATAAAAAAATTAAAAATTTTAAAAAAGAGATGTTGCAAATGAACTTATTTAAAAAAAAAAAAATAGAGTCACGGATGTGAGAAATAAACTTATGGTTACCAGGGGGAATAGAGGAGGGGATAAATTGGGAGACTGAGACTGACATATCACACTGCTGCTGCTACTGCTGCTAAGTCGCTTCAGTCGTGTCCGACTCTGTGCGACCCCATAGACAGAAGCCCACCAGGCTCCGCTGTCCCTGGGATTCTCCAGGCAGGAATACTGGAGTGGGTTGCCATTTCCTTCTCCAGACATATCACACTACTATATATAAAATAAATGACTAATATGGACCTACTGTATAGCACAGGGAATTCTACTCAACACTCTGTGGTGACCTATATGGGAAAAGAATCTAAAAACACGTGCATATATATATATGTACAACTGATTTGCTTTGCTGCACATCAGAAACTAACACAATATTGCAGATCAACTATACTCCAATAAAATTTTTAAAAAATTTTAAAAAACAAAAAAGAGAGATGTAAAAGATAAAACTTTCAAACAATTGAAGGGCTGTGATTGAATAGAAGGATAAGATTTTTTTTTTCTCATCTCTGGGGGCAGGATTTAGATTGTTGTATGAGTTGTAGGGAAATACATATTTATTTAATCTAAGAATATTATCTCAAATAATTAAATTTACTAGAAAACTAAATGAATTTCTGTGGGAAATTAATAAATTCTCATGACTGCTGGCACTCAATGTTTTCTTAACTACCTTCCAGGGATGTCATAGAAGGAAGTTGTATATGTAAAAGGAGCCTTTATATTTGAATTAATTAATGCATTAATTATTTTATTAAAAATTCTTATCTGTTTTGATGATGAAATTGAACAACTTTCACTAAGTAGTCAGGGGTTAGACATTGGTATTTTTAAAAAGCTCCCTAGGTGCCTGGCCACCTTCCCCAAATGTTCTGTCTCCTGATTCCACTTTCCATTAAAGACTCCAGTGATAAGAGTTTTGTGTTATTAGACAGGAGTTTGTGGAAAATGAACCAGTACCCTTCAATGCCTTTTAATACAGTTCATGGGGTTCTCACAAAAAGCACACTGGAGTGGTTTGCCATTCTCTCCTCCAGTGAATCAAGTTTCATCAGAACTCTCCACTATGACCCATTCATCTTGGGTGGCCCTGCATGGCATGGCTCATAGCTTCATAGAGTTATGCAAACCTCTTTGCCATGACAAGGCTGTGATCCATGAAGAGTCCCTTGGACAGCAAGGAGATCAAACCAGTCAGTTCTAAAGGAAATCAACCCTGAACACTCATTGAAAGGACTGATGCTGAAGCTGAGGCTCCAATACTTTGGCTACCTGATGCTAACAGCCTACTCACTGGAAAAGATCCTGGTGCTGGCAAAGATTGAAGGCAGAAGAAGAAGGTGACAGAGGATGAGGTGGTTGAATGGCATCACCCATTCAATGGACATGAACTTGGGCAAACCCTGGGAGATGGTGAGGGACAAGGAGGCCTCGCGTGCTGCAGTCCATGGGGTTGCAAAGAGTCAGACACGACTTGGTGATTAAACAATAATAATCCTTCATTGGCAGTGTACCCAGGAAAGACTTTAGATGTAGTTAAGGTAACCAAGCCTCAGAGATTATTCAGACAGCAGGGATAGAGTGAAGTGCTGAATTACCTCCTAGGTAATTTTCTATTGCTTTTTGTACCTTTCTAATCTCTGACAGATAGATTGAATCCTGATAAAGGTACTTTATAGTTGATGGTATTCACTATATCACAGAAGATTTTTGATCTTCAGCCAACTCTTCATTTATTTGCAAACAATCAATACAATTTTACCGAATTCCAGTAAAATAAAGGATTTGGATAGTCCCCTGGAAGTTATGACAATAGAGGATTAAGTTCATGCCCCAGGGCTCAAAGTCCTGGAACACCATCTGTTTAGTCCACTTCTATCTGTTCCTATTTTTAATGCGATGTTCTTTTTGAATATGAACAATATTTCTGTACTAGTAAGTCTGCATTGCTGTAGGTAAATGATTATTAATTCTTCAAAAGGGTGGAAAAGCACCTTGGCAAAGAAGGGAAGTTTATTTCATCCAGGTTATTCATTAGTGATCAGAGAACAAGAGCTATCATATTAATTCTCTGAAATTCCGAACCATCTCTTTGTTTCATCGCCAAAGACTGAGAGAGAAAAGGGCCTTTCCTTTTAACCCTAATCTCAGTCTCAAGACAATTTGTTTTTAAATTTCAAGAAAAGGATTTTCAGTCATTAATTGACCCAATAAATGGGGGAACTCTGTCTCAACTTGATTACTCAACATCTTTATTTATTCATGTGTTTTATTGCATCCAACACAGCCTTCAAAAGAATTGACTGGTTTTGGCCGATCTGGTAGGCCATCAAAGGATATTAAGATGTACCTTCATAGTTTGAGTTAGATTATCTTGAAGCAAAAATCAAAAGGGGTCAGGGTCAAAATCCCAGACCAAGAGCATTTGGAGTTAGTGGCTGATTCTTATAATATTAACAATAACAAAATTATCTTATACCCCCATTCATTCACGTGATTCACTTTATGCTATGGGTAGGCTATAGCTTTGTGACTTTTGCTGTTAGTTTCCTTCCCACTTTTCTTCACTCATTTCTCAGTTGCTAACATAACTCTGATTTTCTTTAGGGCAGCTGTGTGCTCTGGAATATACATTGGCCATAAAAGGAGGTATTTGATAGAGTTCTAGTCAATGAGAAGAAAGCCTAACCTGCTAGATGTTTCATATTGAATTTGGATTTCTTATTGAAAGAGAATGGCTTCCCTAATGGCTCAATGGTAAGAACTCACCTGCTAATCCAAGGGATGCGGGTTTGACCCATGGGTTTGAAGATCTGGAGGAGGAAATGGCAGCCAACTCCAGTATCTTGCCTGGAATCCAACGGACAGAAAAGCCTGGTGGGCTACAGTCCATTGGGTCTCAAAAGAGTCGGACACGACTGACCAATGAAAAACAACTCTAAGTAAAGTTACATTGACTAAGATTAAGCTACTTAGTCCATCTTTGCCTATACTCTCCCTATGGGTGCCTTAGGGCAATCTTTATAAGACTCCAGAAAATACATGGTTAGGTTAGAAAAACAGAAGTGTATTCATTGAAAGAGGAAGAAATGAGGAAAAGTAGTATATGAACCTTTTACTACAGAGTTTATAAACTCAGAGATGTGTGAAACATAGAAACACTTTTTATAATCTTTTAGGAGGAGAGAATCAATTATAGAGTCAACACTTTTAAGTCTGAAGAGGATAGTCATCCTGTCCCTTTGTTTAATAGATAAGGAAATTGACTCAAATAAGGAAAAGAAACACACCTAGTTGAAAGTATAGCCAAGTGTGGATCTGGATATTTGGAAATTCCAATTGAGTTGGAATTCACAGGCACCATTCACTGTGCTTTCACACACACACACACACACACACATGAGCGTGCGTGCATGTGTGTGCCCAAAGTAGCACATTTGTGACACACAGAACTAAAACACGGTTCCTAAGTCAGAAATTGTTGGTGTTTTAGAGGAAGTATATAAAATTAAAGCATGATATTAATGCTAGAAAAAATATTTTTATTTTGTTTTTTGTTCTAGGAGATTTTGCAGGTTAAAGACACACACAGTTTTTTAGCTCATGCTGGTTTTCACTGAGCAGAGATGACTAGCTTTGCAAATGCTAGTAATGCATTCAGGACTGAACTGGAGCTCAGAGATGTAAACAGTTATGGGCTGTTCACACCAGGTGCCAAGGCCAGCCCAGGAGAGAGCAATCAGGGGTGCAGGACTCCTCAGAGTCCTGGGGGTCTTCCTGGTAACTGTTACTTAGGATCTCGGACAACTAATTTCCACAACAAAAAGGAGGTAATGGAGGTAGAAGTCTGAGGGATGAGATATAAAAAAAGAATGGGTGCCAAAGCTCTAGAGAGTCAGCAAGACAATGTAGTTACTTACTTTCTTCTGAGCAAAAAGAAAATCAAGTCAATCGACATTCAGGCTCAGGTCCAGCTTCTGAATTCACCACCCTGTCCTCAGTTCTGGTCTTCCCTGTTTGTAATAGAAATACATAATTTCCAAGTTAATATCTGCACTACCCCCTCTGGTGGACAGAAACTGAACTTCTTTATAGTGTTGGAACAGAGGTCTGGATCCAATCAGCTGCCCACTATCTGGTTAAAGCCCCAGATCCTTGAAAAAGTGAAAGTGTTAGTCTCTCAAGTTGAAAGTATAGCCAAGTGTGGATCTGGATATTTGGAAATTCCAATTGAGTTGGAATTCACAGGCACCATTCACTGTGCTTTCACACACACACACACACACACACATGAGCGTGCGTGCATGTGTGTGCCCAAAGTAGCACATTTGTGACACACAGAACTAAAACACGGTTCCTAAGTCAGAAATTGTTGGTGTTTTAGAGGAAGTATATAAAATTAAAGCATGATATTAATGCTAGAAAAAATATTTTTATTTTGTTTTTTGTTCTAGGAGATTTTGCAGGTTAAAGACACACACAGTTTTTTAGCTCATGCTGGTTTTCACTGAGCAGAGATGACTAGCTTTGCAAATGCTAGTAATGCATTCAGGACTGAACTGGAGCTCAGAGATGTAAACAGTTATGGGCTGTTCACACCAGGTGCCAAGGCCAGCCCAGGAGAGAGCAATCAGGGGTGCAGGACTCCTCAGAGTCCTGGGGGTCTTCCTGGTAACTGTTACTTAGGATCTCGGACAACTAATTTCCACAACAAAAAGGAGGTAATGGAGGTAGAAGTCTGAGGGATGAGATATAAAAAAAGAATGGGTGCCAAAGCTCTAGAGAGTCAGCAAGACAATGTAGTTACTTACTTTCTTCTGAGCAAAAAGAAAATCAAGTCAATCGACATTCAGGCTCAGGTCCAGCTTCTGAATTCACCACCCTGTCCTCAGTTCTGGTCTTCCCTGTTTGTAATAGAAATACATAATTTCCAAGTTAATATCTGCACTACCCCCTCTGGTGGACAGAAACTGAACTTCTTTATAGTGTTGGAACAGAGGTCTGGATCCAATCAGCTGCCCACTATCTGGTTAAAGCCCCAGATCCTTGAAAAAGTGAAAGTGTTAGTCTCTCAGTGTCCAACTCTTTGTGACCCCATGGACTGTAGCCCGCCAGGCTCCTCTGTCCATGGGATTTCCCAGGCAAGAATACTGGAGTGGGTTGCCATTTCCTTCTCCAGGGCATCTTCCCCTCCCAGGGATCGAACCTGAGTCTCCTGCATTGAAGGCAGAGTATTCACCGTCTGAGCCACCAGATTCTTGAGAACTGCCTTGTTTCCCTGCAACTGGGAACGTTGAATGTCTACCATGATTCTAAAACCAGTCCAGCCTAATTTACATACTGCTGCCGCTGAGTCGCTTCAGTCGTGTCCGACTCTGTGCGACCCCATAGACGGCAGCCCACTGGGCTCCCCAGTCCCTGGGATTCTCCAGGCAAGAGCACTAAAAGTGGTCATAAAAAGCACGAAGGCAATGATTTCCAAATGTTCTTTTGTGGTAGCTAAACATGTTATTCAAACAAGCTCTTGAATAAGCTGCTTAGCATGAAGCTGGGGCTCATGTCAGTTCCGTGGCAGCCCCCACAGCACCCCCACAGAACCACAGCACTCTGAGAAGGCCAAGTTTCAAAAAAAAAAAACAACTCTGAGATATGGCGTTTGAAGAAAATCTGCTGCTCCGTCGCTTCAGTCGTGTCCGACTCTGTGCGACCCCATAGACGGCAGCCCACCAGGCTCCCCTGTCCCTGGGATTCTCCAGGCAAGAACACTGGCATGGGTTGCCATTTCCTTCTCCAATGCATGAAAGTGAAAAGTGAAAGGGAAGTCGCTCAGTCGTGTCTGACCCTTAGCATGGACTGCAGCCTACCAGGCTCCTCCATACATGGGATTTTCCAGGCAAGAGTACTGGAGTGGGGTGCCGCTGCCTTCTCTGTTGAAGAAAACCTCTTTTTGAGGAAGTAAGAAAAATGATACCTTCACTTCTTTTTGGAAGGGAGGAGTGCTTTATGTTTTGGAAGTCAATTCATAAAAAAAGTAGCTTTAAATAGAGAAACTTAAAACATAAAGCACTCCTCCTTTCCAGAAAGAAATGAAGGTATCATTTTTCTTACTTCCTCAAAAAGACTGAGTGAGTGAAAGTTGCTTAGTCATGTCAGACTCTTTGTGACCCCATGGACTATACAGTTCATGGAATTCTCCAGGTCAGAATACTGGAGTGGGTAGCCTTTCCCTTCTCCAGGGGATCTTCCCAACCCAGGATCGAACCCAGGTCTCCCACATTAGCTTTGTCAAATACCTGCAGCTCAGGTAGCCGTAGTATGTCTGTACATAATAAATAGGAACATTCCGGAATGCGTAGAAATGAAAGGATATATACTTTTCCAAACTGAGTGCTCTTTGAGGCTGTCTTGTGTTTATCTGCCAGGTGCTCACTTGTGACTTATTTGGTAATGTAGACCCTTTGCAGATTGAAAATTAACTTTCTTGTTTCCTAATAGAGATCTATCTCTTGGAGAAGACGCACAATGAGTAAAAATCCAAGGAAAATATTTCTAAATTTACATTGAGAAATAAGACAGTCATGCAGAGAATTCTCTTTTGTGTCAGACCTACCCAATGTCTTAGCCTATCAGTCCAAAACCAACAGAAATACATCTGAAATCTGGAAAATCGGGTTTATTGAAATATTAAGGTAGGCTGCATCCCAGAGGAACTGTGAAGCATCTCATTCAGTAAAGAAAAAGATGAGTTATTATAGGATTTGAGAAAGGGTGGAATTAAAGTGAAAATTAAATGCAGTGCTTTGACAGGCTCAAAGCAAGCTAGAGCTGTGAATAAAGGATCAACATCAAATCTAGATCATCATATGGACTTAGAACAGTATTTCTTTGGAAACCAGAGTTAAGATAGATGTGAAATATTGTGTCCAGATACTCTGTATCTGAAGTTCAACATCTGGATTAGAAATTGAGGCTGCTTCACTGGATCAAAGTGATTGAAATCTTCCAGGTAAAATGGAATGTCTCATCCCTACCAATATAATTTCACACAGCAAATTTGATATCCAGGATACTAGGGAAAAATATTTCTCAGTGAGTAAGAAAGCAGTAGTCATTCAAGGAAGAAGACTGGCTGATGCTTTCTAGCTGTGGTATGCCCTTGGGAGAAATCGTGCTTCCCATAAACTTTACAGCTGGCTTTCTTATGTCTGTTATTCTAACTTGATGAAAGGCTGGCCATGTGTTTAGTTTCTCAGTCCAAGAGAATCTGTACTTTTCTCAGTGGGCTGGCAAAAGTCTCTCCAAGTAGGCTGGGTGAGCAAGTGGTACCAGACACTCCAGGTAAGAAAACAAAACAAAGCAGGACTTCCCTGGTGGCCCACCACTCAAGACTGCGTTCCCAGGGCAGGACTCTGGGTTCTATACCTGATCGGGGAACTGAGATCCTTCATGCTGCATGGTGTGGCAAAGACCCAACTGAAAAATAAACACTCCAGGTAAGGTAAGGATACTCCCTTACATTAACATACAGGAGAATAAATAGGCTACCAGAGCAAGGTCCCTGTCCCTCCAACACTTGAGAACAGCAGGCTGGGATCGATCGGCACACTCTGCTCAGATTGGCCTCTGCCCCTTACTCCTTTCCTTTTTCTCCATGGCTCCTAGGTTCTTCCTTTGTAGTGCGGCAAGTGGTGGCAAAAGCACTTATTTGACACAGTCCTCCTTTAGATGTGTTAATATTCTCAGTCAAAGTTTTCTTCTTTCTTTTATAGTTCATCTTCATAGTTTAAGAGGATGAGGATCCTATCTTATTTCTGAATTATTGGGGAAGGCACCTCACAGTTTGTCCTTGATAGGGGTTCAGGACATGTTGCCGCCAAGTATGGCACCTTGGCATGCTGAGCATCTTAAACAAAAGGAGTTTGAGAAAACAGCAGAAGCAGGAAGATTGTTACTCTGACCTCTTCCCACTCACTTTCTATTTCCTGAGAAAAGGGGCTAAAGCTCCCATGTAAGGCACCCTTTCTGTATCTGGAGAAAGGGGACATTCTTACCACCAGAGAAGAAGAGTGTAGGATGGAGAAAGGTGTATAAACAAAGCTTGTTACTTCACCATTTACTTACTCCAGCGCAAACGCGTTTGTCTTCTCAGTTCTTCACCAATGTATTGTTTCTTTCTCTAAAAGGAGAGAGAAAATTTATAATTTAAATTTTAATTTTCTTTTATAAAAGCTTTGTCTGATCACTTCTTTGAGTCTTCATTCTCTTGTGAAAGCTCCCAGTTTTACATGTAAACATTTCATCAAATGTGTATTTTTTTTTCTCCTGTTAATCTGTCTTTATCAGTTTAACTTTCACACCCAGCCAGGAACTCTAAGAGGGTTTAGGAAAACTTTTTTTCTCCCCCACGCCCTAAAATGCAGCTAAAACTGTCTTTCGTAACGTGAGTAAAAATGGATCAAATAATCCTAGTCAAAGGAATATAATGTTTGTTAAAGTTATAATTTAGCCTCATTGAACCAACATAAAATACTGAAAATAACTTCTAAAAAAAAACTATTTTATGTTTACTTAGTTATATGGTAGTTTGTTTATTGTGACTTGACTCTTTGCCAAACTGAGAGAAAAAAAAAAATTATTTTCAGCCCAGTAGCTTTCTTTTTTAAAAATAGATGCTTAGACACACAGTCTTTTTTAAAAATGTTCAGAAAAGTTAATAAATGACTTTTGATTAACTTTCAAATCAAAGGTTTTCTTAATGTGACATCGACATAATTTTCCGAATTTTCCAAATGAGGCATATCTGAAATCCCCAGGGACATTTCTGCCCATGGAAAAGCTGGATAAGCCTGGACTTCCCAAGTGATGTCACAGTGAGACTTGAGCTTTGATAATCAGGAATTTCAAGACTAAGCCAACATTTCAAGAGACGGGCTAAGAAAACAAATGTGAGAAAATCTCTGTGAGAGATTCAGTTGAAATGATAGTCTTGTTTTCATTAAGTACCTATAATATCATATTCAAAATAAACTCATAAAATATCTTGCTATACAATGTCCAAATATCTTGAAGGGTGCATGTCAAAAACTATCTAGCAAGATATTCACACTACAATTTTTTTAACTTTAAATTTTTTATTTTGTATTAGGATATAGCAAACTATTAATGTTGTGGTAGTTTCAGGTGAACAATGAAGGGACTCAACCATACATATACATGTATCCATTCTCCCCCAAACTCCCCTCCCATCCAGGCTGGCACAGAACATTGAGAAGAGTTCCATGTGCTATACAATAGGTCCTTGTTGGTTATCCATTTTGAATACAGCAGTGTGCACTTGACCTTCCCAACCTCCCTAACTATCCTTCCTCCTTGGCAACTGTAAGTTCATTTTCTAAGTCTGTGAGTCTTTTTCCGTTTTATAAGTTCACTTGTATAATTCTTTTTAGTGTCCACATATACACACTACAATATTTTTAAGTGATGAAAACAAGTTACAAAACAATGTGGACACTACACTCTTATTTGTTGAAAGAAAAATTAAAGGAAAGAAAAAGAAAAGAAATTACCTGTGAATGGTTGTGTGTGTGCAAAAAAAATGAATCAAAAATATCTGCTTATCTGGAAGGCAATCTATCAAACTGCTAAATGTAGTTACCTCCTGGAATAGAGAGAGAGAAGAAAACTTTATGACTTTTGGTATTCTCTGTATTTGTTATGATTTGCATTACTATATTTGTAATTTAAGTTAGAAAAGGCTCTCCGATTCTGAAATATCATGTCTCTCTTGACTTGTAACTTCTTCAGGGTTTGCATATGGTTCACATTTAGCATGCAGAAGGCAATGGCACCCCACTCCAGTACTCTTGCCTGGAAAATCCCATGGATGGAGGATCCTGGTAGGCTGCGGTCCATGGGGTCGCAAAGAGTCTCGGACACGACTGAGCGGCTTCACTTTCACTTTTCACTTTCATGCATTGGAGAAGGAAATGGCAACCCACTCCAGTGTTCTTGCCTGGAGAATCCCAGGGATGGCAGAGCCTGGTGGGCTGCCGTCTATGGGGTCGCACAGAGTTGGGCACAACTGAAGCAACTTAGCAGCAGCAGCAGCAGCAGTAGCAGCAGCAACATTGAGCAGGAACATGGAGGTAAATTGCACTTCCCTGGTGGCTCAGTTGGTAAAGAATCTGCCTGCAACGTGGGAGACCTGGGTTTGATCCCTGGGTTGGGAAGATCCCCTGGAGAAGGGAATAGCTACCCATTCTAGTATTCTAGCCTGGAGAATTCCGTGGACTATATAGTCCATAGGGTCACAGAGAGTCAACATGACTGAACAACTTTCACAATGGTGGTAAATTGCTTTTCATTTCAATATCAGCAGGCTAGTAAAGCTCTTTCTTATACAGTAATATATAAAGGAATTGTACTGAATGTTACAGCATTAGCATTATGTAATATATGATATGTGATAGACAATATATAATAATGAATACTGGAGTCTCTGAAATTGTTAAAGTATAATCGATTTATGAATGTATTCATTCATTCATTAAATGTTTAAGTACTGCCCACCCAGGAGGCTCTGAGCTAAATGTCAGGGCAGCAAACATGAAAAAGTCATGGTCCTTATTCCTGAAGAGCTTGTGCTCCCTTGGCACAGACCAGCACACAGAAAATAACTGATAAACCATGCAAAGTGGTTTGTACAATAGAAATAATTGTATCAAAGGGATGTAGGATTCTGTGAATGAAGTACAGGAGGGCCTTTGAGGAGCTCACTCCAGTCTGCACTTGAAGGATGGAAACTTTTCCAGGCAGAGAACCTAGGTAAAGACACACCAGGTAGATTAAATAGTATGAGTGAAAGAATAGAGACATCAAAATTTTAGCCCAGAATGAGACAGATAAGTCTCTTGAGGGTATCGGATTAGCTTACATTGATTTTACTTCCTCTGGAAGATACTTCCAGATGGACTAACTTGGTCCCCTAGTAACCGTGCTTACATTATATGATACCTCCCCATCCAGCCACATTAAGTTAAAATGGGTGTACTCTTTTATAACAATAACCTTTTAAATATATACATGTATGATCTTTATAGACTTGAGTGTAGGCAAAAATTAAAAACAACCAAAGTATTGTTGTGTAAGTCAATGCATCTAGTTGATGGGCCAGCAATGCTTGTTGAATAATAAAATGACATGTAAGTTTATAAATTAATGTGCATTTATTTCATAAAATATATTTTATTTTCTCCTATTTTATTCAAATGAATAGTTATGTTGTTATGATTCACAGATTTTCACAAAATCTGCATTCTTTCAACAGCAACGTAGGATGTTTCTTAAGTCATTATCATTCTCAGCTTTTATTAGTTTCAGTTTGGATCATTTTGGATCAGTTTGGATCATCACCTGAAACAGTAGCAACAGGAATGGTCAATAAAATTCTAAAAGTAATACTGAGAATGATCAGTGAAATTTACATATGATTCTTTAAACTTTTAAAAAATTGAGCTATAATTGACATGATGTTTACTCATTTTAATGGAGCTGCCTGTAATAAATCACAGAATCTATTATAAACTACTGTGATTTCATGTTACTCTCACTTAGGCAACTTTTATTGTCTCTTGTGGCAAAATCCATATAGTACTCAAGTTTTTCTTCTTTTGAAGTTTCAGCATTGCAACATTATTAAAAATGAAGATAGCAATACTATATTGCTTAATTTATTCAAACCTCTCTAGATTCAAGACAATATCTGAAGCTAAAATATGTTCAAAATAATCTCTATAGAAAATGGTATAGAGATTATTGGTACATGAGTCTTCTTTATAGATACACATTCTCTTTTCCTTTTTTCTTTATTTTGTTGTTTATTTTATATAGTTTCAATCAAAAAAAACTTTTTCTCCAAATTAAAAAAATACATACTATTAATTTTTAAAAAGTGAACCAAATACCTGTTTGAGTTCCTTTTAAGCTTTTGCCAACATAATTAGTAGCAAATAACAGTTCACATCAAATAACCAACAACATGACTAACTTGTTCTTTGTCAAACATTGATTTCCCTTTGAAATCTTCAGTTATTTTGCTTTCTTTTTCTAGGGTCCTTCAGTTATTTTGCTTAAATGAAATAGAATTACTGTAGCAATATTTAACATTCTCATTGTGTGTCTTAGTGAAGTAGTAAGCTTATATTTGGTGGACAGACCCAGAAAATACCTAATACAATCATCATTTGTTCCATGGGATGTCTTTAGTACTGAGCTTTTGACACAGTGAAGAACTTGTTTCAAGTGCACTGTGTGGTACAAAGAATGAACATGACTTTGGGCTAAAATTTCAGTTTATGCACTTGTTGTTCAAATCAACTATGTTGATTCTATTATCATAGATCTGCCTAGATAGTCTCAGATCAATGCCCAACACTGAAAACTGTGAGTTTTGTTTTTTTAAAACAACAGCAACAACAACAAAAAATGTTAATTTATTTAACTTTGGATCTGGAGTCCAAAACCAGTACTGCCTACTCAGAGAGCAAGGAAGGACTATGGAACATTGTATAGACAGAGGCAAAAAATTGTGTTTTCGAGTATCTTCACTTAAATCAAAGCCACATATTTTCTGACATATATAAAACAAATTAAATATTCTTTAATTTCAATTTTGCTGGAGGAGTAGTTCAAAAATTTGTATAATAAAAATCAGCTTTCAACACAACTTTTATTTCTGATACAATGTAGCTGAAACTAGTATTCAGTTCAGTTCAGTTCAGTCGCTCAGTCGTGTCCGATTCTTTGCAACCCCATGAATCACAGCACGCCAGGCCTCCCTGTCCATCACCAACTCCCAGAGTTCACTCAAACTCACGTCCATTGAGTCGGTGATGCCATCCAGCCATCTCATCCTCTGTCGTCCCCTTCTCCTCCTGCCCCCAGTCCCTCCCAGCATCAGAGTCTTTTCCAATGAGTCAACTCTTCACCTGAGGTATTAGGTTTTAATTTGGGAGATGATTAAATTTTCCTTCTTTTATCATACACACAAAATTTTAAAATCTTATCGTGAATATTTTATTTTTCATTCAGCTTNGTCGTCCCCTTCTCCTCCTGCCCCCAGTCCCTCCCAGCATCAGAGTCTTTTCCAATGAGTCAACTCTTCACCTGAGGTATTAGGTTTTAATTTGGGAGATGATTAAATTTTCCTTCTTTTATCATACACACAAAATTTTAAAATCTTATCGTGAATATTTTATTTTTCATTCAGCTTACATGTTCAGCCACCATAGTATAAAATTTCTAAACAATTTCTAATAAACCTAGAAATTTGCCGTTCAGTTCAGTTCACTCATTCATGTCCAACTCTTTGCGACCCCATGGATTGCAGCACGCCAGGCTTCCCTGTCCATCACCAACTTCCAGGGCTTTCTTTCTGTAAATGTTGGACTACTTATGCTATGAAAATCTTGGGATAAATAGAGAATACATGATATTATTCTTTAAAACATATCATGTTAATATCCTATGTCAGTGTTACTTTCTTTGCTAAATATTTTTTGCTGTTTAAACTTTCAAATAGTCTTGTTCCTGACTTTAGGGGAAATGCTTTCAAATTTTCACCATTGAGGATAATGTTTCCTGTGGGTTTATGGCTTTTATTATGCTGAGGTAGGTTCCTTCTATTTCTGCTTTCTGGAGGGCTTTTATCATAAATGGAGGTTGAATTTTGTCAAAGGCTTTCTCTGCATCTACTGAGATCATCATATGGTTTTTATGTTTCAATTTGTTAATGTGGTGGATCACACTGATTGATTTGCAGATATTAAAGAATCAAGATTGCTGGGAGAAATATCAATAACCTCAGATATGCAGATGACACCACCCTTATGGCAGAAAGTGAAGAGAGACCAGATTCTTTTCCAGCTAAAGCCATGTGACCTAGACCTACTTCTATCCAATGATATGTAAACAGAACTCTACTGGGTGAGGCTTTTGGCAAACTTTTTTCTATAAAAAAAGGCCAAACTCAGATGGTACATATCTTTTACTCTTCCCCCACCAGATGTGTATAAGAGACAGGTGTGGTGTTGGAGAAGACTCTTGAGAGTCCCTTGGACTGCAAGGAGATCCAACCAGTCCATTCTGAAGATCAGCCCTGGGATTTCTTTGGAAGGAATGATGCTAAAGCTGAAACTCCAGTACTTTGGCCACCTCATGAGAAGAGTTGACTCATTGGAAAAGACTCAGATGCTGGGAGGGATTGGGGGCAGGAGAAGAAGGGGACGACCGAGGATGAGATGGCTGGATGGCATCACGGACTCGATGGACGTGAGTCTGAGTGACCTCCAGGAGATGGTGATGGACAGGGAGGCCTGGCGTGCTGTGATTCATGGGGTCACAGAGAGTCGGACACAACTGAGCAACTGAACTAATGACTGAACTTACTTCCCTGGGATAAAGCCCACTTGATCATGATGCATGATCTTTATAATATGTTGCTGGATTCTATTTGCTAGAATTTTGTTAAGGATTTTTGTGTCTATGTTTGTCAGTGATATTGGCCTGTAGCTTTTTTTGTGTGTGACATCTTTGTCTGGTTTTGGTATTAGGGTGATGGTGGCCTCATAGAATGAGTTTGGCAATTTACCTTCCTCTGCAATTTTCTGGAAGAGTCTGAGTAGGTTAGGTGTTAGCTCTTCTCTAAATTTTTGGTATAATTCAGCTGTGAAGCCATCTGGTCTGGAAGATTTCTGATTACAGTTTTGATTTCCATGCTTGTGATGAGTCTGTTAAGATTTTCTATTTCTTCCTGGTTCAGTTTTGGAAAGTCATACTTTTCTAAGAATTTGTCCATTTCTTTCAAGTTGTCCATTTTATTGGCATATAGTTACTGATAATAGTCTCTTATGATCCTTTGTATTTCTGTGTTGTCTGTTGTGATTTCTCCATTTTCATTTCTAATTTTATTGATTTGATTTTTCTCCCTTTTTTTCTTGATGAGTCTGGCTAATGGTTTGTCTATTTTATTTATCTTCTCAAAGAATCAGCTTTTAGCTTTGTTGATTTTTGCTATGGTCTCCTTTGTTCCTTTTTCATTTCTGTTTTTCTACTTCTGCCCTAATTTTTATGATTTCTTTCCTTCTACTAACCCTGGGGTTCTTTATTTCTTCCTTTTCTGGTTGCTTTAGGTGTAGAGTTAGGTTATTTATTTGACTTTTCTCTTGTTTCTTAAGGTATGCTAGTATTGCTATGAACCTTCCCTGTAGCACTGCTTTTACTGAGTCCCATAGGTTGTGGAGAAGGCAATGGCACCCCACTCCAGTACTCTTGCCTGGAAAATCCCATGGATGGAGGAGCCTGGTGGGCTGCCGTCTATGGGGTCGCACAGAGCTGGACACGACTGAAGCGACTTAGCACTAGCAGCATAGGTTTTGGGTTATTATGTTTTCACTTTCATTCGTTTCTATGCATATTTTGATTTCTTCTGTGATTTTTTGGTTATTCAGAAACGTGTTGTTTAGCCTCCATATGTTTGTATTTTTAATAGTTGTTTTTTTTTTTTTCCTGTTGTTGAGATCTAATCTTACCACATTGTGATCAGAAAAGATGCTTGGAATGGTTTCAATTTTTTTGAATTTACCAAAGCTAGATTTATGGCTCAGGATGTGATCTATCCTGGGGAAGGTCCGTGTGCACTTGAGAAAAAGATAAAATTCATTGCTTTGGGCTTTTAGTAATTGCACATTTTGTTTTGTGTGTGTTTGTACATGTATGCACAATTGTTGTTTTGTGTTCTTTTGAGAAACCAATTGTTTTTAGTAACAAATACCTTCACTTTGGCTTCTCTTGTGGCTCAGATGGTAAAGAATACACCTGGAATGTGGAAGACTCAGGTTCAATCCCTGGGTTGGGAAGAACTCCTTGAGACGAGAATGGCAACTCATCTAGTATTAATGGCTGGGAAATTCCATGGACAGAGAGCTTGGTGGGCTATAGTCCATGGGGTTGTAAAGAACTGGACATGACTGAGCAACTAACACTTTGATTTTGGTCTTTGTTTTGAAGCTAATCTTGAAGACTCGTTGTGAGGCATTTGACAGCAAAACCAGAATGCTTTACCTTTGAAATGAGAATATAAAAACCAGCTGTTACAGTTTCTTTTTCCAATTGAATAAATCTTGATATGAAATAAAGATTTTCTGTGACATAAAGGCAATGGAAAATTTGCATCTGAATATGTTCTGCAAGAACATTCCCACGCTGTCAGAAAGCCACATGGGCCATTTCCCAAGATCATGATCTAGTAAACGGTAAAGTCCCAGAGATTTCATCTTTCTCATCAAACTGGCAGATTCATGAATGCAATTTTTTCATCTTTTAAAGGGAAATACAGTTGCATTTGATGTTTCTGGATTGTGGTGCTAATATGAAGGATCATCTTTGTAAATCTTCATTTAATAAGGAATATTCATATTCTTCAATATGGATTCTTGGATATTCTTCAGTTAGAGAAGTTTCATCTTATGATGTATTTAAATTCAAGTTCTGAATTTGGAACAAAATACTTGTTCGATTTTTTGATCAGTAATTAAAACTTCAGTAAGTACAGAAATTGTAATATCCAATTTATAAGTTTTATATGGATTATGTTCAAAATATATGTGATATTATAAAACCTATATAGCATGTTTTCCCTCAAAAGTTCTTCCTCTTCTAAAGTATTCTAAATCATCTATGAAACATAAAAAGCAACATACAAACTGTACTTAACCTGGTGTCATAATTTTAATCAAAAGTAAATCAAAATAAATTTAGCTATCTGTAACTTTAATGAAATTTTATTGTTTTATAAAAATAAAACTATTTGCAATTCAACCATTCAATGTCCCAACTAGTTGCTAATAAAGAGTCTGTACTATGCTTAACCCATGTCAGGAATCTATATATATACAAATTGAAAAGTAATCTGAATTGCTCAAACATTGTAAAATGTTTCTCAGTTGCCATGTGCAACTACTTGACTAAAAGCAAGAGTGCCTCTGGAACCACAAATAGTAACATGAAGCAAAATCAGAAAATAAATCAGAGAATAGACATTCAACACTACTATGAAGCAATATTTCATTGTGGAGAAATCTTTTTTATTCACGGTACCTAGGGAAGATTTTACTAGTCCTTTTTCTTTCCTGTGTTCAAGAGCTCCTCAAATCTTTTCTGCACTCAAAAGCAGTGTTAACCTCATACATCAACACCAGCACAATCCACACACACAGCCTCACATCTTTCAGATGTGGGTGCCTTGTATGCAAGATCGTATAAGACACATATGGAAGCGTTTCTCTGAGGTTTTAGGGTTACAGCTTGTGTCACATCAGGAACTGCAAGTAGATCCCAATGATAAAAACACCCACATGTTCTCTGGTGGCTCAGTCGGTAAAGAATCCACCTGCAATGCAGGAGACTTGGGTTCGATCCCTGGGTTGGGAAGAGCCCCTAGAGAAGGGAATGGTAACCCACTCCAGTATTCTTGCCTGGAAAATTCCATGGACAGAGGAGCCTGGTGGGCTACAGTCCATGGGGTCACAAAGAGTCAGACATGGCTGAGTAACTAACTTTAACTTTTATATGTTCTCTAGAACTTTTTTTTTCAAGGTTTTGTGATCTGCAGGGTCCTCTGAACCTTGGAGCCCAGATCAGAGGTCTGTTTTGCCTGAGTCTAAGGGAAATACTGGCTGTGTCAGTTGAATTCTCCTCAAGAATTTGGAATTCAGAACTAAAGCTTGTTGGGAGCTGAGCCATGGTAATAAGTAGAGGGATGGAACTTCCCTTCATGGAAGTTCCTGGATCTTCCAGAGGCTGGGGAGTTTACTTCTCCCTTGGATTCCATGTGATTCATTAGTATCTTTTTAACAAATGCTGTCTTTGTGTAGACTAGCTTGTTTATTACATGTAATGGAAAGAATATAATAATGCATTGGTCCACTTTGGGGAAGGAAGAGATGAAGCTGGAGTGTTGGTTACCATTTACCAGATGGTAAAATGACTCCAACATTGCCATACAAAAGAAAAGGAAACGCAGCACAGAAAACATGCTGGGTTTTTTCTTCCATAGGTGGCTTTGAGGATGGGCTGGGTAACCATTAGGAACTATAAACTGTCTGCTTTCATTGTACTATCTGGCTCTGTCAGCTTCTGGCTTTCTGAAATTAGAGGATGTCAGATGAGGAAGAAAGAGATTCCAAATATCCAAAACTTGTTCAAGTTTTTCTTGTTTTAGAGAGGTGGAGACTGTCATAAATGATCCTTTTTTACCTGTATCATTGCATCTACAAGGGCATTGATAAATTAACATAGGCAACACTGTTCAGTCTGCTTAATATCCATACCTGAGGCTGGAGAAGTTTCACTGTCTTCTGGAGGTCCATACATTCCTACATATAGTCTCCAATACATTACAAGCCATTTTTATTTGTTTATAAAGGCTAATTCCTCTTGTCTTTGGTTCAATTTGTTAATGTAGATAATTTTAAAGTACTTAAAAAGCAAACTATGTTTTGATTATGAGTATAATGATAAGTATTATGGGTATAATTTCTTCCCTTGTGGCTCAGATGGTAAAGAATCTGCCTGCAATGCAGGAGACCTGGGTTTTATCCCTTGGTTGGGAAATTCCCTGGAGGAGAGCATGGCCACCCACTCCAAAATTCTTGCCTAGAGAATTCCCATGGACAGTGGAGCCTGGTGGGCTACAGTCCATGGGGTCACAAAGAATCAGACATGACTGAGCAACTAAGCACAGCATAGCATAATGATTATATTTATTAGAAATAATGTGCAATGAACACTAATTATAGATCATTTCATTGAAGCCATATATTCCATTAGGAGGTATTTTATTTTACTACATTTAGTTATTACATGCATTTTTGAAATGTATATTGCAAAAAAAATTGTGAACTCTGAAGCATTAGCAATATTAAAATTACATGCTTTTAAGCCATAAGGGTAGTTATGTTTTAAAACGGCCTATCAATTAAAAAGATCAATAGCCTTCATATACACAAAAAATAACTAGTTAGAATGTGTTAGTTGATCAATTGTGTTCGACTCTTTGCGACCTCGTGGATTGTAGCCTGCCAGGCTCCTGTGTCCAGAAAATTCTCCAGGTAAGAATATTGGAGTCGGTTTTCATTTCCTTCTCCTGGGGATCTTCCTGACCTGGTGATCAAACTCAGGTCTCCTGAATTGCAGGCAGATTCTTTAAGGTCTGAGCCACCAAGGAAGCCTAGTTAGAAAGTACCATGAAAGAAAAAAAAAATTTACTATAGCAATAAAATGTCTAGAAATTAACAGGAAATGGTCTAAATCTACAGAAAGAAAATTATAAACATTTCCAGAAGATGCAAAAGTGGAGATGAACAAACAGAAAAACATTTTTGGTTCTTGGTTAGGATATTTCTGTTGTATTTAGACATTAGTTCTCCCTAAGACTCAACATTCAGAAAACGAAGATCATGGCATCCAGTCCCATCACTTCATGGGAAATAGATGGGGAAACAGTGGAAACAGTGTCAGACTATTTTTTGGGGCTCCAAAATCACTGCAGATGGTGACTGCAGCCATGAAATTAAAAGACGCTTACTTCTTGGAAGAAAAGTTATGACCAACTTAGATAGCATATTCAAAAGCAGAGACATTACTTTGCCTACTAAGGTCCATCTAGTCAAGGCTATGGTTTTTCCTGTGGTCATGTATGGATGTGAGAGTTGGACTGTGAAGAAGGCTGAGCGCCGAAGAATTGATGCTTTTGAAGTGTGGTGTTGGAGAAGACTCTTGAGAGTCCCTTGGACTGCAAGGAGATCCAACCAGTCCATTCTGAAGGAGATCAACCCTGGGATCTCTTTGGAAGGAATGATGCTAAAGCTGAAACTCCAGTACTTTGGCCACCTCATGCGAAGAGTTGACTCATTGGAAAAGAATCTGATGCTGGGAGGGATTGGGGGCAGGAGGAGAAGGGGATGACAGAGGATGAGATGGCTGGATGGCATCACGGACTCGATGGACGTGAGTCTGAGTGAACTCCGGGAAATGGTGATGAACAGGGAGGCCTGGCGTGCTGCGATTCATGGGGTCGCAAAGAATCGGACACGACTGAGCGACTGAACTGAACTGAACTGAAGACAATTTAGGACTTTAATGAAATTCCAATGAACAAGATTCCCACCTCCCCGCTACCCTGGAGCTAGGTAAGTTAATACTAAACTTCATATGGAAAAACAAACATAACAGAAAAACACTGGAAAGAAATAAGGCATGGGGTTGAGGGGAGTGGAGGAGTTGACAGACTTGCCCTACCAGACACTAAAACTTATGATAAGGTTTCTAGTTTGCAAGCAGCATAGTACTGGGACAGGAATAGGTGGAATAAAACAGAAAGTCCAGAAGCAAACATAACATATATGGCAATCTAGAATATGATAAAGGTGGTATCTCAAATCTCTGGGGACACAGAGGAACTGTTTAGTAAAGTTACTGTGGTAACTGGATAGACAAATAGAGAAAAGGTAAGATTACATCCATTTCTCACACAAGAATAAGTTCCAAATAGAGTAAAGATCTAAATGTAAAAAAAAAAAAGTAAATATAAAAATACTAGAAGAAAACAAGAATGAATTGCTCTAAAATTTGAGTGTGGGTAGAAGATTTATAGCTGTAACTCAAAATCCAAAGGCAAGGGAAGGATTGTTTGATAAACTGACTACCAAAATTTTTCTTAAAAGCGAAAACTCTAAGCAGAATTAAAAGAGAAATAACAAATTGCAAGAAAATACTTGAGATACTTATCACAAATAAAGAGTTCATATGCTGGATATAGTATAAAGAACTTTTAACATTGAGGAAAGAAACCCTGAGAATCTTGTTTTTAAATGGGCAAAAGATATTAAGAAGAGGTAGCAAAAATACACAGAAGTGAGTGAAGTCACTCAGTCGTGTCTGACTCTCTGCAACCCAGTTGCAGAAATCTGGATCTCTGCACCTAGAGACCACTCTAGGTCACTCACCTAGAGCCAGACATCCTCAAATGCAAAGTCAAGTGGACTGTAGCCCACCAGGCTCCTCCATCCATGGGATTCTCCAAGCAAGAATACTGGAGTGGGTTGCCATTTCCTTCTCCAGGGGATCTTCCTAACCCAGGGATCGAACCCAGGTCTCCCGCATTGCAGGCAGACGCTTTAACCTCTGAGCCGCCAGGGAAGCCTGAATACACAGAACATGGGATTCTCCAAGCAAGAATACTGGAGTGGGTTGCCATTTCCTTCTCCAGGGGATCTTCCTAACCCAGGGATCGAACCCAGGTCTCCCGCATTGCAGGCAGACGCTTTAACCTCTGAGCCGCCAGGGAAGCCTGAATACACAGAACTATACAAAAAAGATCTTCACGACAAGGATAGTCATGATGGCATGATCACTCACCTAGAGCCAGACATCCTCAAATGCAAAGTCAAGTGGGCCTTAGGAAGCATCACTATGAACAAAGCTAATGGAGGTGATGGAATTCCAGTTGAGCTGTTTCAAATCCTAAAAGATGATGCTGTGAAAGTGCTGCACTCAACATGCCAGCAAATTTGGAAAACTCAGCAGTGGCCACAGGACTGGAAAAGGTCAGTTTTCATTCCAATCCCAAAGAAAGGCAATGCCAAAGAATGCTCAAACCACCACACAATTTCACTCATCTCACACGCTAGTAAAGTAATTCTCAAAATTCTCCAAGCCAGGCTTCAACAGTATGTGAACCATGAATTTCCAGATGTTCAAGCTGGATTTAGAAAAGGCAGAGTAACCAGAGAGGAAGGCTTTCTTATCTCTTCTTGCTATTCTTTGGAACTCTGCATTCAGATGCTTATAGCTTTCCTTTTCTCCTTTGCTGTTCTGCTCTCTTCTTTTCACAGCTATTTGTAAGGCCTCCTACGACAGCCATTTTGCTTTTTTGCATTTCTTTTCCATGGGGGATGGTCTTGATCCCTGTCTCCTGTACAATGTCACAAACCTCCATCCATAGTTCATCAGGCATTCTGTCTATCATCTGCTCTCTTCTTTTCACAGCTATTTGTAAGGCCTCCTACGACAGCCATTTTGCTTTTTTGCATTTCTTTTCCATGGGGGATGGTCTTGATCCCTGTCTCCTGTACAATGTCACAAACCTCCATCCATAGTTCATCAGGCATTCTGTCTATCAGATCTAGTCCATTAAATCTATTTCTCACTTCCACTGTATAATCATAAGGGATTTGATTTAGGTCATACCTGAATTGTCTAGTGGTTTTTCTGACTTTCTTCAATTTCAGTCTGAATTTGGCAATAAGGAGTTCATAATCTGCAAGGAGATCCAACCAGTCCATTCTGATGGAGATCAACCCCAGGATTTCTTTGAAAGGAATGATGCAAAAGCTGAAATTCCAGTACTTTGGCCACCTCATGCGAAGAGTTGACTCATTGGAAAAGACTCTGATGCTGGGAGGGATTGGGGGCAGGAGGAGAAGGTGA
>SJYT01014392.1:169646-206670 GCA_006410635.1 Cephalophus harveyi
CCTTTGGACTGCAAGGAGATCCAACCAGTCCATTCTGAAGGAGATCAGCCCTGGGATTTCTTTGGAGGGAATGATGCTAAAGCTGAAACTCCAGTACTTTTGGCCAGCTCATGCGAGGAGTTGACTCATTGGAAAAGACTTTGATGCTGGGAGGGATTGGGGGCAGGAGGAGAAGGGGACGACCGAGGATGAGATGGCTGGATGGCATCACGGACTCGATGGACGTGAGTCTGAGTGAACTCCGGGAGTTGGTGATGGACAGGGAGGCCTGGCGTGCTGCGATTCATGGGGTCGCAAAGAGTCGGACATGACTGAGCGACTGAACTGAACTGAGCTGAAAGAAAAAAATGCAATAAAGACCATGTAGTTTGCAAAGTCTAAAATACTATGTAGCCACTTTGTTTGCTAACCATTGGCCTACAGCAATGGTTCTCAAACTTGAATGCAGATTACGATGACCGGTGGGTGGGGATCTTATTGTAAAATGCAGATCCCTAAGCCACATTCACCAGATATTGGATTTAGTAGGTCTGGTATGGAACCTGGGAGTCTCCATATTAATAACACCTCAGTTGTTCCACAGGCTACACTTTGCAAACTGGTAGTCTTCGAGGTAAAGTCCACATTATTTGCCCTGTCTTTCAAGGCTTGCCTCAAAGAGGCCACACTTCCTCTCTTCAGCCTTCTCTCTCACTACTTGCTGTGTATGCTACTGTACTCAGTGATGCCCGGACACATCTCACTGTTCCCACCTTCCTGACTTTGTGGTACTTTTTCCTAACCTCGTTTTGCATTCTCTTACCCTTTTATATCTTCAAGTTCTGCCCAAGAGTTCAAGTTGGTAGTAAATCTGCTCCAACCACTCCTGTCCAAGTAGTTTCTCCCCCTGCTCACGTCTTGTATTGTTTCTATCACTGATTTGATATTTATTTATATATTGTATTATTAGTGAATTCTTTAATGTGGCTGTGTCTTCTCATCCCATAGAAACTTTCAGTTCCTCCAGAGCACAGATCAAGTTATTTACTTCTTTTTGTCCTACACAGTGGCAGGAACAAACAGACCTATGCCTGTAGTAGTGGTTCAGTAAAATATTTGTTGAATGAATGAATGATTATGAAATTCAGACTCTTTGTATCAGAGTTCAAGAATAGAATCAAGTCTATTGAACCATGTAAGAATGAAATAAGACTGTCACCTGAAACCATTCTTTCCATTTGCAATGTTATTTCTGCACCATTTAGAGTTTCCTGTTTTAGCCAACTTTTATGGTGTGTTTCATTTCAGTTTATTTCCCCTCTTCAGCACCTCCCTTCCAGTGACCCCTGCCCCCCCTCCAAACACTTACACATTTGGTTTATTTTAAATCTCCCATGATTCCATAACTAGCACCTTGCAGTGGCTTCACCAGCACTCCTACCCCATCCTCACTTTCTTTCAGCTACCTAGACAGTCTTCCCTTTCACACCAAGCCCCTTACCCTCCTCTCTATGTCCTTTCTTAAAGTATGATTTTCTAACAACACCTAATGGCATTTCCCATGAGAAGTGATACAAATGGCTATTAAACATATGAGAAGGTGCTTAACACCCTAAGACTCAGAGAAATGCAAATTAGAACAAGAACATTCTTTCTGCCTAAGATTAAAAAGAATAATACCTGGTGTCAGTCATGACGCTGGAAAAAGGTAACTCTCATACACCACTGAGAGAAGTGTAAATTGATACCACCTTTCTTGATGGAGAAATAATCAGGATTTTCATGAGTTGTCCTTGTCTATACTTCCATTTATAAGTTAAAATACTAGTTTAATTTATTTCCTTTTGTTTGCTTAATGCTTTGTGCCTGGAGCCTTTAACTGCTGTTAACTGCCTCCCTAGAGCAAAGCATAAAGCTTGGGAAATTCAAACATACCTGTGATATACAAATAGAGTTAATATTTTTTAAGGTCTCTGTTGGCCTATAAAGAAGACTGAAGCATTAAGTAAACAGAGACAATTTCTTTATTTGAAGTATAAAAGAGGGTAATACATGAATTTGCTAATAGTCCTCCCATTTTACAACCAGATTATCTGAATACAGTATGACAATTATGTGATTCTGGGAGGAAAGGTGTAGAGTAAGCAGGGTGTGTATCTGAATAAGTAGTGGCTTATAAGAGACATCATCTATCTCCCAGGCCTCTCTTTATTTTCTGACTCTGTTAAAATGAAAAGGAGACTCCTTGCTTGAAGTTTTTCCTTCTGTCTTTTTCCAGGCTTCAAAAAGGTGTCATCAAGCTGCTATTAAGGGCTACTTTCAGCCTTCCATGTTTTAGCCAGAAACATGTAGTTAGTATACATGGAACTTTGGGTGGGTTGCATTTATAACCAAATCTGTATTATAGAAAGGCATTTTAAAATTTGTGTAGTGCATAATGTTGGTATAGATGATGTTTTTCAAAGGGTTGCCATATTGTACTTCTTTGAAAAAAAAAATCCCAAGAATATAACTTAGAACCAATGAAACAAAACAAAATATAAAACTTCCAAGATGGTGCCAGTTTCCTTTATGCAGCTCTGTTGATAATACATCAATTCTGAGCTCTAGTCCTTCCCCACCTTTTAGAACACATTGTGAAAGACAGCCTGGGCATCCCCATTGCTTGGAAATGTCCAGCTTTAATTTGAATGAATTTGAAAAGGAACCCTAACTTCACTTGGGGCCAAAGTTCTAGCTCATCCTATAATGACAAGAGATTGAAGACCTGAGTTTTGTTCCTTTTATTCCACAGCTTGCTAGCTTTATTATTGCTACCTTCTCTCTCTTCTTTCTACAGCTGCTTTTTAGAGTTTAGGTTGTTGAAAACAGGAGTTGCACTTATGAAGTGTTTCTTCTGCCATTTCTTTCTCTGGTAGGTGTAGAAGATGCCTTCAGTTTCACCTCCAAAGTCATGACGGTGTCCCTGCACAAATTCTCCCCAGGATTTTTCCCAGGCAAGTGATCTGTGTGCTCAGTGTTACACCTGAGGAATAAATACTGCAGTTCTTCTATACATTTCTTATATCTTGTATTTAGATAGCTACATGCTGTGAATACCTTGTTGGTGCTAAATTTAACAGAGGTCATTTCAGGTGACAATGATAAAAGGAATGTAACACTGCTGCTTTTTCCAGATGATTTTCATTGATTGTCGATAGCTCACTTATACTTACCAGACTATCAGATAGCCTGTATAACCCCCAACATCCTGATAAGTGCAATGATATATTAATATTATGTCAATCTAAGGTGCAATATGTGAACCGTGAACTTCCTGATGTTCAAGCTGGTTTTAGAAAAGGCAGAGGAACCAGAGATCAAATTGCCAGCATCCACTGGATCATGGAAAAAGCAAGAGAGTTCCAGAAAAACATCTATTTCTGCTTTATTGACTATGCCAAAGCCTTTGACTGTGTGGATCACAATAAACTGTGGAAAATTCTGAAAGAGATGAGAATACCAGACCACCTAACCTGCCTCTTGAGAAATCTGTATGCAGGTCAGGAAACAACAGTTAGAACTGGACATGGAACAACAGACTGGTTCCAAATAGGAAAAGGAGTGCGTCAAGGCTGTATATTGTCACCCTGCTTATTTAACTTATATGCAGAGTACATCATGAGAAATGCTGGGCTGGAAGAAACACAAGCTGGAATCAAGATTGCCGGGAGAAATATCAATAACCTCAGATATGCAGATGACACCACCCTTATGGCAGAAAGTGAAGAGGAACTCAAAAGCCTCTTGATGAAAGTGAAAGAGGAGAGTGAAAAAGTTGGCTTAAAGCTCAACATTCAGAAAACGAAGATCATGGCATCTGGTCCCATCACTCCATGGGAAATAGATGGATAAACAGTGGAAACAGTGTCAGACNGGCTGTATACTGTCACCCTGCTTATTTAACTTATATGCGGATTACATCATGAGAAACGTTGGGCTGGACGAAGCACAAGCTGGAATCAAAACTGCTGGGAGAAATATCAATAACCTCAGATATGCAGATGACACCACCCTTATGGCAGAAAGCGAAGAAGAGCTAAAGAGCCTCTAAATGAAAGTGAAAGAGGAGAGTGAAAAAGTTGGCCTAAAGCTCAACATTCATAAAACTAAGATCATGGCATCCGGTCCCATCATTTCATGGCAAATAGATGGGGAAACAGTGGATACAGTGACAGACTTTATTTTGGGGGGCTTCAGAATCCCTGCAGATGGTGACTGCAGCCATGAAATTAAAAGAAGCTTATTTTTTGAAAGGAAAGTTATGATAACCTAGACAGCATATTAAAAAGCATAGATATTACTTTGCCAACAAAGGTCCGTCTAGTCAAAGCTGTAGTTTTTCCAGTAATCATGCATGGATGTGAGAGTTGAACTATAAAGAAAGCCAAGCACTGAAAAATTGATGCTTTTGGACTATGGTGTTGGAGAAGACTCTTGAAAGTCCCTTGGACTGCAAGGAGATCCAACCAGTCCATCCTAAAGGAAATCAGTCTTGAATATTCATTGGAAGAACTGATGCTGAAGCTGAAACTCCAATACTTTGGTCACCTGATGCAATGAACTGACTCTTTTGAAAAAACCCTGATGCTGGGAGGGATTGGGGGCAGGAGGAGAAGGGGATGACAGAGGATGAGATGATTGGATGGAATCACTGGCTCAATGGATATGAGTTTGAGTAAGCTCTGGGAGTTGGTGATGGACAGGGAAGCCTGGCGTGTTGCAGTCCATGGAGTCACAAAGAGTTGGACACGACTGAGTGACTGAACTGAACTGGGCAAAAAATATGAACCATTCCCAGAAAATACATAACCATGCCTCATAAACATATGAAAAGATGCACAGTTCTAGTCATGAGAAATTAAAATTGAAACCAAGGAGAGATACCATTTTTCACCACCAGACTGGCATTCTAAAGCTTGGCAATGGACTCTATTGACAAAACTATAAGGAAATATCTACTCTCATATATTGATGGAAGAGATGCAAAGTGGTCCACTCTTATTAAGGAAATTTCAGAAAAAAACACTGTAATCCTACTTCTAGGGAGTTTTCCTGAACACAAATCTTTAAAGTATGAAAATGAACAGGTACAAATTTCTTAAGTGCTACTTATTTGTAGTAGCAAAATACTGGGAACTACCTGAATGCCTAGGGGTACTTTATACAATGGAGTACTATAGCACTGTAGAAATTTTTTTTTACTCCAAGAGATGCAGAGTTTAAAAAAAAAAAAAAAACTAATTGCAAGAGTATCTCTAATATCCTATCTTTTGTGTAAGCATGAAATAAAAGTGAAACTGTTGGTCAGTCAGTCGCCTCTGACTCTGCGATCCCATGGACTGTAGCTTCTGCCCACAGAATTCTCAAAGGCAAGAATACTGGAGTGGGTTTCCACTCCCTTCTCCAGGGAATCTCCCCAGCCCAGGGATCAAACCTGGGTCTCCTGTATTGCAGGCAGACTCTTTACCATCTGAGCCGCCAGGGAAACCCCTATAGAAGAAATAAGGACATATAAATCTGTTTATTTGGGGGAGAAGAAACACAGGCAGAAAAACCCAGAAAACAGTGAAATATTGGCTACCTAGAATAGATGAAGGGAAACCAAGAGGAAGTATCAGGAAAGGAAGTGAGACTTCTCTGAGTATATACCTTTTGAAAATGGACCACATGATTGCATTGCTGTGGGGGCAATTGTTTCAGATTACTTTAAAACATAATAGCTTTGATTATTTACTCTCGGGGAAAAATAAAGAACTGCAAATATATCATGCATTTTTAGTCTGTTTGAACATCAGTTCAGTTCAGTTCACTTGCCCTCTTAGCACAGTAGGCAGCGCATCAGCCTCATAATCTGAAGGTCCTGCATTTGAACCTGAGAGGGCAGATCCTCCACTTTGGGCTTCCCTGGTGACTCAGCTGGTAAAGAATCCACCTGCAATGTGGGAGACCTGGGTTTGATCCCTGGGTTGAGAAGATCCACTGGAGAAGGAAATGGCCACCTACTTCAGTATTCTGGCCTGGAGAATTCCATGGACTGTATAGTACATGGGGTCACAAGGAGTAGGACATGACTGAGCGAATTTCACTTTCACTTCATTTTTTTCAGTTCAGTTCAGTTGCTCAGTCATGTCAGACTCTTTGTAACCCTATGGACTGCAGCATATCAGGCTGTCCATCACCAGCTCCCAGTACTTGCTCAAACTCATGTCCATTAATTTGGTGATGCCATCCAACAATCTCATCTTCTGTCATCCCCTTATCTTCCTGCCTTCAATCTTTCCCAGCATCAGGGTCTTTTCCAATGAGTCAGTTCTTCACCTAAGGTGGCCAAAGTATTGAAGTTTCAGCTTCATCATCAATTCTTCCAATGAATATTCAGGACTGATTTTCTTTAGGATTGACTGGTTTGATCTCCTTGCAGTCCATAAAGAAAGCTGAGGGCCTAAGAACTTATGTTTTTGAACTGTGGTATTGGAGAAGACTCTTGAGAGTCCCTTGTACTGCAAGGAGATTTGGGCATAACAATTCTGAAACTATTTCATGTGTAGTGTAATACTGGGAAGATAAGTCAGTGCTTTGATGTTATTGGAAGTAAATATTCTCTTTCTGAAAGAAGTGAGAAAAAAAGTTAAGGTGGGGGAAGGCAATGAAGAACCTTTGGAGTGGGACTGAGTTTGAAGGTACCAGTACAACATCAGAATTTCTATTACATATATAGATAGCCACTGTGTGTGTGAACACTTGTACATGTGTATTTCCCTACCTCTGTTCTCTAGAAAGGCCTAGATATAAAGACACTTCAGTAGCAATGAGTGTATTTAATTCTTTGATTTTTGTTTCTAAATACTGCTCCCCACTATAGGAAAACAGAGGTCCTTAGAGAATTGTCATATTTCACTATTGGGGAAGTGAAGGTACAGGATGAGTCTGGAAACTAGAAAACAAGAGAATGTTTCAAAAATAATTACAGGAACATATGAAAAAACATAGAGGAGCCAGATTAAAGGGGCACCAAATTGCCGAATCTGGGACAGTTTTAGCATTAGCATTAATAATGACAGGAATGGATTATAATGTATGGAGTTGGAATCTATAGATCCATAATATTAATAGCCAGATAGGTAAGAAGGAAGATAAAAGGGGGTAGTGAGAAACATTTCTTATAGAAGAAAAGAGCACCTAAATTGGAGAGAATGGGTGGATGTAGAAAATTATTATTTTGCAACCATCACAGCAAAGACAATTAGGGCAAGAATCATAGAGTTTAAGAAGAAAAGTACAATGAAGAGCAAGATATTTGGAGGAGCTTGGGAACCTCCTTGCAGATTCTCCTTGCAAGAGAGAAAATAGAAAATACAGTGATGTTGTTTAATTAGATGATCAAAATGGATTGCAATTTAATTAGATGATCAAAATTAACACTATGAATGAGGAGCAGAAGAACATACTATACCTGGGTTATCTGAGAAAGACATATCATCATATATGTGGTTTTCTAGCTAGGGATGCATAGCCTGAATCTAATTATGAGGAAATATCAGCAAACCCAAAGGAAGAAACATTCTATAAAATTATTAATTAGCCTTTGTGGTGGAAAGTGGTGTTTCCCTGGTGGCTCAGATAGTAAAGAATTCACCTGTGAAAGAGGATGCCCAGGTTCAGTTCGGGTTGGGAAGATCCCCTGGAGGAGGGCATGGCAACCCACTCCAGTATTCTTGCCTGGAGAATCCCCATGGACTAAAAAGCCTGGTGGGGTTGCAGAGTCAGACATGACTGAGTGACTAAGCACAGTGGAAGGTGAAAACGTTGAGTCACTCAGTTTGTGTCTGACTCTTTGCAGCCCGATGGACTGTAGCCCGCCAGACTCCTCTGTCCATGGAATTCTCTAGGCAAGAATACTGGAGTGGGTAGCCATTTCTTTCTCCAGGGGATTTTCCCAACCTAGGGATCGAACCTGGGTCTTCTGCATTGCAGGCAGATTCTTCACTGTTTGAGCCACCAGGGAAGACACAGATAGATAAAACTACAACATCAATGTTAAATGTTTTGAATTCAATGACTGTATTATGATTATGTAAGAAAAAGTCCCCTTTCTAAGGAAATATTTAGGGAAAAAAAGGTAAAGGGAAGTATATAAGTATAACCTCTTGAATGGTTTAGAAAAGATAAAGAATACAGACACATACAAATAGAATAATAAAACAAATGTGATAGAAGCGTTAAGAAATTGGAAATCTGGGTGAAACACATGTGGACATTTCATGTATTAAAAAAAATTTTTTTTAACCATACCATATGGCATATGGGATCTTGGTTCTCCAATCAAGGATCAAACCCAAACCTGCAATGTAAGTGTCTTACCCACTGGACCTCCAGGGAAGTTTCCTCATGTATTAGTCTTACAATTTTTCTTTAAGTTTGAAATTATCACAATTAAAATGTTTTCTTAAGTATATAATTAAAGATTTTATTAACTCAGACTGTTATTTGTTCAATTAGTTTGAATTAGCAAGAAATGGCTCTAATTTGTTAAGTAACACCCCACGGGCCTATGAAAAATTCCTATACTGGGGCCCACACAGTCCCTATGGGTGAATCACAAGCCAGAAATATCTGCTTTGTGATCCTACTGGGACTTCTACATTCTGTAAATTTGAAGGAGCATGTTTGGGAAGAAAAGCAGAAGTTTCCTGCCACTTAGGTCTAGAGTAAAACAGAGCTCATACACTTTATATTTCAGAGCTAATCAAGTGGAAGTGTCAATGGGGAAATCCAGGTCAACTATAATTCCCATCATGACTAAGTGGGATAAAGATTCAGAAAACAGTGACCCAGAACTGACCTCAGGAAGAAATCACACTCAGATCAGATCCCTCATTTCCAGGCTTCTTTGTAGTGTTCACCCAGCAGTTCATAAAGCTTACCATTCACTATAAACACAAGCAAAGATCACTACATATGTTTCATTCTCTCAGACAACTATGCAGTATAGTACCAAGCTAATTCTCAGGACTATATATGTTGTTTATAGATTCTTAAGAAAGATAAGTTCAGATGGAGAAACAATTCATCAAGTATAAAGGGAATATGTATGATCATCTTAAATGTGAGTGTAAGACACTAAAAATCTAATATCATCATTACTTTTCTTGGATTTTTTTTTAGCTCTAGAAAAGCTTAATATATTCTTAGCTTAAGTAAGCATATTCTTTTCTTACACTTAGCACAAGTGTGGTATATTCTTCAAAAGTTATCATTATTATTAACTAAGAAATACAAACAACACTGATTTCCTTCAAACTTATTCAATCCTTTTGGTCAAAAAGGCAGGCATGCTTTCATATGAAAGATATATAAATCTTGGAAGTTGGCTGGCATTCTTCTCAGAGCATCCCTGATGTTTTTCTTTTTTCAATTGGAGAATAATTGCTTTACAATAATGAGTTGGTCGCTACCATACATCAACATGAGCCAGCCACAGGTAGATGTATATTCCCCACTTCTTGAACCTCCTTCCCATCTCCCACCCCATCCCATCCCACTAAGTTGTCACAGAGCACTAGTACGTGATTATTCAAGGTAAGAAAAGAAGTAGCTACATGGGAAGTCCATTCACTGCAAATAATAATGAATATAAATTTCAGTTCTGATTTTGCTGACTGTATGATTCTGACCAAATAATTTATCTCTTTGAGCCTCCATTTCTTCATAAAGTAGAGCTTCAGAGAAGGGTAAGCAGAACAGTGAGGAATCTGGAAACTGTATTACTTAGAAAATGATTAAAAGAACTGGGATACCACACACATTAGGATGACCAAAACCCAGAACACTGACAGCACCAAGCACTGATGAAGATGTGGAGCAACACAAATTCTCACCCACTGCTGATAAGAGTGCAAAATGGTGCTGATACCTTGGAAAAGTTCATCAGTTTTCTCACAAAACTAACACGCTTTTACCATACAACCCAGACATCATGCTCCTTGATATTTACCCTAAGGAGCTGAAAACTTACGTCCACAAAAAGTCTTCCTATGGATGTTTATAGCAGCTTTATTCACATTGCCAAAACTTGGAACCAACCAAGATGTCCTTTTGAGGGTGAATGGATAAATAAACTATGGCACATCCAGACAATGGGGCATTATTCAGTTCAGTGCTAAAAAAAAAAAAAAAAAAAAAGATGAGCTACTAAACCCTGAAAAGACATGGCGGAACCTTAAATGCATATCACTAAGTAAAAAAAGGGCTTCCCTTGTGGCTCAGCTGGTAAAGAATCTGCCTGCAATGTGGGAGACCTGGGTTCGATTCCTGGATTGGGAAGATCCTCTGGAGAAGGGAAAGGCTACCCACTCCAGTATTCTGGCCTGGAGAATTCCATGGACTGTATGGTCTGTGGGTTCGCAAAGAGTTGGACACGACTGAGCAAATTTCACTCACTCAAGTAAAAAAAGAGTCAATCTAAAAATTGTATATACTGCATGATTCCCAACTGTATGACATTTTGGAAAAGGCAAAATTACGGAGACAGTAAAAGAATCAGTGGTTGCCAGTGACTGGGAATGGAGGTTTGTGGAAGAGGTGAATAGACAGAGAGAATTTTTAGAGTAGTGAAAAAAGTCAGTATGGTATTATAGTATCCATTGTCTGGATAGTATCATTAGACATTTGGCCAAACCCGTAAGGTAAACTAGGGACCTTGGATGATTATGATGTGTCAGTATAGGTTCATCAATTATGAGAAATGTACCATCCTTGTGAGAGATGTGAATAGTGGAGATAGGGTATGCATGTGTGGGCAGGGGATATATGGACTATCTTTATAGCTTCCTCTCTATCGAGTTGTAAACCTAAAATGGATCCAAAAAATAAAGTCTTTAAAAAAGAAGAGAGAATTAGGGAGATATTAAACCAGACTTAAGGGGTAGTAGTAATAGCTGCCTTCCATTGTGATGAAGGAAAAGAATGAGATATGGTTTTTGTGGCTTGCTGGGTAGAAGTCCATAGGTGGAAATGCCTGGGAAGCAGATAGTAGATAAAGTCTTAAAATACTAAAGAATTTCTTACCAAATTAGCAGTGCAACATGGAAGGGACTGTTTAAGGGGTCATTAACGAGGTCAAAGGAGACCCTGGATGCTGAGAAACAGCAAAGTCCAACACCATGCAAGAGACTGGACCTCTTGGCAGCCAGACTCCTGACTCCAGCTAATGTAATTTTTCACTTAGTTTCATCTAAGATTGCATTAGCCTTTTTAGGAAATTAACGCAAGCACTTGACTCATATTAAGCTTGAGAACAATGAAAATCCACAGATCTTTTTCACCAGAATGCCTGCCAAGTCAGACTTCCTCAAACCTGTACATGCATAGCAAGTTCTTTATTTTCCTGGGTGACGTAAATAGGGAAAGGCTTAGTATAGGTAATTGTCAACACATGAAAATTAGGCAGCTGAATAGGCAAATTACATAGCATGTACCAGTGACGAACCAACTAAATTACGTTTGTTAAGCTGGTCAAACATTTTAATTTCTCAGAGGGGCTCACCTGACTTTCACACTCTTTGGGGGAGTCTTATAAAAGTGTTTCTATGCTGGTTCATAATCTAGGATTCCCCCCTCCACCCCCCCGCAGAGCTATTTTATTGAAAGCCCCATTTTCTTTTTCGACATAGTGAGAATTGTTTCTTTTTTTAATATAATTTTACTTTTATTTATTTATTTTTGGCTGTGTTTGGTCTTTGTTGCTGCCCACAGACGTTCTCTAATTGCAATGAGTGGGGACTACTTTCTAGTTACAGTGCCCAGGCATCTCATTGTGTCGGCTTCTCTGTTGCAGAGCACAGGCTCTAGAGTGCCACGGGCTTCAGCAGTTGCAGCACATGGACTCAGTAGCTGAGGCTCTTAGACTCTAGAGCACAGACTCAATTGTTGTGGCACATGGTCTTAGTTGTTCCACGTCATATGGGGTCTTCCCAAATCAGGCATTGAACCTATGTCTCCTGCATTGACAGGTAGATTCTTTATCACTGAGCCACCAGGGAAGCCTGTCTCTATCGTTTTATCCAAGTTAAGGAAACTTCAGTTACTTGACAACTAAGTGAGTTTGAACTGCTGAGCATGGGTCAGTCTCATTAGATTAGCAAATATTTATTTAGGGTCTGTCTACCATATGCTTTGGTTGATACAGTGGGGAATAGCAAAGGAGGAAAATACATTACTTTTGCTCTCAAATAACATGTAGTCTATGTGGGAATACATACATATATACATACATGGAAGCAGTCTATGGTAAGAGTCAAATGAGTGGAGGTGATAACATTTATCAGAATTGAGAATATATCATTGCTGAGCTGATTAGGGAAGTTTTTATAGACATAAGAGCTTAAAGGTTGTTCAGATAATGATCTGGTCTCATTTTGGTCTCTCTTTTCCTTTCTCTTTCTGTTTCACCGGGCATGGATTTATTATAAGAATAAAGGAGTCTTAAGAACTTCAAGAAGAGAAAGACAGCCAGGCCTCCAGAAGCAGCCTTGCAAGGTTTTGGAAACCCCCAAGTCTTCCTCTTCCATATCTATCTCTGTTTTTCTGGTCACCTGTTTTACACTTTCTCCTGTTACTTTGGTCCATGGAGAGGCAATCCCACAGCTCCAGAATTTACAGGTCATATTTTCTGCCACCTGCAGAGAGAATCCCAACTTAAAATGTCTTAGGAGGTGGTGGTGGTGAAGCTTGTTAGGTCAGGATAAATAATTTAAAAGATGCCATTTAGAAACAATTGTCAAAAGGCAAAGAATTTAAGGTTCTCAGCTCACCACTAAATCTTTTCCCAAACATTTCTGAAAGACTCCTTCATATCTCCCCGATTGCTCAGTCTTTTTTGTAGTCAGGTTTTGAGACATTTTTATGTGGAACACATGAGGTAAAGTATCCATCATTTAATTACATTTGCATCTGCCCCCATCTATTAGTAAATAATCAAGAATTAATTATATTACTTCTTTGCTAAAGTGCTGTGTCTTAAATCAGGATAGAGCATGATAGAGTAAGATGCTAGCATCTTCCACATCCTCTCAAATGAGCAGATGGATGAGTTAGTGTGTTTAGTCTGCATTTCTGCTTATTAAAAAATGGAGAACATTTTCAACAGATTGTTTTTGGGAAAAGGACAGTTTCTTGGGAAAAAGCCTAAGAAATGAACCAGAATATTTCTGTTGTGATCTATAAAAGTGTTTGGAATTGGTTTGTACAAATCAGTATCTAATCAAAGTCCAAACTGTGTTTCATGGTTGAGACTTGACATAAGGCAGCTGATCAGCTTCCTTCCTTCCTACTCTACCTTATTATGTCATGGGTTTACAGAGTCACTGAAGGTCTTTTACATGGCATTGACTTGATAAAATGTGCTTCACAAGGAAAACTGTAGCCAGAGTGATGACTTTATTGAAAGAAATATAATACTAAAGTCTGGCTGCTGCCGCTGCTGCTGCTAAGTCACTTCAGTCATGTCTGACTCTGTGCGACCCCAGAGATGGCAGCCTACCAGGCTCCTCTGTCCCTGGGATTCTCCAGGCAAGAACACTGGGGTGGGTTGCCATTTCCTTCTCTAATGCATGACAGTGAAAAGTGAAAGTGAAGTTGCTCAGTCGTGTCCGACTTCGCCATCCCATGGACTGCAGCCCATCAGGCTCCTCCATCCATGGGATTTTCCAAGCAAGGATACTGGAGTGGGGGTGCCATTGCCTTCTCCGAAAGTCTGGCAGAGTATATAAAGAAAGATTGCTGTATTCTGGGTAAGAGATGATTGTGGTCTGAATTAGACAGTCACAACAGGGAATGGAGGGAGGAATTCATCTTAGATCCAATCCAAAGGATACTTCCAAATTTTGAAGAACATTTCAGCAATTACCAAAGATCTGTTGTAACTTTAAAAGTGAGAGTAATATTTAATAAGTAATAAGTAATATTTAATATTCAAATGTTTAGGCAGTATCATTAAGTGGTGATCCCTCTCTGAAGAAGTGTTCAAGAAAGAGCTAGATGACCAGTCACTGGGGATGATGTAGTCTGAAGGCAAGAATCTCTTAGTTCCTCCTTCTTATCCTCAGCAGGTAATTGTTCAACCAGCATTTGAAGAGTAAGGGTGAGAGGAAACACACAGCTCTCTGAGAGGCCCATTTGGGGGCTCAGTTCAGTTCAGTCACTCAGTCGTGTCCAACTCTTTGTGACCTCATGGACTGCAGCACACCAGGCTTCCCTGTCCATCACCAACTCCCAGAGTTTACTCAAACTCATGTCCATTGAGTCAATGATGCCATCCAACCATCTCATCCTCTGTCATCCCCTTCTCCTCCTGCCTTCAATCTTTCCGAGCATCAGGGTCTTTTCAAATGAGTCAGTTCTTCCCATCAAGTGGCCAAAGTATTGGAGTTTAAGTTTCAGCATCAGTCCTTCGAATGAATATTCAGGACTGATTTTCTTTAGGATGGACTGGTTGGATCGCCTTGCAGTCCAAGGGACTCTCAAGAGTCTTCTCCAACACCACAGCTCAAAAGCATCAATTCTTCCACGCGCAGCTTTCTTTATAGCCCAACTCTCACATTCATACATGACTACTGGAAAAACAATAGCTTTGACTAGATGGACCTTTCTTGGCAAGGTAATGTTTCTGCTTTTTAGTATGTTGTCTAGGTTGGTCATAGCTTTTCTTCCAAGGAGCAAGCCTCTTTTAATTTCATGGCTGTCGTCACCATCTGCAGTGATTTTGGAGCTCCCCAAAATAAAGTCTGACACTGTTTCTACTGTTTCCCCATCTATTTCCCATGAAGTGATGGAACTGGATGCCATGATCTTAGTTTTCTGAATGTTGAACTTTAGGCCAACTTTTTCACTCTCCTCTTTCACTTTCATCAAGAGGCTTTTTAGTTCCTCTTCACTTTCTGCCATAAGGGTGGTGTCATCTGCATATCTGAGGTTATTGATATTTCTCCTGGCAATCTTGATTCCAGCACTTTTCTTCCAGTGAGTAAGCGTCTTCTAATTTCATGGCTGCAGTCACCATCTGCAGTAATTTTGGAGCCCAGAAAATAAAGTCTGACACTGTTTCCACTGTTTCCTCATCCACTTCCCATGAAGTGATGGGACCAGATGCCATGATCTTCGTTTTCTGAATATTGAGCTTTAGGCCAACTTTTTTGCTTCCTCTTTCACTTTCATCAAGAGGCTTCTTTGTTCCTCTTCACTTTCTGCCATAAGGGTGGTGTCATCTGCATATCTGAGGTTATTGATATTTCTCCTGGCAATCTTGATTCCAGCTTATGTTTCTTCCAGTCCAGCGTTTCTCATGATGTACTCTGCATATAAGTTAAATAAGCAGGGTGACAATATACAGCCTTGACGTACTCCTTTCTTACATACATTAAACATACGTGCCTTTAAGTGACTACAATATTAATGAAACAAATAATTTTTCTCCTTTTATAAAAGGATTTGGTGAGTGAA
This sequence comes from Cephalophus harveyi, assembly GCA_006410635.1. Taxonomy (NCBI): domain Eukaryota; kingdom Metazoa; phylum Chordata; class Mammalia; order Artiodactyla; family Bovidae; genus Cephalophus; species Cephalophus harveyi. The sequence continues at coordinate 185,166 of SJYT01014392.1, forward strand.
TGGTGTTTTGGAATGAGTTGGGGAGATTGAGAAGATGGTTGCCAGGTCTGGAAGGATCAGTAATTACAACATAGTAGTGGGTGTTATCCATTTTCCTCGTGACTCAGACCATAAGGAATCTGCCTGCATTGCAGAAGAACTGAGTTCAATCTTCCCTGGGTAGGGAAGATCCCCTGGAGAAGGAAATCTACCCATTCCAGTATTTTTTGCTGGAGAATCCCATGGGCAGAGAAATCTGGTGGGTTACAGTCGATAGAGTCACAAAAAGTCAGACACAACTGAATGTCTAACACTTTCTTTTTCACTTCAGTGAATACTATGGGGCTTCCCAGGTGTTTCAATGGTAAAGAATCTGCCTAACAATGCAGGAGACACAGGTTCTATCCCTGTGTCAGGAAGATCTCCTGGAGAAGGAAATGGCAACCAACTCCAGTATTCTTGCCTGGGAAATCCCATGGACAGAGGAGTGTGTCAGGTTATAGTCCATGGGGTCACAAAACAGTCAGACAAGACTTAGCAACTAAACAACATTAAGTGAGTGCTATGTACATATATCACCAAGCTCTGTGAATTTTGTCAAATGTATTATCTCCTAAATATCTTTCTTGAAAAATCTGAACAGAGCAGTTTTGAATGGTGTTTTTCTTTGCATGACTGCATTTATCAATTGATACTAGCCACTATCCCACTAATAGGTAACACTGAATTCTCTACAAAAGTTACAGAAATTTCATAAAGCAAGTTTGGTCCAAACATTTCTGCAGTTGAGGAAACCTTTGAGGAGAACTCCATATGTTTACAAAAACTCTGATCTACTTTTTATTTATTTATTTATTTATTTTGAGTACAATTGCTGTACAATGACATGAATCAGGTATATGTATACATATATCCCCTCCCTCTTGGACCTCCATTCCCCCTCATCCCACCCCTCTTGGTTATCGTAGAGAATTGAGCTGAGCTCTCGGTGCTATATAGCAGATTCCCACTAGCTATCTATTTTACACATGGTAGTAATCTAGGTACCTTTTAATTTTTTCAACTTTCAAAAATTTAGGCTCCCGTTAAAGATACAAGCACAGATAACATAAAATTTTGTTTATGATTACTTGTGTTTTGGTGTCTGAAATGTTCTTTCACCTCTATCGGTTAACATGTGTTTGTATACTTACAAAAATATGATAACAGTAACTTATGTGGTAAAAACTTTTATTCAAAATTAGCATCTAATTATGTCTTGAATAAGACCAAGATTGACAATCCAAAGCAGATTTTATCGTTCTACTTCACCCTTCACATCCGCTTTTTATATTTCCATTTCTTTATCTCCTTGGGCTACAAAATTGCTGCTGTGGCTCCTGACATCAAAATTTCATCCAAAGGCAAAAAAGTAGGATGCAAAACTCCTTTCATGGATATAGAGGTCACCTAAAAGAACTTTTCTTGTGTCTCACTTGACACAACTAGGTAGTTGTCAAGCCTAGACCCACCACTGACAAAAAAATAGAGTCATAATGATGGTAGCTTTTGTCCAATTATCAGTTGTTCTCTGAAGCTGGTAAAAGGTTCTACTTGGGTCAAAATCAGGGAATTTGTGGAAAAGATGACAGGTAGATATACATATTTTAAAGTAATGACAGTATCTGCCACATCACTCCTGGAAGAAAAAAAAAAATCAATACTTTTGGTAGGAAGTTTACCATGTTATATCAATTACACTTTAAAACAGTACAATTAAAACACTTATTAACACATCTACAAGCATGTAAAATTAAATTATAGGTTGAACTGACTTAAGCAATATTAATTTGCCAGAGGTTGGTTTTAACATGGATGTATATTAAAAATATGCAAATATGTAATAGAGTTTGAATGTTGGTGTTGTAAAAAAAAAAAATCAATACTTTTGGTAGGAAGTTTACCATGTTATATGAATTACACTTTAAAACAGTACAATTAAAACACTTATTAACACATCTACAAGCATGTAAAATTAAATTATAGGTTGAACTGACTTAAGCAATATTAATTTGCCAGAGGTTGGTTTTAACATGGATGTATATTAAAAATATGCAAATATGTAATAGAGTTTGAATGTTGGTGTTGTCTAAATGTCTTATGTATCTTCAGGTGTGGTTGGTTGTAGCACTGTATACAAATAATTTAAATTAAAAGTCCCTAAAATTCAGTGGTCTAAGAATTACAAGTTTATTACCTTCCATTTTGTAGATCAGAATTCCAACATATGTCTCCCCAGATTAAAATCAAGATGTTGAAAGGGCTATGTTTTGTTCTGTAAGCTCTAGGGAAGAATGCACTTTCTTGCCCTCCTCAGCTTCTAAAGTCTACCTGCCTTCCTTGGTTGATGTCCCTTGTCCTCCATTTTCAAAGTCAGTAATAGCAGTTTGAGTCATTTTCATATCACAGCTCTCTGACCCTTCTTCCATTGTCATATCTCCTTCTCTAGAATGGGTCTCCAGTTTTAAGGACTCGTATAATTAGAATGGGTCCCCCATCACCAATGCACCTGGGCAAACTTCAGGAGATGGTGATGGACAGGGAGGCCTGGAGGACTGCAGTCCCTGGGGTCACAAAGAGTACGACATGACTAGGCAGCTGGAAACAGCAGCACTCAGATAATTCAGGATATAGTCTTCCCTATCTCACAGTCCTTAACTTTAGTCACTTTGCAAAGTTTCTCTTATGGTGGAAAGTAACATGTCCACAGATTTCAGGGATTAAGACATGAACATCTTTGGTGGTACAGGGCACTTACCACAGTTGACAAATTATTTTTTTTTATAATTTAAATGAAAATTATTCACTTGTAATACTAGTGTATTATTACATTCTAAGATAATAATTTTGAGAAAAAAAAAGTAAACAGGTACTTTATTAGATTCTTTTCCCATTACAGAGTATTGCATAGAGTTAAATCAAATATACTCCAATAGAAATTTTTAAAATAGACTTTATTATTTTATGTATAGACTAAAAAATAACCCATGGCCAATTTTTCCAATAACTTTTGTTGGATACCTAGAGCGACTTCACTTTCACTTTTCACTTTCATGCATTGGAGAAGGAAATGGCAACCCACTCCAGTGTTCTTGCCTGGAGAATCCCAGGGACAGGAGCCTGGTGGGCTGCCGTCTATGGGGTCACACAGAGTCGGACACGACTGAAGTGACTTAGCAGCAGCAGCAGAGCTTTTGAATGTATATATTTGCATATATATGTGAATAGATCAGGTTGGTTTTATTTCTAAAGTTTAAATATATATTTTATATATTCTGAGCTTTTCTGCATAAGAAATCTAAAATCTCATTGTTCTCCAAGTAAACAGAAATAGATATACTATTGTAAAAGAGGATATGTGCTTATTTGCTCAGTCGTGTCCTACTCTGTGCAACCCCATGGACTGTAGCCTGCCAGGCTCCTCTGTTCATGGGAATTCTCCAGGCAAAAATACTTCTCCAGAGGATCTTCCCAACTCAGGGATTGAACCTGAGTCACCTGTATTGCAGATAGATTTTTAACCCAGTGAGCCACTGGGGAGGCCCCTGTAAAAGGGTATGGAATCAAATAAAACCTAAACCATAAATCACCTCTGCCTGGTTAGATCATGCCAGTCAAATTCTGCAGCAGCCCCAAGTGTATGGAGATACAGAGTTATCTTCCTTCTCTTCTCAGGTAGTCCATCTTTGGGACGTGTAGCTCTGAGTGATTCCAAGTTTGCCATACTTCCTGGAGAAAAATAAACCAAAAATTAAAGAACATTCTTTTCAAATAATACAGTATTGGAAAATAATTAAGCTCTCTACTAAATGGAGAAATTTTATACATTTTTATGCTTTTGTGTCTTTGCAAAAACATCTCTTGATACAAACAAATGTTTTTCAAGAGGTGAGAAATTGGAGAAATGCCTAAGGCACCAAACTAACCTACTGACTTGAAGATTTACTTCAAACTTGAGAGAAGACAATTTGGAGTAACTTTTATTAAACAGTTTATATCAGAATGTGTGTGTGTGTGTTCAGTCACTCAGTGTGTATTCAGCCACTGACTCTTTGCAGCCCCATGGACTGTAGCTTCCAGGCTACTCTGCCCATGGGATTTCCCAGGGAAAAATATTGGAGTGGGTTGCCATTTCCTTCTCCAGGGCATCTTCCCAACCCAGGGATCAAGCTTGCATCTCCTGCATTGACAGGTGGATTCTTTACCAGTAGCATCACTTGGGAAACCCTGATATCTGAATAACTAAGAGGAAAAATTGTTACAAATATAATTAATTTTGTTGCCTCCCTGATTTCAACATATACAGTTGTATAGCCTTGTCCTTTCCTTCCAGTGACAACTTCTTGTCAGAAGTTATTTCCAAAGATAGCTGTAAAAAAAATTTTTTTTACCTGTTCCTACTAAATGTTGAATATTATTTCCATTCCCCTAGTTTTTGTTCATTGTTCAGTCCTTTAGTCATATCTAATTCTTTGAAACCCTATGGACTGCAGCACACCAGGCTTCCCTGTCCTTCACAAATACCAAGAGTTTGCTTAAACTCATGTCCATTGAGTCCCTGATATCATCCAACTATCTCATCCCCTGCCGCACCATTTTCCTCCTGCCTTCAATCTTTCGCAGAATCAGGGTCTTTTCCAGTGAGTCGGCTTTTCGCATCTGGTAGCCAAAGTATTGGAACTTCAGATTCAGCATCAGTCCTTCCAATGAATATTCAGGACTGATTTCCTTTAGGATTGACTGGTTTGATCTCCTTGCAGCCCAAGGGACTCTCAAGAGTCTTCTCCAGCACCACAGTTTGAAAGCATCAGTTCTTTGGCACTCAGCCTTCTTTACAGTCCATCTCTCACATCCATACATGACTACTGGAAAAGCCATAGCTTTGACTAAATGGACCTTTGCCGGCAAAGTGACGCCTCTGTTTTTTAATATGCTGAATAGTTTTGTATTGGCTTTTCTTCCAAGGAGCAAGTGTCTTTCAATTTCATGGCTGCAGTCACCATCCACAGTGATTTTGGAGTCCAAGAAAATAGAGCCTATCACTATTTCCATTTTTTCCCCATTTGTTACAAAGTAGTGGAACCAGATACCATGAGCTATGTGCTTTGAATGCTGAGTTTTAAGTCTGGTTTTTCATGCTCCTCTTTCAACTTCATCAAGAAGCTCTGTAGTTCCTCTTCACTTTCTGCCATTAGAGTGGTGTCATCTGCATATCTGAGATTATTGATATTTCTCCCGACAATCTTGATTCTACCTTTTGCTTCATCCAGCCTGGCATTTTGCATGATTAACTCTGCATATAAGTTAAGTAAGCAGGGTGACAATATGGCAGCGGCCAAGAGGAGCAACCCCACGTCCAAGGAGCAGTGGCTGCACAGACGCAGGAGGGCCGAGAGGAGCTACTCCACATTCAAGGTCAAGAGGGGCAGCCGTGAGGAGATACCCCTCATCCAAGGTAAGGAGCTGTGGTTGCACTTTGCTGGAGCAGCCGTGAAGAGATACCCCACGTCCAAGGTAAGACAAACCCAAGTAAGATGGTAAGTGTTGCAAAAGGGCATCGGAGGGCAGACGCACTGAAACCATAACCACAGAAAACTAATCAATCTATTCACACTAGGACCACAGCCTGGTCTAACTCAATGAAACCAAGCCATGCCCTGTGGGGCCACCCAAGATGGGCGGCTCATGGTGGAGAGGTCTGACAGAATGTGGTCCACTGGAGAAAGGAATGGCAAACCACTTCAGTATTCTTGCCTTGAGAACCCCATGGACAGTATGCAAAGGCAAAATGATAGGATACTGAAAGAACTCCCCAGGTTGGTAGGTGCCCAGTATGCTACTGGAGATCAGTGGAGAAATAACTCCAGAAAGAATGAAGGGATGGAGCCAAAGCAAAAACAATACCCAGTTGTGGATGTGACTGGTGATAGAAGCATGGTCCAATTATGTAAAGAGAAATATTGCATAAGAACCTGGAATGTTAGGTCCATGAATCAAGGCAAATTGGAAGTGGTCAAACAGGAGATGACAAGAGTGAATATTGACATTCTAGGAATCAGAAAACTAAAATGGACTGGAATGGGTGAATTTAACTCAGATGACCATTATATCTACTACTGCTGGCAGGAATACCTTAGAAGAAATGGAGTAGCCGTCATGGTCAACAGAAAAGTCCAAAATCCAGCATTTGGATGCAATCTCAAAAATGACAGAATGATCTCTGTTTCTTTCCANACTGAGCGACTAAAGTGAACTGAACTGACATTCTCTTCTCAATTTTTAACCAGTCCATTGTTTCATGTCTTGTTCTAACTGTTGCTTCTTGACTTTGCATACAGGTTTCTCAGGAGACAGGTAAGGTGGTCTGATATTCCCATCTCTTTAAGAATTTCCCACAGTTTGTTGTGATCCACAACTAAAGACTTTAGCATAGTTGATAAGGCAAGATTATATTTTTTTCCTGGAATTCTCTTGCTTTTTCTATGATCCAGTGGATGTTTGTAATTTGATCTCTGGTTCCTCTGCCTTTTCTAAATCCAGCTTGAACATTTGGAAGTTCTTGATTCACCTACTGCTGAAGCTTAGCTTGAAGGACTTTGAACATTACATTCCCCTAGATTCTGTGTTCATGCTTTGACTTCTTTTGACCAATAATACATGGTGAAATGATTCTATGCCAGTTCCAAATCTAATCTTTAAGAGGCCCATTATCTTCTGCTTTCATTTTGTTGAAATGCAGTTGCTGTGTGAGAAAGTAAGTCTTGATTACTGCAGAGAAAAAAGCCACATGGAAGCCAAACAAGTGCTCAGTTGACAGCCAAGATCAACTCCCAGCTATGAGGATGAGGTCTCCTTGGACATTCAGCCCCAGCTGTGCTACCACATGCCTAGATGAAGGCAGCCAAGAAAGTAAGTCTTGATTACTGCAGAGAAAAAAGCCACATGGAAGCCAAACAAGTGCTCAGTTGACAGCCAAGATCAACTCCCAGCTATGAGGATGAGGTCTCCTTGGACATTCAGCCCCAGCTGTGCTACCACATGCCTAGATGAAGGCAGCCATGTGAATAACTCTTGCCAATCACACATGGAGAGAACTATGCAGTTGAGCCCAGTCAAACACAGAATCATGAAAAAAAAAAGAACAAGAAACATTGTTTTAAGCTGTTGTATTGAGCTGGTTTCCAGGGTGGTGCAGATAGTAAAGAATCTGCCTTCAATGCAGGAGACCAGGTTAGATCCTTGAATTGGAAAGACCCCCTGGAGAAGTGAATTGCAACCCACTCCAGTATTCTTGCCTGGAGAATTCCATAGATAGAGCAACCTGATAAGCTACAGTCCATGTGGTTGCAAAGAGTTGGAAATGACTGAGCAACCAGCACTTTCACCTTTTACTATTGAGGTGGTTTAGTTACAAAATAATAGACCAAAGTAAGAAGTGACACCAATCTCTAGTCTCTTAATTGAAATCCCTGCCGAAAAACACACACATTTTAACAAAGTGAAGCCTTTATCTTTATGTTGTATAGGCAAAACATCTATTATTATATACCTTTTTTTTTTTTTTTGCCTTTGTTCATATCAATCTCAATTTTTTTGGCGACTGAATTAGTAAAATTTTCTATGAATGGGTTAATTACTCATAAATTGTCTAAATATTGAAATAAATTTTTCCTAAAACTGTGTTTGGTACATAAGGACTATTAGAGGAAGCCTCTGAATTTGGGGATAAAGTCTCACTTTGAGACCAAAACAGAAAAAGCTCAAGCAAATTTTAAGAGGTAGAGAGAGCTGAAGTTAGCAGCCCATATCCTGAGAAATGATTTATAAACGGGTTGATGGAAGGGACCTGGGATATGCCTACATCTGATCAAGGTGACCAGAGTGGAACCTCAAGGAGACAGGTCTGAAATGTGATTGATGTAAAAGAAAATTGCAGGCTAGTCAATCGTGTCGTACCTTGCTTGACTTGACATAATGGTGCTTGTGGGCATTCAAAGAGAAAAAGAACACTGCAGAGCATGAATTCTCAGTGTTTATCTAATACCATGCAGGAAAAGCAGTACTTTGATTCAAAGGGCCAAAGTTCTTTAGAAAAATTCCTAGAGTGAAGGATAATCCAAGAGTTCACATAGCTTCACCCTATCCTGTGAAAATATCCAATTTTCCCTCCACAAATTTCAGTTTCTTTCAACAGTCTTATGACTTATACTTTTGGATTTTCCTACTAGAAGGGGGTTGCCTATGTACCCAAATGATTCCAATTCTTGGGAAGAAAATTTTTTCATTGTAGATAATAGTAAGCCATCAGATCATTGTGTACTACCAAAGCATAAATTTCTCCTGTAAAATACATGATAATGATGAGGGAAGGAAAGTAGAGCCCATTTTAAGGTGTGAGTGTGGTGAACATATTCACTGAGATCACTTACTAGTTGAGTGGTTTACTCCCATACTCAGATTATTAGTAAAATCGGTGACTTGGGAAAATCACAAATGAAAATGTCATAGATTCTAGGGTCTCATACATAAATATTAACTCTACCAATATCAAAATTCTAGACTGCACATTGACATTGATTAATATATAGGTGTGCCTCACAATTGATTAGTTGTTCTCAATAACTCTGAGCCTCATTGAGTCTGGGTATGCAGTCAATGAACCAGGTATTAATTCTTCAATTTGTTGTCACCTATCTCATCTGCCCAGATTTCTAATTGACATTCTGTCTCCTTCCTCTTCCTTCTTCTCTCTTCCTACACTCATCTTTTTCTCTCTCATATCTTTCAAAATTGATATAAGCATGATAAGTTTCACTTTCCTAAGCTTTTATTTTCTACTTATGTATCTGAGAATTCAGAGTGGGTGAGCTGAAAATCATGTGTACATTCTTGTGGTTGAGTCATAGGAAATGAGTCAAAATGCATAAGGTTATACTTGGGCCAATTAGCTAATATTATCAACTTTGAATGGAAGAGTATAATAAAATTTTCTAATTTTTTGATGTTGGGCTATGAATGATTGGTTAAAGTAAAGCTGAGTTAGATTGGATTGGTAATACATTGAGTGACTGTACACCCTAGCTTGCCTTGGACAGTTTTGGTGTACCTGCCATCACAGCATAATTTTTGTTATTACTTTCTTTTACTTTCCAACGTGTTCCATAGTTTGGAAGATTTTATAATCACCTTAGTTTTAGAAAAGTTTGAAAGCATGTAAACCGTGAATCAGAATAGGCACTAATATTAATAGTAGGTGATTGCTTTCTCTTTTGTATGTGTTAGAAAATTATACATGTATGTTGAGTTGACTTCTGCAAAAACTAATATCAGACTATCTTCTATGGGTCTGACTGCTCACGAGTTCAAGTCTCCTCCCAATCAGTGACTTTCAATCAATACATACTGTCCAAATACTTCCAACGTCTTGAAAAATATAAGCTGTACACATTTCTGACTTAAATGTATTACAGTATGGAATGACACACAGGATAATAAAATAAGCATTCCTTACCTTTTCCACATATTAGGCATAAGGCTGAGAGATTCAAAAAATCAAGCAGCCAATTTAAAAGTTCAAGAAGATCCCATTCTACCCTCCCCAAAAGACATGTAAAATCAGAGTTTATACATTAGATGACAACTTACTGATTTAAATTTCAAATTGTGGATAGTTACAGGAATTACAATTATAGATGGTACATATTTGTAATGCTAAATTACCTCTATATTTTCTATGCAAAATTTATAAAATGTTTTACTGTTTCTCTTTTGAAAGTGTTAGTTACTCAGTCATGTCTGACTTTTTGGGACCCCATGGACTGTAGCCCACTAGGCTCCTCTGTCCCTTGGATTCCCCAGGCAAGAATACTGGAGTGAGTTACTGTTCCCCTCTCCAGGGGATCTTCCCAACCCAGGGATCAAACCTAGTCTCCTGCATCTGAGCCACCAGGGAAGCCCATTTCTCTTTTGGACACTTTTAATAATTATTCACAATTTTGTTCATTCTATTGGAGTATTTTTCAAAAATGCTTTTATATACATCAAATAATCATTTTCCATGGAATTTTAAAATTATGTAACCATTCAATTTTGGCTTGTGTTTGTAGGGTAGTGGTAGTGTACTGAGTGAACAGCACTGTGTATTAGGTAAGAACATGAATTCTTGGGCCAGAACACCCTGGTTGAGGTTTCAGTTTTGCCACTTCTTGCTGTATAACCTTCAATTCAGTTCAGTCACTCAGTCGTATCTGACTCTTTGCAACCCCATGAAATGCAGCATGCCATGCCTCCCTGTCCGTCACCAACTCCCAGAGTCCACCCAAACCCATGTCCATTGAGTCAGTGATGTCATCCAACCATCTCATCCTCTGTCTTCCCCTTCTCCTCCTGCCCTCAATCTTTCCCAGCATCAGGGTCTTTTCAAATAAGTCAGCTCTTTGCATCAGGTGGCCAACGTATTGGAGTTTCAGCTTCAACACCAGTCCTTCCAATGAACACCCAAGACTGATCTCCTTTAGGATGGACTGGCTGGATCTCCTTGCAGTTCAAGGAACTCTCAGGAGTCTTCTTCAACACCACAGTTCAAAAGCATCAATTCACCCTTGCTCAGCTTTCTTCACAGTCCAACTCTCACATCCATACATGATCACTGGAAAAACCATAGCCTTAACTAGACGGATCTTTGTTGGCAAAGTAATGTTAACTTTAAGTAATCATTAACTTTTATGTGTCTTGATTTTCTTTCCTGGGAAATAGGAAAAGTAGGCCTACTTCATAAGAGTTTTTAAGTCAGTTAATATTTATAAAGGGTTTAGAAGAGTACTTGTAACTTGCACTAGACAGTGTTCATTGAAAATACCAAGAGGTTCACTTTAGCAGCGTAACTCCTCCCAAATTGTTTTCCAGTGCCCATTCATGTTTATTTATTTTTTTGTCCCACTTTTGATAAACAGTTTTAGGATTAAACATCTAACATAATAAGGAAGAACAGACCAAAAGGGAGAATATTTTTTAACAATTTTACTTTCTCAACTTATTTTTTTTTCTAACATTTTTATCTTTGTTGACAAGTAGTAAATGTGTTGGGAGTTCCATCAACGAAAGTATATTAGGCCTAATTATGATTCTATCAAGCACATACAAATTGAGTAAAGCTGATTGTGCCCCATTAGAATTATGAGTACATTTTGAAATGCATAAGAGGACACAGATGGACACTTGAAATCTCTTTCCCTGGTAATCATGACACTATTAGAGGTAGCATACTTGATCCTTACCCCAGGGCTGGTGTCATAGGTGTAAAATCAATGTAGTTGCACAGGGCTCATTGCTTAGAAGAGCCCTGGGCTTGGTTTAATGCTCTTGCTATCTTGAAACCCTTAATACTTGAACCAGAAACCCTATATTTTCATTTTTCACTGGACCCTGTAAGTTGAGTATCTAGTCTTGCCCTGTGCCTCACTGTGATTTGAATATTTCTTTACAGAATTATAAATTACACAGGCAGTGCAATTTTTTTTTCTATACTAGCAACAGGGAATATGTGTTTCAAAAAAATAATAACCAGGTACAAATCTTAACATACAAAATTAGTCTGAAATTTTCATTGTCCTATCATGAACATTACTAGAATGGCATAGCACAATATTTTTCAAATCCAATAAGGCTAAAGCTGGACATGCTGTGCTCCTTCTCCAGCATGTCTTAAGTGTTAACTGTTCTATCTTCTTCCTAGTCATAGGGACAAATCCTGTCATCTTTGACTCTCTTTGCCTTCCACAGCCAATTGCTCACCAAGAACTATTGGTTTTCCTTCATAATAAATTTCACTTTGATCCCTTCCTTCTCATTCCCACAGCTACTACCATATTGGAAGATCTCCTTACTTTTCCTCTAATTTACTGCAGCAGCTTCTTTACTAGTTTCCTGATCCAGTATTGCACTGGATCCAGTTTTGCACACTCCACCCAGTTAATTTTACCAATTGCTCTAAGTTTCCTTTTCCTAAACTATAGCACTGATCAGATTTATCCTTGACTCAAAACCTTGAAACCTGTCTATTTCCTTCAACATTAAATCCATGTTTCTTAGTGTTTCACTTTTATTCCTCTGAGTTCATCACAATCCACCAGTCCAACTTTCTCTCCTGAAAGCTCTTCATGTAACATATATTAAAATCATACTGACTTCTTACAGGTGACCATATGTGCTATGTAAATTTATAACTTGTTAACTGTAATTATATTTAGTCCCTGAATAAATTTGGAGATAACAGAGAAGAACTGAGAGCTGAGAAAAAAGAGACTGAAGATGTGAGTTGGATCCAGAACAAAATTGGGGTTTCCCACGTGATCCAGTGGTAAAAATCCTCCTGCAAATGCTGGAGACGCAGGAGACATGGATTCAATCCCTTAGTTTGGAAGATCCCCTGGAGAAGGAAATGGCAACCCACTCCAGTATTGTTGCTGGGAAATCCCTTGGACAGAGGAGCCTGGTGGGCTGCAGTCCATGGGGTCGCAGAGTCAGATTCAACTGAGTGGCTGAGCATGTATGAGGAGAAAAATGGATTTCAGGCTTCCCTAGTGGCTCAGACGGTAAAGCATCTGCCTACAATGCGAGAGACCCAGGCTTGATCCCTGGGTCAGGAAGATCCCCTGGAGAAGGAAATGGCAACCCATTCCAGTACTCTTGCCTGGAAAATCCCATGGACTGAGGAGCCTGGTAGGCTACAGTCCATGGGGTCGCAAAGAGTCGAACACGACTGAGTGACTTCACTTCACTTCTAGCAAAATGAAAGAATGTGACCTTTATTCCAAATATGTGAGGATCCATTTATGAGTTTAAACAGAAAAGTAAGCTGATCAGATTTTATGTATTTAATCAAATCACTGGTTACTCAATACAGAACAGATTGAGGGAAACATGAGATAGTGGGGAAAGTACATATGGGAATGGAGTAAAACTGTCAATTTCAAGAAATGTTTAGAGGGTAGACTCAATAACATATAAATATTGGATTATAGAATCAAGGATGACCCCATATTTCTTACCTTAATAACTCAATGACAGGTGAGTCTACTTACTACACATAAGGAACACAGGAAGAGTAGCAGTGGGAGATGGGGCTTGGGTGTGAGCAGAGTTACTGATCAGTTTTGATGATGGATTGTTTAAAAAGTTTAACTGAGTTCATTTTAAATATCTTATTGGTTTTATTCAATGTTTCACATATAAGGTAGCATCCCATCTAGCAAGTAAAAGGCTCTGAGACACTGTTCAAAAGTAGACTTTTATAGGCAAGAAGGATCTGGGAGCAAGAATGTTTTACTAGCAAAAAGTGGAATGGGTGTGGCAGGTCACTTTCTTTCAGGGGAAGACAGGGATCTGTCAGGCAGATGACCTCACTAACAATGACCAGGTGACTCCTGACTGCCTGGTTTAAGATTCCTTTTCTGGGAGAGACTGAAACTATAATTAAGTCTCAATTTTGTGACATAGAGTTTCACATAAGTGACTCTTTTGGAACTATTGTTTTGTTTTTAACAGAGTTAGTTAAGGACTATGGCATAGTGATCTCAGGTGGCATCAATAAGCAACAGCTTGAAGTGGGGCTTGGGTTCCCGGCCAGAGTCTGGGCTGGGTCACAGTGGTGAAAGCACCAGATCCTAGCCACTAGACCAGTGGTCGGTGACAAGGACCCTGGCCCTTTGGCTTTGCACAAAAGAATCCCCCAAAACTGGAAAGTAATGAAAAAAGTAAAGTATTTACTAAGGGAAAAAAAAAAAAAAAGGTACAGTACATGTGGATAGACACAAGGGTGAACTCAGGGAGAGAGAGTCACTGAGTCACCTTCTCGTGGCAGTCTGAATTACTTTTATGGGGCATTTCTTCCGGGTTTCCTTTGGCCAATCATTTCAATTAGCCTGGTTCACAGTCCACAGAGCTTCCCAGGTGGTAGTAGTGGTAAAGAACGTGCCTGCCAATGCAGGAGATGTAAGAGACATGGTTTCAATCCCTTGTTGCATCCCCTGAAGAAGGAAATGCAACCAACTCCAGTATTTTTGCCTGGAGAATCCCATGGACAGAGGAGCTAATCAGCTACAGTCCATAGGTTCACAAAGAGTCGGAAAAGGCTGCGTGCACAGTTTATATTTGGTATGTCTCAGAACGCTTTCATGTGTGTGCTTGCATCTCTTAGCCAAGATGGATTTTACTGAAAAGGCTTATGGGTAGGATACATCCCCTGTCGAAACTCCCCTTTGGCCTCTAAGGAGCCTTTTCCACACATGCGTGGTTGGGGAGGCCTCCTGACTTCAAGTAAAGAAATATGTGGTCTGGGCAGGGCCCAGCCTCCTCCTCTAATTGCCCCATGATTCTCTTTTTGAAGTTTCATTCAATAGGGAGTGGATCTCCAATTGCTTTACCTTGGTGGGGAGGGGATCTACCTCCTGCCTCAATAGAGGCAGTTGGAAGACACATTAAAAGAAAAGTACTCCAAGGCAAATGTCATTTATTTAACAATTCTTCATGGGGTCAATCTTGATTAATTTGGTTTAGCTAGTTTTGGTCACATATAAGATTTCAAATGTAAAGACAAAATAGTATCTGTTAGTGGAATGAATACTATACAAGTCAGAAACAAAACTGTTCAAAAAAGGATTTAATAACAGTGATAGATTTAATTTTGATTGTAGGTACTTTTCATTTTTACATTCCAGTTTGCTTTTCCTACCTTTTAGTTTTTATCTCTTTAGGAGGAGAACAAAAAGAAAATCTACTGATCAAGGTATTTTATTGTTTTGGAGGGTTTTATTTATTCAGGTTTGGGCCAAGAAGAAGCTTGGGCTAAGTATTCAAGTCTAACACATTTTACCATCTAGAGAAAGAATCGGAGAAGGCAATGGCAACCCACTCCAGTACTCTTGCCTGGAAAATTCCATGGACGGAGGAGCCTGGTAGGCTGCAGTCCATGGGGTCGCTAAGAGTTGGACACGACTGAGCGACTTCACTTTCACTTTTCATGCATTGGAGAAGGCAATGGCAACCCAATCCAGGTTCTTGCCTGGAGAATCCCAGGGACGGGGGAGCCTGGTGGGCTGTCGTCTATGGGGTCGCACAGAGTCGGACACGACTGAAGCGACTTAGCAGCAGTAGCAGCAGCAGCAGAGAAAGAATAAAGAATAGTAAGAGGTAGCCTCACTTTAAAAGAAACATGTCAAATTTCTTTGAAAGTATTATAATATTCAGACTGAAATGATTGCCACATTTGTGTTGATTAAGTTGCTCTTGGTCCTTAGCTCTTGGATAATGGTAAAAGATATTACACATCCTCCCACCTGGTATTATGGCCTGCATAGCAATAATGAAGACGGATTAGCGCTATTTACCTACTGACACTGACACAAGTAGCTTGTCTTTGTTCCTCTATTTTATCATTAAAGTCTTGTTTTTCAGCAGTACATTGCCTGAAGACAGCATGCTGCAGTCTTGAATATCAAAGGAAGAGTGTTTAAATAGCATTAATGGCTCAGGTCACCTCCTGACTAAAACCAAAGGCATTCAAGCTTAATGCTTTCCACTGTCTTTAATGTACACTTTTATGGAAACATAATGAGCTTGAAAAAGCATCAGTTTTTAATGATATGAATAGGAATAGAAATGGGAAAGGAGTCAGATAATTTCCTATATTAAAAATACATATGATATTTTGGTTTGTCAACTATAAATTGGCACTTACTTACATGTCAAGTACAAATTGGCACTTGCCAAGAGCATTTGCCAGCAACTGAACAGCAACCACAAGGGTGTTTGCCATCTGCCTCTGTGGAGACTGAATCCTATGCTGCTGAAGCTGCCAACCTTCAACACCCCGTGAGGGGAATTCAGAGTGGAGAATGAGGCACTCTGTGCTCCAGGGAAACTGGTAGAACAGGTCTTTAGATGGCTAGATCTTTTCAGCCATGATCCCAGTCCATGTGTACTGTGCTGTGCTAAGTCACTTCAGTCATGTCCAGCTCTTTGGGATTCCATGGACAGTAGCCTGCCAGGCTCTTCTGCCCATGGGATTCTCCAGGCAAGAATACTGAAGTGGGTTCCCATTTCCTTCTCCAGGGGATCTTCCTCTTATGAGGTGAACTTACTGCAATGGCAGGTGGGTTCTTTACCACTAGCGCCACCTAGGAAGCTCCATGGGATGCCCGTCTCCTCATGTCTAGAAAAGCACTAAATCCCTTCATGATGACATCAGCTCCTCATAACTAGCAGAAAACTTTTTGTAAAATGAGTCCTTAATTACATTGAACTCCCCCTTCACCTAAGCCTTGAATATTGACCTCCTCCCACTGCTTCTTTGGAGCAGTCTCGCAGAGCTTTCTGAGGTGCTTTTTTCCCAGGCTTCAGTCCTCATTTTGCCCCAAATAAAACTTTACTTGCAACTCTCAAATGGTGCATCTTATTTTAGTCGACAGGTTTATTAGATGATATGTGGTAAGAGACTTACCAAAATTCTTAGGTTCACCCTAACATTGTAGACTCTCACAGATGCTAGACAGGAAGGAGGAAAAGTTGATTGACAAGTTCAAATTTTTGACAGTCTATATAGAGAGGAATATTGAAAAGAGTCCGTTTGAATATCACTTATTTTTTTTCTTCTGGACTCTGCCAATTTTTAATGGATTATGGCAGAAAGCAAAGAGGAACTAAAGAGACTCTTGATGAAAGTGAAAGAGGAGAGTGAAAAAACTGACTTAAAACTCAACATCCAGTCCCATCACTTCATGTCAAATGGATGAAGAAACAATGGAAATAGTGACAGATATTATTATCTTGGGCTCCAATATCACTGCAGATGATGAGTATATCCATAAAATTAAAAGACACTTGCTCCTTGGAAGAAAAGCTATGACCAACCTAGTCATCATATTTAAAAGCAGTGACATTAGCTTGCCTATAAAGATGTAGAGTCTAAGCTTTGGTTTTTCCAGTAGTCATATACCTATGGGATAGATGGATAGTAAAAAAGGCTGAGTGCAGAACTGATGCCTTAAAACTGTGGTGTTGGAGAAGACTCTTGAGAGTCCCTTGGACTGCAAGGAGATCAAATCAGTCAATCCTAAAGAAAATCAATCCTGAATATCCACTGGAAGGACTGATGCTGAGGTTGAAGCTCTAATATTTTGGCCATCTGATGAGAAGAGCTGACTTATTGGAAAAGACCCTGATGCTGGGAAAGATTGAAGATAGGAGGAGAAAGGGACAACAGAGGACAAGATGGTTGGATGTCATCACTGACTCAATGGACATGAGTTTGAGCAAGCCCTGGGAGTTGGTGATGGACAGGGAAGCCTGGCCTGCTGCAATCCATGCAAAGAATTGGACATGACTGAGTAACTGAACTGAACTAGATCCTCTTGGTCATCAAGAAAATTGATAACCTTTCTCTTTTACTGTTTTCTTCCCACATGGGAGTACCTATTTATTTCCAACACAACTTTTTGATGCAGAATATAAAGATCTCTGATAAAGATTAAATGGATTATATCATCCTGCCCAATTCCTGTCACTTGTCATTGTCATTTCCTTAAAGCAGTTTATCAGATTTGTTCAGCTTCACATCCCCCTCAAAACCCAGCCTGATTGCAGAATTCTATACCAGTTCAAGGATTCTTCACTTAGCAAAGACAAAATAGGCATTTGTCCATAGGATCAGGTTGATAGCAGCAGCAATGTCAGGTTTCTTAACTGTAGCTTAGGTACAGCTCATTGAAACATTTCAAATTCTATAGCATGTGGTGGAGAATTGTGTTGGCATTACTTAGGTTCTTTTAGTGTTTCATTTTGTCATTAGTACCTAATCCATTTGCTCTCCTTGATCACAGAACCATCATTTCCCCTTGATATCAATTTAAAGTTGAATTTTTATTAGTTGTATTTTTTAAACTTGTTGTTTTGTACTGGAGTATAGCTAGTTAACAATGTTGTGATTGTTTCAAGTGCACAATAAAGAGATTCAGCCATACACATATATGTTAGTTGCATATTTTTAGCTTTCTTTTATTCTCCTCTTGAAAAATCTGTATTTGTTTATGAATGTAAATCTTAGCATTGTAGAATCAGAAAAGGTGTTAAAGCAAGTTTTCAAATGTGGGTCTACATCAGAACACAGGATGAGTTTGCTACATTCATATAAGAGTAAGGATATGGAGGAGCAGACAGTGTCAAATTGGCTTCTTAATTGGAGCTACTGCTGGAAAGATTATTTGTTTATCTAGACATTACATCGTTTTATAAGAGGACGATACTCATTCCTTTCACTATAGTGGCTGTGTGTTTATATTTGAGAAATTGATAGCTCAACAATTCTTGTTGTTGTTCTTGTTCAGTCACTCAGTCATGTCCTACTCTTTGTGAACCCATGGACTGCAGCACCCCAGGCTTTCCTGGCCTTCACTATCTCCCACAGTTTGCTCAAACTCATGTCTATTGAGTTGGTGATGCCATCCAACCATCTCATCCTCTGTCATCCCCTTCTCCTACCCTCAATCTTTCCCAGCATCAGGGTCTTTTCCAGTGAGTCAGCTCTTCACATGAGGTGGCCAAAGTATTGGAGCTTCAGTATCAGTCCTTTCAATGAATACCCAGGACTGATCTCCTTTAGGATGGACTGGTTGGATCTCCTTGCAGTCCAAGGGACTCTCAAGAGTCTTCTCCAACACCACAGTTCAAAGCATCAATTCTTTGACACTCAGCCTTCTTTATGGTCCAACTCTTATGTTGGTACATGAATGCTGGAAAAACCATAGCTTTGGCTAGATGGACCTTTGTTGGCAAAGTGGTGTCTCTGCTTTTGAATATGCTGTCTAGGTTGGTCATAACTTTTCTTCCAAGGAGCAAGGGTCTTTTAATTTCTTGGCTGCAGTCATCATCTGCAGTGATTTTGGAGCCTAAGAAAATAAACTCTGTCCCTGTTTCCATTGTTTGCCCATCTATTTGCCATCAAGTGATGGGACCGTATGCCATGATCTTTGTTTTTTGAGTGTTGAGTTTTAAGTCAGCTTTTTCACTCTCCTCTTTCATCTTCCTCAAGGGGCTCTTTAATTTCTCTTCACTTTCCACCATTAGGGTGGTGTCATCTGCATATCTGAGGTTATTGTTATTTCTCCTGGCAATCTTGATTGCATCTTGTGCTTCATGAAGCCCGGCACTTCACATAAGTTAAATAAGCAGAGTGACAATATACAGCCTTGATGTACTCCTTTCTTAATTTTGAACCAGTCCATTGTTCCATGTCTGCTTCTACCTGTTGCTTCTTGACCTGCATGTGCATTTCTCAGGAGACAGGTAAGGTTTTCTGGCATTCCCATCTCTTTAAGAATTTTCCAGTTTGTTATGATCCCGCATAGGCAAAGGCTTTAGCATAGTCAGTGGAGCAGAAGTAGATGTTTTTCTGGAATTCCCTTGTTTTTTCAACAATTAAGTACCACCAAATTTTTCTTTTAAACAGAAAATTATAATAAAGATTGTATAATCAAACACATAAAAGGCTGAGTTACTCACAAAGCTACAAGCCATTTAGACTTTTTGGATTTGCTGTTGGTTAGAAAAATTATGTTGTTTAATATGACTTTCAATCACATGTGTAGAACTAAAAACTTGGCGTTTATTTCCTGCCTTCATTATAACCCATAACCCAGACTGCACTACCACATTGTTCAACACACACACCTCACCTTCTGAAAGGAGTCAAGAAAAGGTTACAAAAGCTACTTGCTCATATATATATTTAAGGAAAGCCAGCAGATAAACTGCATTTCTAGTAGGGGCACAGAACTGAGTTACGTGACTGGGTCAGATTCCCATTACTTGAAAAGTTATAGAGTGGAGAAAAGACTATGACCTAGTGTAGGCATGATATCTGTTGAACATTTACTGTTTGTGTAAAGTAAATGATAATTTTATGAAGGTTGGGTGCTCTAAAATCAGAAGAGAAACAAATAAGCATCCCATGTTAAACTTGGTCCCTCTTAATGCTTCAAAGAGATTTCTGTAAAAAAATCTCTTTTTGAGCTGTCACTTAACTATGATATCCTTTTTACGCTACACCCCACTGAAAACATTTTTGCATGAAATACACTGTAACTGAATATTTGAGAGAAATATCCCTCACTGCAGAAACCTATGAGAGAGAAATTTGTGCTTTCAGAGCTTGTCAGAAAGTTATGTCATAGGTTAAAAAAATATATAATAACATATCTAGAGAGGGAGTCAGGAAATAGTTTACAAAGTGTGAGAAAGTTCTTTTCATATGGGAAAATAATTTTACAATTTAGCTTGATGATGTTAATAATGTATTTATGAAATTCCTTTCTCAAAGGTGATCAGCTATTCAGCTTGCTTTGAAAGTTACATGGAATTAATCATGGCTTCGGATAATATATATTCCCTTTCCAAGTTATGAGAATCTACTTAGGAGGCACAGACTGGGTGGGCAAAAGCAATAAATATATTTTTCATCTGTCTACTCTTACTCTGTTTTTCTGATTTTTTTGAGATATTTTGTCACTGTCATAAGATTTGTGAGAGATTTTCTTTTGTTCTAATTTGGTTGCTTTCTAGTTTACTGAATTTGGGAGAGAAATGGTAACCTTTAAATTATAAATAAGACTGCTAAGTAGAAATGCATACTTTTGTGCATTGCTCTCTTCCATCGTTCTTTAGGAAAATTTAAATCATGAAGACATTCTTATTATATCTCACAGCAGGATTGGTTGATTCAATCTCCTAATTCCTTCTTGGCATAAAACATACCTTACTTTCTTTCATATTCCTGAATATTATTAATAGAAGCAAATCACTGCAGCAAATTAGTGAAACAGACACATTTTGAAACAGTATATTAAGGAAATTTTCTGAAGACAGTGAAGCAATATGTGTTCTTTTTCCTAGCAATTGTTTAGCAAGACTCTTTGCAAGCAAACAAAGTTACAAAAGTAATGAGGAGCCGGATATGGGATCTTGCACCTCTGGGTGAGAAGTTCAGATCTGGCCTAGATCAGCTATGGCTTCATAATTTTCTCAATAAGTGTGCCAACAGACTTGGCTAAACTCTGTTTATTAGTAGAGAAGTGCTCAGGTGGCAAATCATGTCACACCTCAAGTGACACACCCTTGATCACACTGGCCCTAAATGACATTTTTCTCAGTTATTTCATTAAATTGATTCAATATTCACTGAAGTGAAAACCATAGAACAAGGATGCCTTCACACATCATATCCATTAATGGATACTCT
This sequence comes from Cephalophus harveyi, assembly GCA_006410635.1. Lineage (NCBI taxonomy): Eukaryota > Metazoa > Chordata > Mammalia > Artiodactyla > Bovidae > Cephalophus > Cephalophus harveyi. Next base: position 206,473 of record SJYT01014392.1, read on the forward strand.
GATTTACCTTAAACTATAAATATTTTATATTTGAGTGAGTATACTTAGAACTGTGACCTAATTGTTTTTTCCCCACATGGTATTCTCAAGTAAGAGCTTGGAATATTTCAGACATGCATTATTTTGAACACTGAGATGTTTAACCTATAGGTTTAGTCCAATGCATGTCCTGATTCCATAAATTAGAAAACTGCCCTT
>SJYT01014392.1:206994-233527 GCA_006410635.1 Cephalophus harveyi
CTGATGCTGGGAGGGATTGGGGGCAGGAGGAGAAGGGGATGACCGAGGATGAGATGGCTGGATGGCATCACTGACTCGATGGACATGAGTCTGAGTGAACTCCAGGAGCTGGTGATGGATAGGGAGGCCTGGTGTGCTGCGATTCATGGGGTCGCAAAGAGTCAGACACGACTGAGCGACTGAACTGAACTGAACTACAACAGAAAAGACAAATTATTCTAAAATCTTTCACTTATTTTTATAATGATATTCCAAAGAAAATACTTATACCATTTTCAGGGAAGAAGAAATTTTTCTCTATCCTTGTAAGTTTTTCTGGCTGCTCTAGGAATTAAATTGACATGACATAGATTAACAGGAGAAAATAAAACAAAAGTTTAAAAACATGTATACATGGCACAGACCTAGGAAGACTGAGTAACTTACTCAAATGGCTGAAACTCTCACCTTAAATACTGTCTTCAGCTAAAGACAAAACAGAATGTTGGAGGTAGTGATTTGGGACTTCAAAGGGGAAAAAAGCAATTCACTTGAAGATGGAAAAGCAAATGTTTGGTAAAGGACTGTTTGCTGGGCCATGCAGAGACGATGAGACTTTGGTAGAATTGTAATGGACTTTCCTAAGTTTCTCCCTGTCCACACACCTAATTCATACTATAGTTATCTACGGTGATAGCTCCCTTCTTGGAATATACCCTCTATCTTAATTCTTTTAGACTGTTAGGAGAAGGTCAGATGTTCTTCCTGAGTCTTTGGGTCTTAAAGTAACCAGCCTAAGTTAATCCTCATACAAAAGAGAAACACTCAGTTCAGTTCAGTTGCTCAGTCATCCCAGGGCTGATCTCCTTCAGAATGGACTGGTTGGATCTCCTTGCAGTCCAAGGGACTCTTAAGAGTCTTCTCCAACACCACACTTCAAAAGCATCAATTCTTCAGTGCTCAGCCTTCTTCACAGTCCAACTCTCACATCCATACATGACCACAGGAAAAACCATACCCTTGACTAGACGGACCTTAGTCAGCAAAGTAATATCTCTGCTTTTGAATATGCTATCTAGGTTGGTCATAACTTTTCTTCCAAAGAGTAAGCATCTTTTAATTTCATGGCTGCAATCACCATCTGCAGATGGTGATTTTGGAGCCCCCCAAAATAAAGTCTGACACTGTTTCCACTATTTCCACATCTATTTTCCATGAAGTGATGGGACCAGATGCCATGATCTTAATTTTCTGAATGTTGAGCTTTAAGCCAACTTTTTCTCTCTCCTCTTAACTTTCATCAAGAGGCTTTTCAGTTCTTCTTCACTTTCTGCCATAAGGGTGGTGACATCTGCATATCTGAGGCTATTGATATTTCTCCTGGCAATCTTGATTCCAGCTTGTGTTTCTTCCAGCCCAGCGTTTCTCATGATGTACTCTGCATATAAGTTAAACAACCAGGGTGACAATAGACAGCCTTGACATCCTCCTTTTCCTATTTGGAACCAGTCTGTTGTTCCATGTCCAGTTCTAACTGTTGCTTCCTGACCTGCATACAGATTTCTCAAGAGCAGGTCAGGTGGTCTGGTATTCCCGTCTCTTTCAGAATTTTCCACAGTTTATTGTGATCCACACAGTCAAAGGTTTTGGCATAGCCAATAAAGCAGAAGTAGATGTTTTTCTGGAACTCTCTTGCTTTTTCCATGATCCAGCAGACGTTGGCAATTTGATCTCTTGTTCCTCTGCCTTTTCTAAAACTGAAACACTACTAGTGGCAATTTTGCTCCCTATACCACTGAGAATTGTGCTGTGCTTTTCATGTAGGTGAAATGAGTTTGGGTGCAAATCCTGGGTAAGCATGATCCTTGGAGGTGATGGAATTCAGGATATATTATCTCAAAATAGCATATTTAGCATGTTAAATATTTCAAGCTAAAGGAAATTTGAGAAATGAGAGATGTAGAAAGAATTTTCTTATCTCCCCTAAATTGGAGCTTAAAACTCTCATGTAAGAGGTGCCCTTCATATAACTACAGGTAAAGATCACCCTTACCTCTGAAGGCTAAAGAATACAGAGAGGACTCCTAAGGGACAAGCCTTGCTAACTGTCTCCCAGTAATGACTTAGCTTATACTCTTTGTTCTATCATTCCACAACTTTCCATGCCTTATCAGACCTTGCACAAAAATATTCATTTTTACTGTTTGTTCAGGTCATCATTTCCTTTTGAAGGTTCCAGTGTCACATAAAAGATACATTTCAATAAATTGGTATGCATCCATCTTTTGTTACAGAGGAAAGAGATTTTTTTTCTTCCCTGCAGGAGGCATTAAAAATGATCCATTATTAAACATAGGATAGAAGAACTGTGATAAATTGAGTGGGGCTGCCCCCACTCTTCTGTCACTGTCCCAGCAGGAAGAGAGTTAGGCAGGGTGGAAGAATTGAGAATGTATGTTTTCCCCTCCATAAATACTTCCACAATGGTATTTCTCCAAAGGTGCTTCCAGAAATTTGTATCCCTCTTCATCACATCACTTGCAATTCTCATTCAGGCCTTTTCCTCTTGTTCTTTGAGATAATGGTATTTTGCATGTATATCCTGTTTGGTGGTACAGAGAGGGCTTCCGGGCTTCCCAGGTGGTGCCAGTGATAAAGAACCCACCTGCCAATGCTGGAGACATAGAAGACACGGGTTTGACCCTTGGCTCGGGAAGATCCCCTAGAGGAGGGCTTGGCAACCCACTCCAGTATTTTTGCCTGGAGAATCCCATGGACAGAGGAGCCTGGCAGGCTACAGTCCATAGAGTTGCAAAGAGTCAGACATGACTAAAATGAGTTAGCATACATGCATGCATGCAGGGGATTTCTGCATGCATTATCAATTTAGTTTGAAGCCTCACAAAACTCAAGCACCTAGAGTGCTAAGTGATTTACCAGAAATTATACAGCCAAAGTAGAGAGCATTTAATCCAGGTCTTTTATTTCTCCAAGTGGTTTTCAAATTGTAGCCATCAAATCTGAAGACGAGCTAAATCACTGTTGTGGGGATTATAAGGATCCAGATCCTTAGAAAGGATAATGCATTGACAGTATATGTAATCTATCCTGACCACATGTGCTCAGACTGTCAAAAGTGTCTAGACATTTGTGTCACAAAATTACTGAATGTAATAGTGCTTATTATGTAGTTCTTTAAATGAATCTTAAATGCATAAATATGTGGGAACTCATTTGTTCTTATTGTCAGAGTGTCCTCATATATTTAATGACTGGGCACCCCAGCACTGTAACTTGGTATCTCCCAGACCTACCTTATATATTGCCTGAAATTTGCAGTATTACAAAGACATTCCTGAACTGAGAGCAAATGTCTGGAAACTGTGTTGCCTTGGGATCTCCCTCCTTACTCTTCTCCCGACTTTTGCACACCAAGTAGTAGGAAGGGGCAAGCACATTCTAAATATCTAAGAAAATTTTTCCATAGCAGAGATAAGAGGTGAGAAGCGTTCTGGTTTCTGAAAGAAATAAAATAATAGCACCTAAGGAATAAGAACCAATGATAAAAACGATCTCTAGGCTTTTTTTTTTTTCTTTTTTTTCACATATTCATTTGATTCTTATACCTAGATGAGTGGATGAAAGGATTTTTTCTACAAAGGCACAGATCAGAAATGGCATTTTTAGAGATGTAGAATTAGAGCTGAGATGACAATCAAATTAGAATAGTAAAACAATTCTCAAGTTAGAGGATAGTTTTTTCTTCAAAGAGTGAAAGTGGTGGTGTTACAGAGGCTAAAACATAAAACATAAGCTTGCAATTGCTTAACAACCATGTAGAAAAGAAGTCTGAACCAGGGTTGCAGGTGGAAGGTGGAGTTGCAAAACAAGATGTTTGGTAAGAAGAAGAAAAAGGTAAAAGTATTTATATGCTTGTGTTGTAAAATGAGCTATTTGTATTCAGAGCACAGAACTGAAATGAACATGATTAAGGCTAAGATGTCTAGAGTGAAGATTAGAAATTCAACTGGGAAAACACTAGGGGAATATAAAATATGGGTGTAGGGATAGAAATCTGTTATTCTCAACAGTAATATTCTGTTAAGTAAATAAATAACCATTAAAATTTGATGTGATGTATAATCTAGTTATCAGGAGATTTGAAAGCAGCAGTTAATAAAGAAATACCCTTAATTTTAAAAAATATGAAATCACTGTGAAAATTTTACATGAAAAATGTGTCTTTAATTTTAACTACAAACATTGCTGTTTTACAGGAGATGAATGGCAACTGCAATATTAAACTTAGCTCTAACATTTGTTACTTTGTCAGCTTTCACACTATTTACTCAAGAGGACTAGAGAGCTCCAAGGGTCAAAAGAGGTTGACAGGAAGAAAAAAAAATGACACACTGTTTCTGTGGCCCTGGGGGTTAGTCTGCACACAGAAACAGTAATAATTACTTACAGTGTCGATCTGCTGGTTTCTTAAAAAAAAATAATTTATGTTAATAGAAACCTAGATATAACAATAATGAGAGAAGTTTGTCATTATCATTGCACAACCTCAAAAAATGAATTTTGCTGGGCCTTCTAAACACTGCAGGAGTCAATAGCATGTACCTATTGAAACTGATAGCATGGTTTTGTTACTCAGGTTGATTTGTTTCTATTTGTGTGTGGTAAGAGATTTGAACTTATGACTGAATTGTGTCTCCCCCAAATTCACATGTTGAGGCTGTAGCCACCAACATGACTGCTTTTAAAGATAAAACCTTTAAAAAGATAATTAAGGTTAAATGAGGTCATGAGGATGGGGCCCTAATTCATTATGACTGGTGTACTTATAAAGGAAATGAAGAGACATGAGATGCTTATAAACAGACAGACAAAAGGCTACATGAGGACACAGTGAGAAAGCAGCCATCAGCAAACCAAGGACAGAGGTCTTGGGAGAAACCCAATTTGCCAAAACCTTGATCTTGGACTTATAGCCTCACTATTCAATCTGTAATATTTTGTTTACACACACACACACACACACACACACACACATACACACATATAGGCTTCCCAGGTGGCTCAGTGGTAAAGAATCCACCTGACAAGCAGGTGAAGTGGGTTTGATCCCTGGGTCAGGAAGATGACCTGGAGAAGGAAATGGCAAACCCAAGTATTCTTGCCCGGGAAATCCAACGCACAGAGGAGCCTGGTGGGCTATAGTACTTGGAGTAGCAAAAGAACTGGACATGACTTAATGAGTAAACAACAGATACACACACACACACATATATGCATACATATATATATATATATATATATACATACACATATTTGATTTAATTTGCCTTAATCTTCAGAAATAGATAAGGTATTATTATGTAATATAGAAACTTTAATAAAATATCACATTCCATTTATGTTGAAATGAGTATATAACATTTGGGAATAGAAGAGTATATCAAGTTTTCTTAAATCTCTCATTTCTAATGTGCTAATAGTGGTATGTGTTTATATAACTGATCAATTGTTCTTGTATAGGTTATTCCGGCTTTGGTAAACAAGTAAATATTGTTTCATCATAGACCATTCTGAAGAAATTGATACAATATCAGTGCGTAAAAAAGTTGTTTTTACTTCCAAATATCTAACTTTTTAGTGTTTCACTCATTGATCAGGTAGTCTTGAGCATTTTCTATTTGCTTTTGTCAGGTAGTTAGAATAGGAAAAAGAAGTCCAAAATGGCAGTGGCTAAAAGACAAAGAAACACAAGCTGGAATCAAGATTGCCGGGAGAAATATCAATAGCCTCAGAGATGCAGACGACACCACTCTTATGGCAGAAAGTGAAGAGGAGCTAAAAAGCCTCTTGATGAAAGTGAAAGAGGAGAGCGAAAAAGTTGGCTTAAAGCTCAACATTCAGAAAGCGAAGATCATGGCATCTGGTCCCATCACTTCATGGGAAATAGATGGGGAAACAGTGGAAACAGTGTCAGACTTTGTTTTGGGGCTCCAAAATCACTGCAGATGGTGACTGCAGCCATGAAATTAAAAGTCACTTACTCCTTAGAAGAAAAGTTATGACCAACTTAAATAGCATATTGAAAAGCAGAGACATTACTTTGCTGACTAAGGTCCGTCTAGTCAAGGCTATGGTTTTTCCAGTGGTCATGTATGGATGTGAGAGTTGGACTATGAAGAAAGCTGAGTGCTGAAGAATTGATGCTTTTGAACTGTGGTGTTGGAGAAGACTCTTGAGAGTCCCTTGGACTGCANTTCAAAAGCAGAGACATTACTTTGCCAACAAAGGTCTGTCTAGTCAAGGCTATGGTTTTTCCTGTGGTCATGTATGGATGTGAGAGTTGGACTATAAAGAAAGCTGAGTGCTGAAGAATTGATGCTTTTGAACTGTGGTGTTGGAGAAGACTCTTGAGAGTCCCTTGGACTGCAAGGAGATCCAACCAGTCCATTCTGAAGGAGATCAACCCTGGGATTTCTTTGGAAGGAATGATGCTGAAGTTGAAACTCCAGTACTTTGGCCACCTCATGCAAAGAGTTGACTCATTGGAAAAGACTCTGATGCTGAGAGGGATTGGGGGCAGGAGGAGAAGGGGACGACAGAGGATGAGATGGCTGGATGGCATCACGAACTCGATGGACGTGAATCTGAGTGACCTCCGGGAGATGGTGATGGACAGGGAGGCCTGGAGTGCTGTGATTCATGGGGTCGCAAACAGTCGGACATGACTGAGCGACTGAACTGAACTGAACTGAAGGCAACAAGTGCCCAAGTAATCCTGGGAAAAGACTGGAGAAGACTTATGGCTGAAAGCGAGTAGATAAAGGGGTTGGTAGGGGTCTAGACCACAGTCTGGGGGAAGGCGACCTCTGACATGCTCTCTGAGGCCCACTCTTGTCTCTCCGTGTGCTCTGCCCCGCCCCTGTCCTAAGACATTGTCACAGCTTTCTTACCTGAGTTATTGCAAATCCTCTTGCCACTGCATCCCCCTGTGTCATCTAAGACATTTGCCACACTGAAGTCATGGGATCTTTCTAGGCCACAAACCTGAATCTTATCAGTCCCCCCGCCGAAAACCTTTCATCCTAAAGGAGATCAGTCCTGAATATTCATGGAAGGCCTGATGCTGAAGCTGAAACTGCAATACTTTGGCCACCTGATGCAAAGAGCTGACTTACTAGAAAAGACCCTGATGCTGGGAAAGATTGAAGGCGGGAGGAGAAGGGGACGAAAGAGGATGAGATGGTTGGATGGCATCACCGACTCAATGGACATGAGTCTCCATCACGGGAATTGGTGATGGACAGGGAGGCCTGGCGTGCTGCAGTTCGTGGGCTTGCAAAGAGTCGGACACGACTGAGCGACTGAACTGAACTGAAAACTTTTCAAAGATGCCCAAGAGCCTCAGGATTTAATAACATAGAATAATGAAGATGACAATAAAACTAGCAACCTGCCACAGAGTGTCCCATGCACCGGGTGTTCCATGCGCTTTATGTGCGCAACTGCTTCTCATTATTTGTGGATTCCATAGCTGTGAATTATCTACTGTCTAAAATTGATTATAAGTCCCACATTAATACTTGCTGTGCTTTGGGGGTCATTTTTGGGCATGCAGACGGTGGTGAAATATTGGAGTGGAGCTAACTGAGCTCAAACAAGGTAATACTCAGCCTTCTTGTTTCAGCTTCACATTGTACATTGTTCAGTGTGAAGACTTAGATGGGTCATGTTGTATGTTACTTGTTTTGGAACAAACAAACTTTGTTCTTTGTTCCCAAACAACGAAAAGGAAAAAGAAAATAATAGCATTTTACTCAAACCTGAATGAATCTGAAAGAAATAGACTTTGGGGATTGCCCTGTCTACTGGCTTTACTGTTTCAGGTAATAAAAACTGCAGAGGGAGACCAAATAATAGAAAATTTAATGGAAAGTGGAAAGAATAGACCTTCTTCCCAAAACATAAAAAAGAGAAGAACTTACCTGTTGTTGAGATTGTCCATTAGGTTTCCCTAGACATTTAATTTCTCTTCCTGCAACTAAAAAAAAAAACAAAAAACAGTTAAAAACAGGCCTGCCAGTTGCCTCCTTTTCATAGCCAAGATGCATCTTGAAAGTGACAGCGGAAAGCATTTCCTGAGAGAGACGTAGGTAGTGATGTGGGGGAAAGGATTCCTGGCCTGGACCAGTGACTCCAGGCAGACAAGGGCTTTGAAATTTACCAGGCCTGAGTTTGCAGCCCAGCTCCCAATACTGAATTAACAATCAATTAATGCCCAATTAATCATTTACCCAAATATCAGTGTTTCATCTATAAAATATGGTGAGATTTAAACAGCACAACAGGAAAGCTGTTGAGAAAAATTTACATAACTGGAGGAATGAGATTTTAGATAAAAGCACTCAGCAAGTGACCACAGTGATGAATAAAACTAAACCCAATGCCAAGACACACCATTGTGATATTTCAGAAGTGAGGTAAAAAGTAAAGCTCCTATAGACTTCTACAAAGAAAACACTGACCATATACAGAGAGCTGGGGGCTCAGAACGACGTTAGACTTCTTAAATACATACACAGTGCTGGGCTGTGCTTACGTGTCCAACTCTTTACGACCCCATGGACTAAAGCATGCTGGGCTGCCTTGTCCTTCGCTATCTCCCAGAGTTTTCTCAAACTCATGTCCATTGAGTCAGTGATGCCATCCAACCATCTTATCCTGTTGCCCCCTGCCCTCAATCTTTCCTAGCATCAGGATCTTTTCCAGTGACTCGGCTCTTCACATCAGGTGGCCAAAGTATTGGAGCATCAGCTTCAGCATCAGTCCTTTCAAGGAATATTTAAGGTTGATTTCCTTTAGGATGGACTGGCTTGATCTCCTACACATTATTCCAAATTTTCCCAAACTACCAACGAAATGAGAAAGTACAATAAAGACATTTTCAGATAAGAAAAGTCTCAAAAATTTTACCATCCCTTCCTGGAAAGGAGTCTATTAGAAGATGTAATAAACAAATGAGGAAGTAACCCAAGAGAGGAAGGCAAGGAATATAAGAAACAGGACATTAAACACAGGAGAGAGACAAAAGGAACCCCTAGGACGATCGCCATGGAGATTCCAGAATCCCAGCACTGTGCACAGCCTGGAGGAAGCTCACTCCCATTGCAGAAGGTAAGAAGGCTCTGGGCAACTTTCTTTTAAGAGAAGAAATTGACAGAATCACTGAAGTATCCTACAGAGAAAAATACAGATGCTAGGGAAAGAAAGAATTTGGCGTCAAATTAGTGGTAAGGATGCAGAATACTGAACAAATGAAAAAAAAAAATCATTTGTTACCTTCAGAAAAAAAACCGTGCAGGAGAAAAAATGTAGTTATCATTCTCTACTTGGCTTAGCTGTGAACAGCACTTACGGAGTTATAATAAATACTAGTTATCTATCTAACGAAAACTGGAGGTGGGGTTCGATGGGGAGGGGGGGCATTCCTTATTTGTGGTGGGGCAGGGGGTGGAAGTTGAACCATCTTCTTCCATAGTGGAAGATAATGTCTAAAACTGAAAAAAAAAAAAAAAAAAAAAAAAAAGAAATGGTAATAGAAACATTACTGAGGCAAATAACCAAACTAATCAGCTAAAGAAGTGATTCTCTTTGAGGAAAGAAAGATGTGCTCATAAGTGGGCAGTCTGGGCTTCACCTGGAAATTTGGGAACCAATCTAGTCCTAAAAGCAAAGTCAGGAGAAAATGTAAACTAGATGATAGCAAGCAATAACAATGATGCTTTCAAATTAAAGCTTATTCGCATTTGTTTATTTAGCCTATGTTAATTATTTAATGCCTACTACTGTGGAGAGAAGAGGGTGGTAGAAGATGAGATGGTTGGATTGCATCACTGATTCAATGGATGTGAGTTTGAGCAAACTCTGGGTGATAGTGAAAGACTGGGAAGCCTGGAGTGGTGCAGTCGATGGGGTCACAAAGAGTTGGAACATGACTTGGCGACAACTGTGGGCCAGGTCATGTGCTAATAACAGAAGATCTAGCAAAATTAATTGCTTACAGCCTAGTGAGGTGAGCAAAACAAAAACAAGTAACTACGATCCAGTCCTATAATAAAGCTTATTGGCAAAGCATCATGAAAACGTGGGGACCAGCAATCAACCTGCCAGAATATTCTAGAGCCACACAGTCCAATCTGGTAACTACTAGCCATATGTGGCTATTTAAATTACTAAAAAGTAAATACATGAAAAGTTCAATTTCTGGGTTACACCAGCCAGCCAAATTTCAACAGCTTGAAAGCCACATGGGGCTAATGGCTGTCATATCAGACAGCATGGACATAGAACATTTTTCTCACTGCAGAAAGTTCTACTTGATGGTGCTGGTCTACAGGTTCCTAAATGGTGATTTTTACCGTGTTTTCAAGTACACGGAACCCCCGAAGGGACCACATTCCATGGGTCTGTTAGTAAGTAGAGCCTTGGTGAGTTTGATATTTAACTAGTTATCTGTACATGGAGTAGAACTTTTACTCTTTTTCAATTGGAGCCACTGCTGGAAGCAGAAAGGAGTCTTTATTACATGTCCTGATACTGTTTGGCCACAGATGTTGAGGGCAAATACTGATGGTGACTAGTAATTTTTGAGTCTTTGGGAAAGCACTTTTGTGTAGCAAAAAGAGCAGAGAGTTCTGGGGAACTCACAAACTCCTGAGTTGGAAACTTTGCCCCACTAATTAGCTGTGTGGCCTTAAGCAAACTTCTAAATCTCTCTGGGCCTTTGTTTATTCAGATGTGAGGTATATAGATAATGCAAGAATCAGGATAAGCAGGTGCAGAAGCAGCACAGAAATGGCAGCTGCCATTCTTCTCACTGTTCTTAATCTACATGGGACGAGGGGCTCTCAGTAGAGAAGGGGCTCTCCTCGTCTCATTTCTTCTCATCATCACCCTGATTTCTGGCTTTTTCAAAAAGCTCTCTTATTGACCAGGAACTTTATTAACTCTATCAGGAAGAGGAATTTAAGTTCAAGAAGGGCAAAGGGAAGAAAGAAGAGGGAAGGGCACTGGCAGTCACTCGAAGCCCAGGACATGCCAGCCTGGCCTGCCCATTGTTCTGTAAACCCTCTCAGGGTCGAGAAGCTCAAGCTGATGAGACAGTGGCTGGAGAGGGAAGAGGCTTGCAGCTGATGGAAAAGGAAGCACGGTGACACGTAAACTCACAGGAGTCAGGTAGGGGGCGCTGTGGATGCCACGCTCAGGGCCTGACTTGATGGGATTCCGACGTCATCATCATAACCAGTGGCCACATGTGTCACTTACAGTGGCCCGAGGGTAGAGGTGGCTGAGGCCAACTAAACCAGCATGTAACCCACCCACAGACTGGCTTTTACTCAGCATTTATGCCCTACAGCCCATTTCGGTGTACTTCTCTAACTTCCATGAGAAGAAAACCCAACTTTCTTCCCAAGCGGAGTTAAACTCTAAATATGATAAGCCTCAGTTGGCACCAACACTGGTTGCCAGAATTAACTTTTCCTTGTAATTTGTAAATGCATTCAGGCTTGTTTGGGGGTTTTCTTTTATGGGTTTGCCCCCACCCCCACCTCTAAGCAAGGCCAATATCTGAATAGAAAGAAAAGACCTCCAGCTGGGCTCCTTTCTCCCAACAAGCTTTGCAAGCTTTGCGGCATCTTCCTTGGATACGGTTCAGCTGGGGGCCTTCCCTGTATTCCAGGAGGAATTTCTGCGTCCTCACAGAGGGGCCCTTTGTTGTCTGAGGTTGTGAGAAGTTAACCACTACTTTGCACAAGGAAATATCTTTTCCCTCTGTGAAGCAATGATCAAAGAAGAATGCCATTTAAACCAAAGAAAAACAAAACTGTGATTTATCTCTAGAATCTCTTATGGGAAAAAAGAAAGGCCCTAATTACTTTAGTAACACATGATCAGCTGCAGTAGAAAGTGTAAAATTCACTCATCTATTGATGGATTTTAAAGTTTAGTCCTTGGTGCAACGTCTAAGTGCTTTTTTAAAAAGCATACAAACATTTTTTTTTTTCCCTTTTGCAGCTGCTCTGCTCACAAATACCTCCAATCTTTTTCAAATGCTTTAAGAATTTTTTCACTAAAAATATATTTGTATGTGTACATATTTATATATAAAATAGATATAATTACACAGACACATGCACAAATACATATAAACACATAAAGTTTAGGAAAAGTGTGGGAGGAAGCCTTAGTCAAGGAACCTAACCTGGGTTAGATGCTCAGTTCTTTCTCAGGATTTATGTCCATTTGCATATCCATTTTACACAATATATAACAACTTCACGTATTGCTTTTTTCCCCTTTAACATTATATTTTGAGCCTTTTCCATGACAATCCATAATGTCCATAATGATTATTTTAAATGGCTGCAATTTATTCCAATTAATTATGTCAGTTAACCATTTCTCTCTATTGCTTAACATTTCTGGAACTTTCCATTTTTGTTAAAGTCACCCTCCTTGCAGTTTCCAAGTTCCAAGTCTATGGTGCTTTATATAATTGTAACAAGTGACCTGATTTCGATTTTCTTTGCCTTTCAATTTCTTAATTTTCTTCTGACACAAAGTAAAGATCTATAGGACCAAGCTGTTAAGAGACAGCCAGGAGGCTGTTTCTCCATCACAAACCAGGCAATGCTGCATCCACAAGGCATCACCGCCCTTCAGAGCTTTATCCAGGTGAAAGCAAAGGGAACCTGCCTAGCCATCACCTATTCAGGCAGAAATCCTCTTTTACCAAACAGTTAAAAACCCCGCACAGTAGACGCCAGGGAATCAGACCTGAATCCTTATTGTTTAGTCGCTAAGTCGTATCTGATTCGTTGTGACCCCATGGACTGTAGCCTGCCAGGCACTTCTGTCCATGGGATTTCCCAGGCGAGAATACGAGTGTGGGTTGCCATTTCTTTCTCCAGGGGGTCCTCCTGACCCAAGAACCCTCATCTCTTGCTTGGCAGGCAGTGGATTCTTTGCCACCAAGCCACCTGGGAAGCCTGGCCTGTATTCTTAACTCTATTAATTTTATCTTTTTTCTCTCTTTGCAGCACAAGCTCTTCCAGGTGGAGGTCACAGGGTGTGTCCCTCTTAACAGCAGGGGACCCAGGAGGAAGGGCTGTAAACCATCCTGTAAACCTGTTTATGTCAATGCCCTTTGGCTATTACCTTTTTCTGTCTATAAAGTCTGATTCTGTTTCAGTTTTCTCACAGATGTGGCATAAGAGATGTGTCTCAGATGTACATGCTGACTCTCACACCTTCATTACCAAGAGTAGGCGAGGGGGGATGGAACAGGAGGCAGGGCCCGGGGGCCAAGTCACCACACTTGTAGGGCCCGCAGTTCATTTGTGAACGGGAGCCCAGGGAAACTGTGGGCACAGGAATCTTTACTAGGCCCAGGGATGGCAGTGTAATTACACTCAACAGATGTTCAAAACCCAAACTTGGGGTCCAGACTGGAGGCAAGACTCTGTGTGTGTGTGTGTGTGTGTGTGTGTGTGGTGGTGGTGGTAGTGACGGTATCTGACACTTGAACATCCAGTTTGCGTTTGGTGCTTGACATTCATTATTTCATCTTCTTCCCATAACTTGGAAATACGCGTTACTAGCTCCATCTTATGAATACAGAGAATGGTTTAGCAAGCTTAACAAACTCATATAAGGTTACACAACTAGCAAATGGTGGAGCTGGACTTCAAAAAGTTTTTCATTTATATCATGGAGTCTTCCTTATGATAGGATTTCTGTCATAAAGCCTATCATCATGGGGGCAGGTAGGAAGTATGGGATACAGGAGGTCAATTAACCCAGGCTTCCCATTCATGGAGGGCCTCAGTGTAGACTCTTGACCACTATCTCCAAATATACAGCCAGAGCTACATGGACAGGACTGCAAGGAAACAATGTTTATCACACAGCTTTGAACTTCAGCCCCATGTTTCCACAGAATATTTCCTGCAGTTCCCAATGAACTAATGCTTTCCATATAAATAGGAAAATTTTATCACCTTTATGCATGTATGCAATATTGCAGGTCTGTACATGAAAGCTTTTAAAGTATTCTCTAATTTTTATTATCCCATTCTGTCATTATTTTACTACTTTAATATACCAAGAACCTTGAAGAGAACAACGAAAAAGTAATCCAGACCTCTTTCAACCTCTGAATGATTTGATCTGACATTACGGCTGTTCTATAAAAATCAGGCTGTATATTCAACCTAAGTCAGACTTATGTGGAATTACTTCACGGGAAATTTTCAGAGCTGAAATTTTCAGCTCTCATGTATCTCTTGTAGGGACTTTACTGTTTGTGATTCTGTAAGTATCTGTATCTTAAGAATCTTAAGAGCTGTTAACCATGGATTACATACTTGGTATTGACATAGTGAAAAAGCCGGCTTAAAGCTCAGTACTAAAAAAACTAAGATCATGGCATCCGATACTATCACTTCATGGCAAATAGAAGGGGAAGAGGTAGAAGCAGTGATAGATTTCCTCTTCTTGGGCTCTATAATCTCTGCGGATGGTGACCACAACCATGAAATTAGATGATTTTTTCTTGGCAGGAAGGCTATGACAAACCTAGAGTGTGTTAAAAAGCAAAGACATCATTTTGCCAACAAAGGTCCATCTAGTCAAGACTATGGTCTTTCCAGTAGTCATGTATAGACGTGAGAGTTGGACAATAAAGAAGGCAGAATTGATGCTTCCAAACTGTGGTGCTGGAGAAGACTCTTGAGAGTCCCTTGGAAAGCAAGGAGATCAAACCAGTCAATAGTAAAGGAAACCAACCCTGAATACTCTTTGGAAGGACTGATGCTGAAGTTGAAGCTCTAATACTTTGGCCACCTGATACAAACAGCTGACTCATTGGAAAAGACACCGCTGCTTGGAAAGATTGAAGGCAGAAGGAGGAGAGTAACAGAGGATGAGATAGTTGGCTGGCATCACCAATTCAATGGACATGAATTTGGGCAAACTCTGGGAGATGGTGAGGGACAGGGAAGCCTGGCGTGCTGCAGTCCATGGGGTCGAGGAGAGTCGGACATGACCTGGCGAATGAACAACAGCAGCATTGACATAGGTAAGCAATCAATCACCAGTAGCTGTTATAATGATGCTATTGGTAAGGGCAAGGGTTCCTGGGCAAGGGCTCTGCTGCAAGAGAGAGCCCATCACTCTCTGCCCCAAATTGGCCAGCCCTGCCATGACTGAGACTCCATGTATTAAAAGAGGGACTTGAACATGTCAGTTAAGTTGTCCTGGGACTTCCCTGGTGGTCCAATGGTTAAGAATTCACCTTCCAATGCAGAGAACATGAGTTTGATCCCTGGTTGGGCAGATCCCCTGAAGTAGGAAATGGCAACCCACTCCAGTATTCCTGCCTGGAAAATTCCATGGACAGAGGAGCCTGGTGGGCTATAGTCTGTGGGGTCATAAAGAGTCGGACACGATTGAGCATGTATGCCATCCATCCTTATGGAGAACTAAGATCCCACATGCTTCAGGTCTACTAAGCCCCGTGCTGCAACTACTGAGCCTGTGCTCCCCAACTAGAGAGAAGCCTCCATGTCACACCAAAGAGCCTGCATGCGGCAATGAAGATCTCATGTGCTGCAACTCAGACTCGAGGCAGCCAACTAAAAAATTACCTAAATATTTAAAAAAATATTAAGCGTCCCTGGCTAGTGAAAGTTGCTCAGTCATGTCCAACTCTTTGAGACCGTCATGGATTGTCCATGGAATTCTGCAGGCCAGAATACTGGAGTGGGTAGTCTTTCCCTTCTTCAGGGGATCTTCCCAACCCAGAGATCGAACCCAGGTCTCCCGAGTTGCAGCGGATTCTTTACCAGCTGTCCCTGGCTGAGTGTCTCCCAGTTTACAGTGAGATTTGTGAAGTGATACTGACACTCTGGTTAAGTTCTTAGTCTTAGCAGAGAGACAGTAAGAACAAAGAAATAGATATTAAACTGCTATGAATAAAGATTAAAGTCAGAATCACAGCATTTTGCAGTGGAAAGCCCTGAGAAAAATTACTCTAGCCCACATGTGCTACAGATGGGGACCTGCTGCCCTGAGAAGCTAAGTGATGCCCAGCAACTATTTTTCAAACCATGCTGCTGTCCTTGTAGAGGTCTAGAGTAAGGGTCAGTTCAGTTCAGTTCAGTTGCTCAGTCGTGTCCGACTCTTTGCGACCCCATGAATCACAGCACGCCAGGCCTCCCTGTTCATTACGATCTCTCGGAGTTCACTCAGACTCACATCCATCGAGTCGGTGATGCCATCCAGCCATCTCATCCTCGGTCGTCCCCTTCTCCTCCTGCCCCCAATCCCTCCCAGCATCAAAGTCTTTTCCAATGAGTCAACTCTTCACATGAGGTGGCCAAAGTACTGGAGTTTCAGCTTTAGCATCATTCCTTCCAAAGAAATCCCAGGGCTGATCTCCTTCAGAATGGACTGGTTGGATCTCCTTGCAGTCCAAGGGACTCTCAAGAGTCTTCTCCAACACCACAGTTCAAAAGCATCAATTCTTCGGCGCTCAGCCTTCTTCACAGTCCAACTCTAACATCCATACATGACCACAGGAAAAACCATAGCCCTGACTAGACGGACCTTAGTCAGCAAAGTAATGTCTCTGCTTTTGAAAATGCTATCTAGGTTGGACATAACTTTTCTTCCAAGGAGCAAGCGTCTTCTAATTCCATGGCTGCAGTCACCATCTGCAGTGATTTTGGAGCCCAAAAAAATAAAGTCTGACACTGTTTCCACTGTTTCCCCATCTATTTCCCATGAAGTGATGGGACTGATTTCACTACATACATTTTTCTTGGAATGCAGGTATGCCCATTCATTGAGGAGTTGTCTGTGGCTGCTTTCAAGTTACACAGCAGTGTTGAGTAGAGGCGACAGACATTGTATGACCCACAAATCCTAAAATATTTACTGTCTGGCCCTCTGCAAAGTGCTGACTCTAGCTCTAAAGGATGAACAAAACATATGAGGAGGGACCAAAGCAGAATCATGTGAGTGAATCTGAAGTAGGTCTCTGGATGCCTGCCAATGGACACCTGAGTGAGCTTGGGAGCGGGCTCTCCAGCTCGCATGCAGCCTGGAGATGGCCCTGGCCCTGGCCAGCAGCTGGACTATAACGCCAAGAGAGACCTTGAACCAGAGGTGCCCTGTTAAATTGTGCTTGGGTTCCTGTGAGATAACAAATGTTTGTTGTTTTAAGCTACTAATGGGGGGGGTTGTTACTGTGTTACACAGCAATAGATAAGTAATATAATTGTGGCACTGGTGGTAGAGAACCTGCCTGCCAATGCAGGAGACATCAGAGACACAGGTTTGATCCCTGGGTGGAGAAGACCCCCTGGAGGAGGGCATAGCAACCCACTCCAGTATTCCTGTCTGGAGATCCCATGGACAGAGGAGTCCAGTAGGTAACAGTCCACACAGTTGCAAAGAGTTAGACATGACTAAAGTGACTTAGCATGCATGCATGCAGCTGGGCTCACCTTTTCAAGGTGAGTGAAATTCTGCCTCCCAGGTCAAAGGCCCACTGTGATCTGCTCTGTGGAGCTTTGTGAATTCCTGGTCCCCAACTCCTGTGGAAGCATCTGTGCCGACTCTTACACAGACTCTATCCCTTGGTCTTGTTGTCAGTTATACAGATGTCTGTCTCTCTGGCTGGTGCTGTGGCTTATTCAATTTTGTAACCACAATCTAATTTACTACCTATTATTCATAATGGCATAATATTGTTAATAAATAATAATAATATTGAGTGCTTACTATGCATCATGCATTTTATGTGCATTATCTCATTTAACCCTCATAACAGCCCTCATAATATCTCCAAGAAGGAGATATTCTTTTTTTTTTTTTTTACAAAGGAATATCAGCCTCTTTCTCTCCTCTATTTTCTTTTTTTTTTCCTTTCTGTATTCATTTATTTTTAAAAAAAATTTTATTATTTTTTTTAATTTTTATTTTTACTTTATTTTGCTTTACAATACTGTATTGGTTTTGCCATACATTGACATGAATCCGCCACAGGTGTACATGAGTTCCCAATCCTGAACCCCCCCTCCCACCTCCCACCCCATATCATCTCTCTGAATCATCCCCGTGCACCAGCCCCAAGCATCCTGTATCCTGTATCGAACATAGACTGGCGATTCGTTTCTTACATGAATACTGGAAATAAAAGCAAAAATAAACAAATGGGATCTAATTAAAATTAAAAGCTTCTGCACAACAAAGGAAACTATAAGCAAGGTGAAAAGACAGCCTTCTGAATGGGAGAAAATAATAGCAAATGAAGCAACTGACAAGCAACTAATCTCAAAAATATACAAGCAACTTATGCAGCTCAATTCCAGGAGATATTATTAAGCCCATTTAATAGGGGAGAAAACAAAGGTTACGCAATTGCTTTTTATCCTCTAGTGAGCAAGCAGGAGAACCAAGATTTGAGCTCTGACTGACCCTGAAGCTGCCACACTCTATCAACTGAGACCCCAAATCCCAGGATATGGGGCTACAGTGTAGGTACCGCCACATTTACCTGCCACACCTAAGAGCTGACATGCTGCAGCTAAGACCCAGCACAGCCAAATAAATAAGTACGGGGAAAAAAAAGAAGAAAAACTACTGACTTTTAGTTCACAGCAAATATAGAATCAAAATGAAATGATTTCCCAATCTTTGTCCAAGCACCCGTGGCAGACCTAAAAGGAGGTCAGGAAAACAAGCAGAAGTGGACAGGGAAGGGCCTGAGGAAGGGGAAAAGGGACACTTGCATCTGCTCCCGCACCCCTTCCCACCTCCTGCTCCTCCACCTCCGGCTCACGGTATCACCGTGGCTCCACACCCCCACCCCATCTGCAAAACCCCCCAAACAGTGGTGGGATAATGAGGAGAAATCCTCAATTCTTTCACACTTTGGGAGTTCTTACTGGACGGCCCTGGGCTCTCTCCTCCCTGGAAAGCCCCCTTCATGTTGTCTAGCTGACTGCGACTTCTCCCTCCATCTTGGCCTCTTCCAGAAAGGAGAGCGCCCTGGCTGCCCCGGGCTATGCTAGCTGTCCTGGTTCTGAACTCCCACAGTACCCGCTGCACCGTTCATACGAGTCGTAATTTTTCGCACTTGCATCCTTGGTGTGTAGAAAAGTGCTTGACATACATTTGACTGATTTTAGATGAGTAAAGAAAAGAATTTTTACCTATTTCTAGGCTGTTCTGTGCTATGTAAATTCCCTAAGAAAACTGTCTGGTGCTCAATCCAGCATCAGGCGTGCAGTGGGAGCTCAATAATATTTAACCAGATGGCCCTAAATGTCTGGCCTCATACTATTAGATTCAGGACTGTAGGTCTGATTAAAGGGAACTGAGGTCAAGAAATGGCTTCAGGGTTCAGAAGACACTTCAACTGTGACCACACTTGAATGGACTCCCAGGATCTTCTTGGACATAGGTTTTCATGATTTAAGTTCCTAGACTTCATGATGCCATTACATCAGTGTGTGCTCATCCTCTAGGAAAGTATTATCTATCTAGTCTGCTCAGACTGCAGCCAAATGATTTAAATTGCATGTTTCCTGGAGCAATGGTTTTTCAAAAGTTAAAAAAAAATGAGTCCTTCTGTTTCATCTTGCTTCCTTAAATGACACACACACACACACACACCAAAAAACCAACAGAGCTTCCCTTCCAACCAACACACACACACACACACACACACTCACACACACACACACCAAAAAACCAACAGAGCTTCCCTTCCAACCAACAACAAAATCCAAGGAGACCAAAAACTTTCTCAGGATTTCCTTTAAGTGTTATTTCTGATGAGTTAGGTAAAATGGACACCACCCTCCCAAATAAAGAACTTGATGTATTTTTCATGTCAAAACCAGAAAAAAGAAGATGCTTAATAATCACTCAAAAAATGTGCACTATATTTCTCACCATTACTTACTTTTCTAAGGGAACTGAGAACTCTGCAGACATGGTCTGTCTCCATTAAGATGCCTGTCCAAACTTGAGTCAAATATATCTTGCTCACTTACTATTTTTATCTTTTCATTTAAGCATTTCTAATCCTATGTGAGCAATTTTCCAGAAAATAATGGAAACTTCCCTAGCTGTTTTTTTCTTCCTTCATTTCTTTCATTTACAAATATTAGATGTCCATAAGATTAAGCTTAAAAGATTCTTCTTCCTTGGAAGAAAAGCTATGATAAAACTAGACAGTGCATTAAAGAGCAGAGACATCACTTTGCCAACAAAGGTCCATATAGTCAAAGTTATGGTTTTTCCAGTGTCATAACAGATGTGAGAATTGGACCATAAAGAAGGCTGAGCATGGAAGAATTGATGCTTTTGAACTGTAGTGCTGCAGAAGACTCTTGAGAGTCCCTTGGAAAGCAAGGAGATCAAACCAGTCAATCTTAAAGAAAATCAACTTTGAATATTCATTGGAAGGACTGGTGCTGAAGCTGAAGCTCCAATGCTTTGGCCACCTGATGTGAAGAGCCAACTCGTTGGAAAAGACCTTGATGCTGGGAAAGATTAAGGTCAGGAGGAGAAGGGGACGGCAGAGGATGAGATGGTTGGATGGCATCATCTATGACTCGATGGACATGAGTTTGAGTAAGCTTCGGGAGTTGGTGATGGACAGGGAAGCCTGGCGTGCTGCAGTACATGGGGTTGCAGAGAGTTGGACATGACTGAGCGACTGAACTGAAATGAACTGAACTGACAATGGGGATATTGCTGTTTCTAGCACGATTGCAAGGTTTAGAGATAAGGCATACAAAGGTCCTAAAATACTGCCTCAAACATAACTAAGTCTGAAGATGGTGGCAGAGTCACTGAAAAGACTCCTTTTCTGGACACACATGGACCCTTTAGGACACTGCTTCTTCTCTTAATAGAGATGTGCTTTGCAAATGTGACTGTGAGTGAGTCAGAGCAAGCCAGGTCACAACAAGATTTCTTAGGTATATGCAAGATGGTTACTTGGCTCCCTCAAAGCACTATTTCACCCCTTCTCAGAAAATTAAAAAAAAAAGTGAAGGAAACTTGTAATTGGGAGTGTTTTAGCAGACCCAAAGGGCAACTTCTATAGTAGATATTTTATGTTGAATCATGGGCCTGAGTTTTCTCCTGTGAAATCAGCATAGATAATAGTCATGTGGGGAGGGTCTTGTTTAGATGAATGGTACTCTCTTAAAGAGTATTTGAGACTTTCAAAAATATGCTGCCCTGGAACATCTACCAATACATTTGGGATTCCAAGCCTCTTTAGACCCTTTCTTTTTTAAGTAGATATTTAAAAATTACAAATACAAAAAGGCTTATATATATATATATTGTTTTAAATGTGGAATAGGAGTAATGAAAGGTGAACAGTGCAAGTGTTAGTCGCTCAGTCATGTCAGATTTTTCGTGACTCCATGGACTGTAGCCCACCAGGCTCCCCTGTTCATGGGATTTCCCAGACAAGAATACTGGAGTGTTGGGTATTAGCTGCAGCATGAGAACTTTTAACTGAGGCATGTGGGATTTAGTTCCCTCACCAGGAATTGAACTTGGGCCCACTGTGTTAGAAGCTTGGAGTCTTAGCCACTGGACCACTAGGGAAGTCCCCCCTCATGCCTTCTAATAGGAAGGTAAATAGGCTGAACTGATTCCATATTTCCCCCTCTAGAATATAGCATTTTCTTCTAAGAATAAAAAGAACAACCCATTTGTTATGCTTATTAATCAGGTCAAATCTAAACGAAGTCAGGATTCCAAGACCTCACTTGTCTTTTTATTTTATATTCAGTTAGAAACCCTATTCTTTATTCTGAATTTCAGGGACACCAAGGATTAACTGTCAAGCCATGGGCAATTTCAGCAAATGCTAAGCATTTCAAGCACAGAAGGGATAACAGAGCTACTGGGAGTTAGCTTAACCTTAAGATATAAGAAAATTATAACACAATAATACATGATTATATGGTTAAGGAGAAGATACAAAGGAAGGAATATATATGAATTTCAAAGCTAGAAATACTAAAAGAATAAAATTAATGGCTGTAATCTAAAGTACCTAGTTATATTTATGTAGCACATTACTGAAGACAGTTTGATATGTGTTTCTGGGGAAATCACAGAATTTAGCCTAGAAACATTTTATGCATAAGGACTTTAGGTAATATACTGTTAAATTTAAACATCATTCAAATTCATAGATTTCAGTGAGAGCTGCTATATCATCATGCTTCATAAAAACTCAAGCTAGGTTCCTGGGTGGGAAACATTCTAAATGGGAAAAAAAAGCACAAAATATGATTAACCAAATATGACAAGCTGTCAGAATTAAAACCTCAAACTATAAGCATTGAACCGGATTACCTAAATTGAGTTTTTAAGAATAATAATAATGTATGTGTGTGCACACACAAACTTAAGCTTGAACAAAGTGGGAAGTTTTTCTCTCCTGGTGGAGTTTACATAATGTATACTGGGCTAGAACTGTTGATGAGAATAGTTCCTTAAACTACAGTGCCTTTAAATTTGAGTACACACTACTAAACCATATAATGTAAGTTTGGAAGGAATGCAAAGTAAATGTATCAGTTCAGCTCAGTTCAGTCACTCAGTCATGTCTGACTCTTTGCGACCCCATGGACTGCAGCACGCCAGGCTTCCCGGTCCATCACCAACTCCAGAAGCCTGCTCAAACTCATGTCCATCAAGTTGATGATGCCATCCAACCATCTCATCCTCTGTTGTCCCCTTCTCCTCCTGCCTACTCTCCCTCTTCCCCAGAGAGGTGCTTTAAAAGCTTAAATCTTAGGGTTAAAATCCTAGCATGTTCTTGGAGCTTTACACACCTGTGCAATAGTTAAACGCCAAACAGAAAATCCAGCCTTGGGCCTTCTTGGCTGCGGTGTGGCCGCAGGTTGGCTGTGTGGCTGATTGCTTTTGCTAAACAAACCCAAACTCAAAGCCTGAACTGCTGCCAAGGGGTAGTGATTACACAGTCAAGAGGAGGAGTGGTATGCCCCTCCTTGCTGACGACTCTAACGAAAGCATGAGGTTACTTTAGTCAAAGCTCTTCAACTCCCACAGTGCTTTGCAACCATTAGTATTCAAGCAGTACCTGGAATAAAAACAAACCCAGTGCTCACGCTTCTGGAGTTGGGACTCGCTGTCATTAAATTCAGTAGAAACGGACAAACATTTAAAAAATTCTGAATGAAGCCCAAAATCACCATTTCTATTTGTATATTATGATTCATAATTCAGGCCTAACTTCTGATGAAGCTTAACGTATGTTACAGCCAAGGCTGGGAATTGACATTGAAAAATGAAATACTATACAAAATGTATACTATTTCCCTCACTTGTTGCAAATTGCCTTGAATCATTTCAAGTGAGCTAGGCAGTTTTGTAATGTTGTTAGGTTTTTAGTCTACTGAGGCACTTTAGAACTCTGATGGAAATACAAAATCCTCAGGCCCCAATATTTTGTAAAATATGGCCATGTGTGCTCACGTCAGATTCTTTGTGACCCTATGGACTGTAACCCACCAGGCTCCTCTGTCCATGGGATTCTCTAGGCAAGAATACTGGAGTGGGTTGCCATTTCCTCCTCCAGGGGATCTTCCTGACTCAGGGATCGAACCCATGTCTCCTGAATCTCCTGCACTGCAGGTGGATTCTTTACTGTTGAGTCACTGGGGAAACCAAATACTGTCATAAATTTAAACAATTAAAAGAAAGGTATTGTACATACGTAACTGTATATATCTACAACTGTGCAGGCCATTGTGGAAAAATTAAAAACTATATGACTCACTCTTTCCAAGAATTTTATAATCTGATTAAGAAGCCAAATCCAATACATGAAGCAATCTGATGGTAACTAAACAACATGGAGTCCAGCGTGAAGTTGCTGCTGCTAAGTCGCTTCAGTTGTGTCCGACTCTGTGCGACCCTATGGACTGTAACCCACCAGGCTCCTCTGTCCATGGGATTCTCCAGGCAAGAATACTGGAGTGGGTTGCCATTTCCTTCTCCAATGCATGTAAGTGAAAAGTGAAAGTGAAGTCGCTCAGTCGTGTCCTACTCTTAGCGACCCTATGGACTACAGCCTACCAGGCCTCTCCATCCATGGGACTTTCCAGGCAAGAGTACTGGAGTGGGGTGCCATTGCCTTCTCCAGTGAAGTTGCTGCCAGTCCTCAACTTAGCTCTGCCTGCATCCACTCTAAGATGTGGGCTAAGAATTTACACATCCCCTTTGCTTTAGTGTCTACAACTTAATTTACTTCACCATACACAGTATGATATAAATGTTTCATTTATTAAACTTTAGGGGGGTAGTGAGAAATTTACATTTCAGGGTGATCAACTAGTACCTAATCAGGAAGTCTAAACATAAAAGAAGTCATTAAATGCAAATCCACTGTCCATTTATTAAGATATGAACTGGTGAATGGCATAAACGGATTTTCATTGGTGAAGTCACTGATATATTAACCAGGAAAATAAATGTTAGAAATAGACACTACTTGTGGGATTTAAGGGACACAGTCATGGCTTCCTTGGCTTCATGTAAACAGGGAGTAGAGTCTAGAGTTTACACCCTTAGGCATGTTACATGAAGTGGATTCCCAGTCCTGTGATCTGTCATTGGATTACGTGGTTTCTGGTGCCTGATGCTGAGTATGAGTAACAGAATCCTGTGTATGGAATATTGTCTGGTCCGACTCAATCTTTTCTGCAGGGTGGTAGCAGAACTTAGAAGGACAGAGGATTGGGGTTTCAAGTTTACAAAACAGATTGCTACTCTGCTTTGTGTCTGCTTGCAAGTAAAAATATGTATGTGGAGAACTTGGTCTGAGACTTGCTTTCATTACATCCTAACAGGGGTGATGCTGGAGACTGGCTAATTCTCACCCAACTCAAACTTTCCTCTGGCCGCTATTCTCTAAGCTGGATCCCACTTAGTTTGATTTTTAGATGCTTAAAAGAGCTGCTTTAAGGTCGAATGCAACTCCGGCCCTTACAGGTTATATGGCTGATTATACTGGTTCGGGCTTCCCAGGTGGCGCTAGTGGTAAAGAACCCGCCTGCCAATGCAGGAGACATAAGAGACTCTGGCTCAATCCCTCGGTCAGGAAGATCCCCTGGAGGAGGGAAACCACTCCAGTATTCTTGCCTGGAGAAACCCATGGACAGAGGAGCCTGGCGGGGTACAGTCCATAGGGTCACAAAGAGTCAGACACGACTGAAGCAACTTAGCACACATGCACGTATACTGGTTTACTCCCATTGAATTAGGATGGCAGCACCCACCTCTCAGGTGACACTAAATTTAAAACAATTACGTCTGGAGCCCTGTGGGGCTCATTCATTGCTAGTTTCCCTCCTCTGCACTAATGTCCCCTTGTTATTCTTTTCCCATCCCAGAGGAAACGCATGGATGTTTGTAGAACTGAAATGAATAATCTCTTTCTCTCTATTCTGTTTGTTTCTCTGGACTGAACGAATTTTGGAATTGTAAACTTGGCACCTATAATTACTCCAGCTTATATCTGGATTCCTCGAATCATCAGAGGCTAAAGTCCTTTGGCCTTTCCCTTTTTTAGCACCTGGGGTCCTGCCTCACCCTCTGCTGGAACCATGTGTGTGCCCATTCACCCCTCTTGGACTCTCCACGGGTGATGACTGCTTCGGCCTCTCTCCATATCACCTCAGTCATTTGCCTTAGACAACACTTCAGAAGAGGGTATCTATTTAACCCTCACTTCATTAAAAAAAAAAAAAAAAGCCCCTTTCTTCACTGTAAAAGATGAGAAACTGTCAGAGAAAGGCTTTGGGTGGCGTAGCCAACCTCCCAGCTGGCTCCTGTGATCCCTGCCTCCTGCTATCACATCTTCGTGAGGTTCTCTTCCCACACTGACACAGGGCTGGCCTGTGTGTTCAATAAAACAAGGCGGAAATGATGATGTGTGATTACCAAGGTTAGGCTAGGTTAGGAAAAGCGTAATTGCTCCTGCAGTGGTCTTTCAAGTGGTTCACTCTGGGGGAAGCCAGCTGCTCTGCCCTGGGGACACTGATACGTGGAGAGGAACCCACTGAGCCACCTCGGAAGCGCACCCTCCAGTGCCAGTCAAGCCTCAGTGACAGAAGCCCCAGCCAGACGCCTGACAGCAACCCCACGGGAGACCCCTCTCTGGAAAAGCACACCTGGCTGCTCTCAAATTCATGGCCTCTGTTTTGCTCTCACCATGAGAGAAACTTCCAGGTTTCTGCTGAGGTGGAGGGGGTGCTGCCACCCAGGTGCTTGCAGTAGGAAAAGGAGGGAGGGGTTGAAACTCTGTGCTTCCAATTCCAGGGGCATGGGTTTGATCCTTGGTTGGGAAGTTAAGATCCCACATGCTGTGTGGCAAAAAAAAAAATAACCGGGGGGGGGGGGG